>JARQWZ010002303.1:92500-120000 GCA_033150135.1 Gobio occitaniae
GCGAGGCAGAATGTGAGTGATTTGGCATTTCATACACCCGAGCTCAGCCGCTCCAGCGGTTTGAACCGTCTTTATCTCCTTTCCTGGAGCTGCGCATCGGTGACGCCACTCAATACATTCCCATCGTGGCTCAATGGGACCGGCCCGCCTGTCTCCCAGACACTGGGCTCAATATGAGCAGGGCCAAACTCTCCCAGCAGCTGCTCCATGTAAAGAGAGCAGGGCTAGAAAATCCATTCCAGCAGAGCGACACACCGGGGGCCGCGACGACGGAAACTCAATATCAGCCAATGGCCGGCCAGTTATTGAGACATCAGCGTTTCATATCGGATCAGCTCTTTAATGCGTATCAGGTATTAGAGAGTCAGAATCTCCAAAATGGCCGCCGGGAAAGGGCACGTTTCCCTTCGGCCTGTTCAATATGAGGTGTTAAAGCGTCTAATTTATAGTCGTGACCACATTCCCATAACTCTGAGACGGGTCCCATCCACACCTAGTTCCGCTAAACTCTTAGAAAGCACCAAAACGGGAGCGGGGAACAGCAATTTATGACCCTACGCAAGTCCCTCTCTGCATCTGCATGGACCAGGCGAAGCGGCTTCCTTCTCAGGTGCCTGTGGATGTAGATAAACAGAATCAGCGAAGGCCAGGCGTGAAGTCGCTGGGACGCAACGCTCCATCTGCGGGTCCACCGAGCCACCGTAAATCCATCCCTGTCGACACTCTGACCCACAGGAGGACAAAAGCAACCTTGTAAAACTTTCACTCGAGAGATATATGGAAAGAGCCGGTGCCCAGTGTGCCAAGCTCAAGGAAAGAGATGGAGATAAACACACAGATGTGTCTGTACAGAGAGATGGCATCAGTCTCCAATGCATCATTCATGCCAACATGTCTTTAAAATATGAACCAAAATGCAATCAATTGCTCCAAACGGCAAGACGTCACAAACACTGAAAGGGCCTTTATGTGTAATGCGTTATAATAGTATTTTACTGCATTAATTATGGCATCTTATGATGCATTGCATGGTCTTATCACAGTTATAACGCACCTTTAGAAAGTATAATGCATTCAAATTACAGAGGTGAATATTAAAATGCATTTTAACTTGAATGAGATGATATTGTCGATTATTACACATAACGCCTGTTACTGAAAATCGTCTTTGCACCTTTAATTCAACGTGTATTTGTAATTATTTGTGAAATTTCAAAGTGGAAATAGTTTTAAAGTAAATCCGACATTTATTTTCAGTGTGCAGAACAATTTATTAAAATCAAATATTAATCGAAACAATACTGAATAAAACTAAAGAAAAGTAGATGTGGAAATATATATATATTATATATATAAATCAGTGAGTCGATTCAGCAGTTTGAATCCCCAAATTTCAGCAGTTTGACACGCGATCCGAATCATGAATCGACTCACTGATTCATAACGCTTCGAAGCTTCATGATGCCGTGTTTTGAAATCGTCATCACTATATAAGTCGTTATTTAGGGTTTTTTTGGGCACAAAAACTATTGTCGCCGATTTATAAAGTTATTGTAGAACCACTGTAGTGAGATGGACTTTGTAACGACGTCTTTAGTGTCTTTTAAGGGTCTTGAGAGTGAACCGTGCATTGAGCCAATGGAGGCCTTTCAGAGCCATCAGATTTACACTAAAATATCTTCATTTGTGTCTGAAGATGAACGGAGGTCTGACGGGTGTCGAACGACATGAGGGTGAGTAATTAATGACAGAATTTTCATTTTTGGGTGAACTAACCCTTTAAAGCAGCTTCCCAAACTCTACTAATAACGATGTCAAGCCAGAATGTCAAATCAAACTTCAGACATAAGGAACTTCAAGAAGGAAGTTTCTTTGAGAACTGCAAGCATTGCGCATGGATGGCGCTACAGATTACACACAGATGATCTGATAAGCCGACACCACAGAGAGATACAGGGTGAATCCTCACAAGCGTCTGTCGGTTTGTGCACTGCTACTAGACTGGTAGACGAGAAAGGCCGCAAACACACAACACACAGCCTGCATATGTCCTTCGTCTTTGCACAGGGATAGCTTTTCCTTGATCAAATGAAATGCAAATGGCCTGTACGCAACAAACATTCTCATTTGACACATAAATGCACATGCAAATGTACATACACATGCTCGAAGACACGCTGACAACGTTCAGACGGCTGAGATGATCCGGGAAACGTGAGAACATAGGCTTTTATACAGTGTTTGGTGCAGCTATTATTGGACAGAGCTGCTTTACTGGGATGTGAAGTCGACTGCTAAAGTTACTGTAAGGAAAAATATCAAAAATACAAAAGGAGTCAAGTCAGGGAAGAACTTGTTACTAAGTGCATACGAGAAAAAAATGCATGCACTTATGTTTTTGCATGGGCTAAAATAAATGAAGGTCATGCTCACTCATGTGCCGAGCTGCACACACACACACACACACACATCTTCAGTTGATTAGTAGAACAAAGGTTGTTTATTTATATTCATGTGGCTCGTCTTTGAGATGTTACATCGAGGCTGTTCACATGTGCTCAAGAAGAAACATGCATCGGGTGCGACTGATAAACTTCCGGTGTTAACTGAAAGTACTCGCACGCATGTACACGCATGTTTGCATGAGAAAGAGACAGTCAGGAAACTGAAACGAGACTTTCTCAAGAAGCAACCGAGAGAGAGAAATCCACCAGACCTCATAACCTCATTAACATCACCGGCAGGATCCAGTAAAAGCAGCTTTGAATGCGGTTTTAAAACACTGAAACTTTTTTTTTTCTACATAGAATGAAGAAGCTCTAAAATAGTTATCACTATTTTATGATATTATAAAATGTTTTAATAATTTTATTTTATTTTATTAGTTTGATTAAAGTTATTACAGAATCATGCTCCTGCACAACTTTTAATTGGGAATGAACTTGATATCACTAATTATTTTATTATAATTTAATTTAATCTCATTTAAAATTTTAATTTAATTTCATTTTAAATTTTAATTTAATCTCAATTTAATTTAATCACATTTTTAATTTAATTTAATCTAATTTTAACTTAATTTAATTTAACCTCATTTTAATTTAATTACATTTTAATGTAATTTAATCTCATTTTTAATTTAATTTAATCTCATTTTAATTTAATTTAATCTCATTTTAATTTAATTTAATCTCATTTTTAATTTAATCTAATTTTAATTTAATTACATTTTAATTTAATCTCATTTTAATTTAATTTAATCACATTTTAATTTAATTTAATCACGTTTTAATTTAATTTAATCACGTTTTAATTTAATTTAATCACGTTTTAATTTAATTTAATCTCATTTTTAATTTAATTTAATCTCATTTTTAATATAATTTAATCTCATTTTTAATTTAATTTAATCTCATGTAAAATTGTATTTAATTTAATCTAATTTTTAATTTAATTGAATCATTTTAATTTAATTTAATCTCATTTTTAATTTAATTTAATCTAATTTCATTTTTAATTTAATTTAATCTAATTTCATTTTTAATTTAATTTAATCTCATGTAAAATTGTATTTAATTTAATCTCATTTTTAATTTAATTGAATCATTTTAATTAAATTTAATCTCATTTTTAATTTAATTTAATCTAATTTCATTTTTAATTTAATTTAATTAAAATTTTAATTTAATATCATTTTTAATTCAATCTCATTTTTTATTTAATTTAATCTCATTTTAATTTAATTTAATCTCATTTTAATTTAATCTCATTTTTAATTTAATTTAATCTAATTTTTTATTTAATTTAATCTAATTACATTTTTAATTTAATCTCATTTTAATTTAATTTATTCTCATTTAAAATTGAATTGAATGTGCCTGAAGTTATTACAGGATCATAGCCTGGATGCCAGCCGGGGTCAGGAAGTTCGGTCTGGACTTGATCCGTTGTGGAGCAACTATGCTGGAACCAGAGCTGTTCTGACCAATCAGATCATCAGGGCGGGCTTTAGACGATGATGGACAGATGATCAACAGAAACGTCATCATCCATCAAAGAGCGCTTGGGTTGAGTTTGTTTACTAAACGGAGAACTTGTTTGTATATGTGTGATGATGATGGTGTTGGTAAGTACTCATGTATCCTTAAATTATTTTTTACAACACACATGAGTTCACACTCATCTTCTTCTTCTACTTCTTCCAGTGTGTGTGCAGTTGAGTTCTGTTGACATACGTCACTCTGATTGGTTGTAGGTCTATCCAATTGAGTGCAGAAGTATGGTTGAAACACCCCATAATCGCAGCCCACTGGAGCAGATCTCACTCACTCAGACTAGAATCTGAGTATGACGACGTCAGGCTAACAGGATCATGCTCCTCAATTGGGAATGAACTTGATAAACAAATTTTAATTAGCTGACAAACCAAACAAGCTGAAATGAGAGAGAAAGACCTCATAACCTCATTAACATCACCGGTGGAAATGATCCCAGGGCAGGATCCAGAGCAAAAATCAGCATTTTCAACGCATGTTTCAAAACACTAACACTTTGCCTTAAAGAGCCAATTAAGTGGAGAATATGCCGTGTGTGTGATAAATGAGTCAGTTTAACCATACCAGGGTAATTTCCACTCACCCTTAACCCACAGTCATTTCAGTCTGAGAGAGAAACTAACTTAGCATCATCTTTGAGCTTCAGCTGTGAACTCACACACCCACAGGCATCAGAAGCAGCGCTTCAGAAACTCAACACGCAGGGAAAGTCCAGGGCTGGAGCTCATACTAAATATGAAGACGTTTGTGTCATAGAAATAATATTAAAAAAGCAGAACTGAGATTTAGGTCAGGAGTGGACCTCTATCTCATGGAATTTAGTTTGTTAAGACTAATATATATTTTTTTATTATTATTTTTTTATTTAATTTAATTTAATTTCTTTTTTAATATTTCTTCATCTTCATCTTCTTCTTCTTATTATTATTATTATATTACATTTATTTTTATTTTATTATTATTTTTAATTTAATTTACTTTATTTTTAAAATATTTATTTATTATTATTATATATTATAATTATATTTATTTTTAAATTAAATTTGATCTCATTTAAAATTTAATTTCATACATTTTTTAAGTTTGTTAAGACCAATTATTTTTTATTTTATTATTATTTTTTAATTTAATTTATTTTTTAAAATATTCATTATTATTATTATTATTATTATTATTATTATTATTATATATTATAATTCTATGTATTTTTTTTTTAAATTAAATTTAATACATTTTTAAAGTTTGTTAAGACAAATAATTTTTTATTTTATTATTATTTTTTATTGAATTGAATTGAATTAATTTTTTTATATGTATTATTATTATTATTATTATTGTATATTATAATTATATTTATTTTTGAATTAAATTAAATTAAATACATTTTTAAGTTTGTAATTAAACATTAAAAAATTAAATGCAATTAATTTTTTAAATATTTATTATTATTATTATTATTATTATTATTATTATTATTATTATATTATCATTTTTTTTTTTTTTTAATTTAAAATTAAATAAAATTAAATCTGATTTAAAATTTAATTTAATTTAAATTAATTAAATTGTTTTATATTATTCTCTGGAACAGCTTTCTTGCAAAACTTTTGAAGAGTTTCAGTTTTTCCGAATTGAACTTAATAAACAAAATGCTCAAAAGATAAAAGGATTATTTGTGCATTAAAGGTGAAACTTTAAAAAAAAAAAAACAGCATTATTTTTATTTTAAAATTAAATTAAATTTTATCTAAATTTTATAAAATTTAATTTAATAAATTTTTAAAGTTTGTTAAGACAAATTATTTTTTATTTTATTATTATTTTTTATTGAATTGAATTGAATTAATTTTTTTATATTTATAATTATTATTATATATTATAATTATATTTATTTTTGAATTAAATTAAATATTTTTTTTAAGTTTGTAATTAAACATTAAAGAATTGAATGTAATTTTTTTGTTAAATATTTATTATTATTATATTTATTTTTAAATTTAAAATTAAATTAAATTTAATCTCATTTAAAATGTCATTTCATTAATTAAATTGTTTTATATGATTCTTTGGAACAGCTTTCTTGCAAAACTTTTAAAGAGTTTCAGTTTTTTCTGAATTGAACTTAATAAACAAAAATGCTCAAAGGGATTATTTGTGAAACTTTATTTTTTTTTAAACAGCATCATGCAACAAGAATAAGTCAAGTGCCAATGCATATCTTAAAGTCTGCTGGTTTATCTTATTTCACACGCTCTTCCTGGATCTCAATCATCAAACTCGACTTTCCTACAAGAATGAAAGTCAAAGTCGGCTCGTCCCTGAAGCTTTCTGACTCTTTCCGGACATCACCTTCATTAATCTCCTGAGGGTTCAGCATTCAATACTAAAGCAACATGTGCAACAAACTAAGACTCAAAGGCTCTGCTTCACCGTGCAAAAGTTTGGCACAACGCAAGACCCGAAAACTAATATTGCAAATGCTGAAACTCTCTCTCCCTGGGTCCGGCACGCATTGGCTGGTTGGGTGAGGTTAACCAGTGAAGTACTCAGTTACCCACAGACCTGTGGTTTTCAGATTCAGCCGCAAGATTTCAGTACTGACACTGCAAACCAGATCGGTGGTGTCGCCATGTTGCGCAAAACTGAGATACTCGGAGACTCACCCCTGGAGAAGCAGGACTGGTAGGACGGGAAGCTTTCGAAGATGCTGTTGGAGGCCATGGCGAGCGGCTGCTTCTCGTCCTCTTCGCCCGAATCCAACGCTTCCAGCTTGATCTGCTCCCGGATTTTGAAGGGCTCCCGGTTTTGCCCTGCAAAGAGCAAAAATAAACGCCCATGACGACATGCAAGAGGTGCCGCTCGAACGCCCCGAACCCTAACATGCGGTACACACCCACGAACCCATGGTGACCCTGAGCCGGTCCAGAGAAGCGGTTCTGGTTCTGTCCTGGGATTCTGTGCATGGTTCACAGACACGATTGCGATCAGCGGTCAGCCTGTGGTCGACTGATGCTTACCCTTGTGCAAAAGAGCAGGAGCGCAAACGTGTCGCTGTGGTTTTTTTTCGGCGATTTGTCTGTTTCACACGCTGACATCGACACGTATTCTCCCTCCCCCTCTCGCTCTTCAGTCCCTCTTGTCTATCTTTATCTCGCAGTTCTCTGGTGCCTAGAGAGCCGTGACCGGTCGCAGACTTGGTTTGTGGTTGTGGCGGCCCACAGAAAAAGCTTCTCCCTTAGACAACAAGTTGAACCGTTCCCCACAATTGAGAGAAGAAGAAAAAAAAAGAAAAGCATCCGAGTGTCATTGGGCCGCTTCGGTCACATGCTCCGGCATATTTCTTTTTCTGCAGAGGTTTTGTTCTGTGCGAACCTCCACCTGTTCGCATTTGCTTGAGAAGGAGGAAATAGATGTGGTCTGTTTCAATTGTGAGAGCGTGCACGCTCAACAGAGGGGGGTTGAAAGTGAGTAGGTGAGAACGCCTAGCATATATATATATATGTGTGTGTGTGTGTGTGTGTCAGAGTTTGTGTACGAGAGCAAGGCGAGTCACGCTGCATAAGTTAAAGCATGCAAATCCATCTTTACAAAAGGACACAATTAGTCCTGTGTCTCAGACGCCATAAAGCCGGTGCAAATCGTCAAAATTTACATGATGCCGTATCAGCTTCATCTGCTGAGTCTGCAAGACAGAAAATAAAACAGTGTATTACTGGCAATAAACTGACACATTGTGGCCATTCAGTATCAAATCACAATTGTTGGTCACACTTTAGTTTAGGGTCCAATTCTCACTATAAACTATGACTTTTGCCTCAGTAAACTCCTAATTACTGCTTATATTATATGAAGGGATGTAGAATATGGGCATGCAGAATATGGCATTAATATGTGCTTTATAACGATTAATAAGCAGGCAATATCCTAGTAATATGCATGCTAATAAGCAACCAAATTTGGGTTGTTTTCAGCCCAAGGGCCAGGTAAATATAGGACAGAACACATTTAGTTGATTCATTGATTTTTAAAAATGTGCCCGCCATAAATAACCCAAACACTGGGTTGTTACGTCTGACCTGGGATCTGAGTAACACAAAAAATACCCAAACACTGGGTTGTTACGTCTGACCCAGGATCTGAGTAACACAAAAACTACCCAAACACTGGGTTGTTACGTCTGACCCAGGATCTGAGTAACACAAAAACTACCCAAACACTGGGTTGTTACGTCTGACCCAGGATCTGAGTAACACAAAAACTACCCAAACACTGGGTTGTTACGTCTGACCCAGGATCTGAGTAACACAAAAACTACCAAAACACTGGGTTGTTACGTCTGACCCAGGATCTGGGTAACACAAAAACTACCCCAACACTGGGTTGTTACGTCTGACCCAGGATCTGAGTAACACAAAAACTACCAAAACACTGGGTTGTTACGTCTGACCCAGGATCTGAGTAACACAAAAACTACCAAAACACTGGGTTGTTACGTCTGACCCAGGATCTGGGTAACACAAAAACTACCCCAACACTGGGTTGTTACGTCTGACCCAGGATCTGAGTAACACAAAAACTACCAAAACACTGGGTTGTTACGTCTGACCCAGGATCTGAGTAACACAAAAACTACCAAAACACTGGGTTGTTACGTCTGACCCAGGATCTGAGTAACACAAAAACTACCAAAACACTGGGTTGTTACGTCTGACCCAGGATCTGAGTAACACAAAAACTACCCCAACACTGGGTTGTTACGTCTGACCCAGGATCTGAGTAACACAAAAACTACCAAAACACTGGGTTGTTACGTCTGACCCAGGATCTGGGTTACACAAAAACTACCCAAACACTGGGTTGTTACGTCTGACCCAGGATCTGGGTTACACAAAAACTACCCAAACACTGGGTTGTTACGTCTGACCCAGGATCTGTGTTACACAAAAACTACCCAAACACTGAGTTGTTACGTCTGACCCAGGATCTGGGTTACACAGAAACTACCCAAACACTGGGTTGTTACGTCTGACCCAGGATCTGGGTAATATAAAAACTACCCAAACACTGGGTTGTTACGTCTGACCCAGGATCTGGGTAACATAAAAACTACCCAAACACTGGGTTGTTAATTCTGACCCAGGATCTGTGTAAAACAAAAACTACCCAAACGCTGGGTTATTATGTCTAACTCTGGGATCTGAGTAACACAAAAACTACCCAAACACTGGGTTGTTACGTCTGACCCAGGATCTGGGTAACACAAAAACTACCCAAACACTGGGTTGTTACGTCTGACCCAGGATCTGTGTTACACAAAAACTACCCAAACGCTGGGTTGTTACATCTGACCCAGGATCTGTGTTACACAAAAACTACCCAAACACTGAGTTGTTACGTCTGACCCAGGATCTGGGTTACACAAAAACTACCCAAACACTGAGTTGTTACGTCTGACCCAGGATCTGGGTTACACAAAAACTACCCAAATACTGAGTTGTTACGTCTGACCCAGGATCTGTGTTACACAGAAACTACCCAAACACTGGGTTGTTACGTCTGAACCAGGATCTGGGTAACACAAAAAATACCCAAACACTGGGTTGTTACGTCTGACCCGGGATCTGAGTAACACAAAAACTACAAAAACACTGGGTTGTTACGTCTGACCCAGGATCTGGGTAACACAGAAACTACTCAAACACTGGGTTGTTACGTCTGACCCAGGATCTGGGTAACATTAAAACTACCCAAACACTGGGTTGTTACGTCTGACCCAGGATTTGTGTTACACAAAAACTACCCAAACACTGGGTTGTTACGTCTGACCCAGGATCTGGGTAACATTAAAACTACTCAAACACTGGGTTGTTACGTCTGACCCAGGATCTGGGTAACATTAAAACTACCCAAACACTGGGTTGTTACGTCTGACCCAGGATCTGAGTAACACAAAAACTATCCAAACACTGGGTTGTTATGTCTGACCCAGGATCTTTGTAACATAAAAACTACCCAAACACTGGGTTGTTATGTCTGTACCAGGATCTGGGTTACACAGAAACTACCCAAACACTGGGTTGTTACGTCTGACCCAGGATCTGGGTAACATAAAAACTACCCAAACACTGGGTTGTTATGTCTGTACCAGGATCTGGGTAACACAGAAACTAACCAAATACTGGGTTGTTATGTCTGACCCAGGATCTGGATTACACAGAAACTACCCAAACACTTGGTTGTTACGACTGACCCAGCATCTGAGTAACACAAAAACAACGACCCAAACACTGGGTTGTTACTTCTGACACAGGATCTGTGTAACACAAAAACAACAACCCAAACACTGGGTTGTTACGTCTGACCCAGGATCTGTGTAACACAAAAAAAAAACGACCCAAACACTGGGTTGTTATGTCTGACCCAGGATCTGAGTAACACAAAAACTACCCAAACACTGGGTTGTTATGTCTGACCCAGGATCTTAGTTACAGAGAAACTACCCAAACACTGGGTTGTTACGTCTGACCCAGGATCTGTGTAACACAAAAACAACGACCCAAACACTGGGTTGTTACGTCTGACCCAGGATCTGTGTAACACAAAAACAACGACCCAAACACTGGGTTGTTACGCCTGACCCAGGATCTGTGTAACACAAAAACTACCCAAACATTGGGTTGTTACGTCTGACCCGGGATCTGAGTAACACAAAAACAACCCAAAACACTGGGTTGTTAGGTCTGACCCAAGATCTGGGTTACACAAAAAATACCCAAACACTGAGTTGTTACGTCTGACCCAGGATCCGGGTTACACAAAAACTACCCAAACACTGGGTTGTTAGGTCTGACCCAGGATCTGGGTAACATAAAAACTACCCAAACACTGGGTTGTTACGTATGACCCCGGGATCTGAGTAACACAAAAACTACCCAAAAACTGGGTTGTTACGTCTGACCCGGGATCTGAGTAACACAAAAACTACCCAAACACTGGGTTGTTACGTCTGACCCAGGATCTGGGTAACATAAAAACTACCCAAACACTGGGTTGTTACGACTGACCCAGGATCTGAGTAACACAAAAACAATGACCCAAACACTGGGTTGTTACGTCTGACCCAGGATCTGTGTAACACAAAAACAACGACACAAATACTGGGTTGTTACGTCTGACCATGGATCTGTGTAACACAAAAACTACCCAAACACTGGGTTGTTACGCCTGACCCAGGAACAGTGTAACACAAAAACTACCCAAACATTGGGTTGTTACGTCTGACCCGGGATCTGAGTAACACAAAAACAACGACCCAAACACTGGGTTGTTACGTCTGACCCAGGATCTGTGTAACACAAAAACAACGACCCAAACACTGGGTTGTTACGCCTGACCCAGGATCTGTGTAACACAAAAACTACCCAAACATTGGGTTGTTACGTCTGACCCGGGATCTTAGTTACAGAGAAACTACCCAAACACTGGGTTGTTACGTCTGACCCAGGATCTGTGTGACACAAAAACAATGACCCAAACACTGGGTTGTTACGTCTGACCCAGGATCTGTGTAACACAAAAACAACGACCCAAACACTGGGTTGTTACGCCTGACCCAGGATCTGTGTAACACAAAAACTACCCAAACATTGGTTTGTTACGTCTGACCCGGGATCTGAGTAACACAAAAACAACCCAAAACACTGGGTTGTTAGGTCTGACCCAAGATCTGGGTTACACAAAAAATACCCAAACACTGAGTTGTTACGTCTGACCCAGGATCCGGGTTACACAAAAACTACCCAAACACTGGGTTGTTAGGTCTGACCCAGGATCTGGGTAACATAAAAACTACCCAAACACTGGGTTGTTACGTATGACCCCGGGATCTGAGTAACACAAAAACAACCCAAAAACTGGGTTGTTACGTCTGACCCAGGATCTGAGTAACACAAAAACTACCCAAACACTGGGTTGTTACGTCTGACCCAGGATCTGGGTAACATAAAAACTACCCAAACACTGGGTTGTTACGACTGACCCAGGATCTGAGTAACACAAAAACAATGACCCAAACACTGGGTTGTTACGTCTGACCCAGGATCTGTGTAACACAAAAACAACGACACAAATACTGGGTTGTTACGTCTGACCATGGATCTGTGTAACACAAAAACTACCCAAACACTGGGTTGTTACGCCTGACCCAGGAACAGTGTAACACAAAAACTACCCAAACATTGGGTTGTTACTTCTGACCCGGGATCTGAGTAACACAAAACTACCCAAAACACTGGGTTGTTAGGTCTGACCCAAGATCTGGGTTACACAAAAAATACCCAAACACTGAGTTGTTACGTCTGACCCAGGATCCGGGTTACACAAAAACTACCCAAACACTGGGTTGTTAGGTCTGACCATGGATCTGTGTAACACAAAAACTACCCAAACACTGGGTTGTTACGCCTGACCCAGGAACAGTGTAACAAAAAAACTACCCAAACATTGGGTTGTTACGTCTGACCCGGGATCTGAGTAACACAAAAATTACCCAAACACTGAGTTGTTACGTCTGACCCAGGATCCGGGTTACACAAAAACTACCCAAACACTGGGTTGTTACGTATGACCCGGGATCTGAGTAACACAAAAACTACCCAAACACTGGGTTGTTACGTCTGACCCAGGATCTGGGTAACATAAAAACTACCCAAACACTGGGTTGTTACGTCTGACCCAGGATCTGGGTAACATAAAAACTACCCAAACACTGGGTTGTTACGACTGACCCAGGATCTGAGTAACACAAAAACAATGACCCAAACACTGGGTTGTTACGTCTGACCCAGAATTTGTGTAACACAAAAACAACGACACAAATACTGGGTTGTTACGTCTGACCATGGATCTGTGAAACACAAAAAAATGACCCAAACACTGGGTTGTTACGTCTGACCCAGGATCTGAGTAACACAAAAACTACCCAAACACTGGTTTGTTACGTCTGACCCGGGATCTGAGTAACACAAAAAAAACGACCCAAACACTGGGTTGTTACGTCTAACCCAGAATCTGGGTTACACAAAATCTACCCAAACACTGGGTTGTTACAACTGACCCAAGATCTGAGTAACACAAAAACAACGACCCAAACACTGGGTTGTTACGTCTGACCCAGGATCTGTGTAACACAAAAACAACGACACAAAATACTGGGTTGTTACGTCTGACCATGGATCTGTGTAACACAAAAAAATTACCCAAACACTGGGTTGTTACGTCTGACCCGGGATCTGAGTAACACAAAAACTACCCAAAAACTGGGTTGTTACGACTGACCCAGGATCCGAGTAACACAAAAACATCGACCCAAACACTGGGTTGTTACGTCTGACCCAGGATCTGTGTAACACAAATAAAATGACCCAAAGACTGGGTTGTTACGTCTGACCCAGGATCTGGGTAACACAAAACTACCCAAACACTGGGTTGTTACGTCTGACCCAGGATCTGTGTAACACAAAAATTACTCAAAAACTGGGTTGTTACGTCTGACCCAGGATCTGTGTTACACAAAAACTACCCAAACACTGGGTTGTTACGTCTGACCCAGGATCTGGGTTACACAAAAACTACCCAAACACTGGGTTGTTAAGCCTGATCAAGGGTCTGTGTAACACAAAAACTACCTAAACACTGGGTTGTTACGCCTGACCCAGGATCTGTGTAACACAAAAACTACCCAAACATTGGGTTGTTACGTCTGACCCGGGATCTGAGTAACACAAAAACTACCCAAAACACTGGGTTGTTAGGTCTGACCCAGGATCTGGGTTAGACAAAAACTACCCAAACACTGGGTTGTTAGGTCTGACCCAGGACCTGGGTTACACAAAAACTACCCAAACACTGAGTTGTTACGTCTGACCCAGGATCCGGGTTACACAAAAACTACCCAAACACTGGGTTGTTAGGTCTGACCCAGGATCTGGGTAACATAAAAACTACCCAAACACTGGGTTGTTACGTCTGACCCGGGATCTGAGTAACACAAAAACTACCCAAACACTGGGTTGTTACGTCTGACCCGGGATCTGAGTAACACAAAAACTACCCGAACACTGGGTTGTTACGTCTGACCCAGGATCTGGGTAACATAAAAACTACCCAAACACTGGGTGGTTACGACTGACCCAGGATCTGAGTAACACAAAAACAACGACCCAAACACTGGGTTGTTACGTCTGACCCAGGATCTGTGTAACACAAAAAAATGACCCAAACACTGGGTTGTTACGTCTGACCCGGGATCTGAGTAACACAAAAACTACCCAAACACTGGGTTGTTACGTCTGCCCCAGGATCTGTGTAACACAAAAAAATTACCCAAAGACTGGGTTGTTACGTCTGACCCAGGATCTGGGTAACACAAAAACTACCCAAACACTGGGTTGTTACGTCTGACCCAGGATCTGTGTAACACAAAAATTACTCAAACACTGTGTTGTTACGTCTGACCCAGGATCTGTGTTACACAAAAACTACCCAAACACTGGGTTGTTACGTCTGACCCAGGATCTGGGTAACACAAAAACTACCCAAACACTGGGTTGTTTCGTCTGACCCGGGATCTGAGTAACACAAAAACTACCCAAACACTGGGTTGTTACGACTGACCCCGGATCTGTATAACACAAAAACTACCCAAACACTGGGTTGTTACAACTGACCCAAGATCTGAGTAACACAAAAACAACGACCCAAACACTGGGTTGTTACGTCTGACCCAGGATCTGAGTAACACAAAATCTACCCAAACACTGGGTTGTTACAACTGACCCAAGATCTGAGTAACACAAAAACAACGACCCAAACACTGGGTTGTTACGTCTGACCCAGGATCTGTGTAACACAAAAACAACGACACAAATACTGGGTTGTTACGTCTGACCATGGATCTGTGTAACACAAAAAAATTACCCAAACACTGGGTTGTTTCGTCTGACCCGGGATCTGTGTAACACAAAAACTACCCAAACATTGGGTTGTTACGTCTGACCCGGGATCTGAGTAACACAAAAACTACCCAAAACACTGGGTTGTTAGGTCTGACCCAGGATCTGGGTTACACAAAAACTACCCAAACACTGGGTTGTTAGGTCTGACCCAGGACCTGGGTTACACAAAAACTACCCAAACACTGAGTTGTTACGTCTGACCCAGGATCCGGGTTACACAAAAACTACCCAAACACTGGGTTGTTAGGTCTGACCCAGGATCTGGGTAACATAAAAACTACCCAAACACTGGGTTGTTACGTCTGACCCGGGATCTGAGTAACACAAAAACTACCCAAACACTGGGTTGTTACGTCTGACCCGGGATCTGAGTAACACAAAAACTACCCGAACACTGGGTTGTTACGTCTGACCCAGGATCTGGGTAACATAAAAACTACCCAAACACTGGGTTGTTACGACTGACCCAGGATCTGAGTAACACAAAAACAACGACCCAAACACTGGGTTGTTACGTCTGACCCAGGATCTGTGTAACACAAAAAAATGACCCAAACACTGGGTTGTTACGTCTGACCCGGGATCTGAGTAACACAAAAACTACCCAAACACTGGGTTGTTACGTCTGCCCCAGGATCTGTGTAACACAAAAAAATTACCCAAAGACTGGGTTGTTACGTCTGACCCAGGATCTGGGTAACACAAAAACTACCCAAACACTGGGTTGTTACGTCTGACCCAGGATCTGTGTAACACAAAAATTACTCAAACACTGTGTTGTTACGTCTGACCCAGGATCTGTGTTACACAAAAACTACCCAAACACTGGGTTGTTACGTCTGACCCAGGATCTGGGTTACACAAAAACTACCCAAACACTGTGTTGTTACGTCTGACCCAGGATCTGTGTTACACAAAAACTACCCAAACACTGGGTTGTTACGTCTGACCCAGGATCTGGGTTACACAAAAACTACCCAAACACTGGGTTGTTACGCCTGACCCAGGATCTGTGTAACACAAAAAAATTACCCAAAGACTGGGTTGTTACGTCTGACCCAGGATCTGGGTAACACAAAAACTACCCAAACACTGGGTTGTTTCGTCTGACCCGGGATCTGAGTAACACAAAAACTACCCAAACACTGGGTTGTTACGACTGACCCCGGATCTGTATAACACAAAAACTACCCAAACACTGGGTTGTTACAACTGACCCAAGATCTGAGTAACACAAAAACAACGACCCAAACACTGGGTTGTTACGTCTGACCCAGGATCTGAGTAACACAAAATCTACCCAAACACTGGGTTGTTACAACTGACCCAAGATCTGAGTAACACAAAAACAACGACCCAAACACTGGGTTGTTACGTCTGACCCAGGATCTGTGTAACACAAAAACAACGACACAAATACTGGGTTGTTACGTCTGACCATGGATCTGTGTAACACAAAAAAATTACCCAAACACTGGGTTGTTACGTCTGACCCGGGATCTGAGTAACACAAAAACTACCCAAACACTGGGTTGTTACGACTGACCCAGGATCCGAGTAACACAAAAACATCGACCCAAACACTGGGTTGTTACGTCTGACCCAGGATCTGTGTAACACAAATAAAATGACCCAAAGACTGGGTTGTTACGTCTGACCCAGGATCTGGGTAACACAAAACTACCCAAACACTGGGTTGTTACGTCTGACCCAGGATCTGTGTAACACAAAAATTACTCAAAAACTGGGTTGTTACGTCTGACCCAGGATCTGTGTTACACAAAAACTACCCAAACACTGGGTTGTTACGTCTGACCCAGGATCTGGGTTACACAAAAACTACCCAAACACTGGGTTGTTAAGCCTGATCAAGGGTCTGTGTAACACAAAAACTACCTAAACACTGGGTTGTTACGCCTGACCCAGGATCTGTGTAACACAAAAACTACCAAAACATTGGGTTGTTACGTCTGACCCAGGATCTGGGTTACACAAAAACTACCCAAACACTGGGTTGTTAAGCCTGATCAAGGGTCTGTGTAACACAAAAACTACCTAAACACTGGGTTGTTACGCCTGACCCAGGATCCGTGTAACACAAAAACTACCAAAACATTGGGTTGTTAGGTCTGACCCAGGATCTGGGTTACACAAAAACTACCCAAACACTGGGTTGTTAGGTCTGACCCAGGACCTGGGTTACACAAAAACTACCCAAACACTGAGTTGTTACGTCTGACCCAGGATCCGGGTTACACAAAAACTACCCAAACACTGGGTTGTTAGGTCTGACCCAGGATCTGGGTAACATAAAAACTACCCAAACACTGGGTTGTTACGTCTGACCCGGGATCTGAGTAACACAAAAACTACCCAAACACTGGGTTGTTACGTCTGACCCGGGATCTGAGTAACACAAAAACTACCCGAACACTGGGTTGTTACGTCTGACCCAGGATCTGGGTAACATAAAAACTACCCAAACACTGGGTGGTTACGACTGACCCAGGATCTGAGTAACACAAAAACAACGACCCAAACACTGGGTTGTTACGTCTGACCCAGGATCTGTGTAACACAAAAAAATGACCCAAACACTGGGTTGTTACGTCTGACCCGGGATCTGAGTAACACAAAAACTACCCAAACACTGGGTTGTTACGTCTGCCCCAGGATCTGTGTAACACAAAAAAATTACCCTAAGACTGGGTTGTTACGTCTGACCCAGGATCTGGGTAACACAAAAACTACCCAAACACTGGGTTGTTACGTCTGACCCAGGATCTGTGTAACACAAAAATTACTCAAACACTGTGTTGTTACGTCTGACCCAGGATCTGTGTTACACAAAAACTACCCAAACACTGGGTTGTTACGTCTGACCCAGGATCTGGGTTACACAAAAACTACCCAAACACTGGGTTGTTAAGCCTGATCCAGGATCTGTGTAACACAAAACTACCTAAACACTGGGTTGTTACGCCTGACCCAGGATCTGTGTAACACAAAAACTACCCAAACACTGGGTTGTTACGTCTGACCCGGGATCTGAGTAACACAAAAACTACCCAAAACACTGGGTTGTTAGGTCCGACCCATGATCTGGGTTACACAAAAACTACCCAAACACTGGGTTGTTAGGTCTGACCCAGGATCCGGGTTACACAAAAACTACCCAAACACTGGGTTGTTAGGTCTGACCCAGGATCTGGGTAACATAAAAACTATCCAAACACTGGGTTGTTACGTCTGACCCGGGATCTGAGTAACACAAAAACTACCCAAACACTGGGTTGTTACGTCTGACCCAGGATCTGGGTAACATAAAAACTACCCAAACACTGGGTTGTTACGACTGACCCAGGATCTGAGTAACACAAAAACAACGACCCAAACACTGGGTTGTTACGTCTGACCTAGGATCTGTGTAACACAAAAACAACGACCCAAACACTGGGTTGTTATGTCTGACCATGGATCTGTGTAACACAAAAAAATGACCCAAACACTGGGTTGTTACGTCTGACCCGGGATCTGAGTTACACAAAAACTACCCAAACACTGGGTTGTTACGACTGACCCAGGATCTGAGTAACACAAAAACAACGACCCAAACACTGGGTTGTTACGTCTGACCCAGGATCTGGGTTACACAAAAACTACCCAACCACTGGGTTGTTACGACTGACCCAGGATCTGTGTAACACAAAAACTACCCAAACCCTGGTTTGTTACGTCTGACCCAGGATCTGAGTAACACAAAAACTACCCAAACCCTGGTTTGTTACGTCTGACCCAGGATCTGAGTAACACAAAAACTACCCAAACCCTGGTTTGTTACGTCTGACCCAGGATCTGAGTAACACAAAAACTACCCAAACCCTGGTTTGTTACGTCTGACCCATCTCACTACAGTGGTTCTACAATAACTTTATAAAGCGACGAGAATAGTTTTTGTGCGCAAAAAAAACCTACAACCCCAAATCAGAAAAAGTTAGGACAGTATGGAAAACGCAAATAAAAAAAAGAAAGAAGTGATTTCTAAATTTACTTTCACTTGTATTTCATTGCAGACAATATGAACACAAAATATTTCATGTTTTGTCTGGTCAACTTCATGTAATTTGTAAATATGCATCCTTTCCTGTCATTCAGACCTGCAACACATTTGAAAAAAAGTTGGGACAGTAAAGCATTTACCACTGTGTAATGTTGCCATTCCTTTTCACAACACTTAAAAGACGTTTAGGGACTGAAGACACCAAGTGATGAAGTGTTTCAGGTGTAATTTTGTCCCATTCTTCCTGCAAACAAGTCTTAAGGTGGGCAACAGTACGGGGTCTTTGTTGTCACACATTCTCTATTGGAGACAGGTCGGGACTGAGGCAGGCCAGTCAAGTACCCGAACCCTCTTCCTCCGCAGCCAGGACTTTGTAATGTGTGCAGAATGTGGTTTTGCATTGTCTTGTTGAAATATGCATGGACATCCCTGGAAAAGATGTCTTCTTGAAGGCAGCATATTATGCTCCAAAATCTCGATGTACTTTTCAGCATTAATGGAGCCTTCACAGAAAGTTACCTTTGCCAAGGGCACTGACACAACCCCATACCATGACAGACCCTGGCTTTTGGACTTGTTGCTGGTAACAGTCTGGATGATCCTTTTTCTTCTTTGGTCCGGAGCACATGGCGTCCATTCCTCCCAAAAAAAAAACCTCAAATACTGATTCATCTGACCACAGTACATGTTTCCACTTTGTGATGGTCCATCCCAGATGCCTCCGAGCCCAGAGAAGTCGACGGCGCTTCTGGACACTGTTAACATAGGGCTTCCTTTTGGCACAGTACAGTTTTAACTGGCATTTGTGGATGTAACTACGTATTGTGCTACTTGACAAAGGTTTGCCAAAGTAGTCCTGAGCCCATGTGGTGATATCGCTTATAGATGAATGTCGATTCTTGATGCAGTGCCGCCTGAGGGATCGGAGATCACGGTTGTTCAGCTTAGGCTTGCGCCCTTGTCCTTTACGCACTGAAATTCCTCCAGATTCCTTGAATCTTTTAATTATGTTATGCACTGTTGAATGTGAAATATCCAAATCTCTTCCTATCTTTCTTTGAGGAACATTGTTTTTAAACATTTCAATAATTTTCTCACGTATTTGTTGGCAAACTGGCGATCCTCGGCCCATCTTTGCTCCTAAAGGATTAGACCTTTCTTGGACCATTTTACCTCATTACTAGCCCTAAATTGCTCCTGTCCCAACTTTTTTTGAAATGTGTTGCAGGTCTAAATGACAGGAAAGGATGCATATTTACAAATGACATGAAGTTGACCAGACAAAACATGAAATATTTTGTGTTCATATTGTCTGCAATGAAATACAAGTCAAAGTAAATTTAGAAATCACTTCTTTCTTTTTTTTTTGCGTTTTCCATACTGTACCAACTTTTTCTGATTTGGGGTTGTAAATAAAGACTTATATAGTGATAACGATTTCAAAACACGGCATCATGAAGCTTCGAAGCGTTATCAGCGAGTCGAATCATGATTCGGATCGTGTGTCAAACCGCCAAACTGCTGAAATCACGTGACTTTGGCGATTCAAACCGCTGATTCGACTCACTGATTCATAACGCTTCGAAGCTTCATGATGCCGTGTTTTGAAATCATCATCACTATATAAGTCGTTATTTAGGGTTTTTTTGTGCACAAAAACTATTCTCGTCACTTTATAAAGTTATTGTAGAACCACTGTAGTGAGATGGACTTTGTAACAACGTCTTTAGTAGCTTTTAAGGGTCTTGAGAGTGAACCGTGCCATTGAGCCAATGGAGGCCTTTCAGAGCCATCAGATTTACACTAAAATATCTTCATTTGAGTCTGAAGATGAACGGAGGTCTGACGGGTGTCGAACGACATGAGGGTGAGTAATTAATGACAGAATTTTCATTTTTGGGTGAACTAACCCTTTAAGCCACACTTAAACGTCATTGCATTAGAAAATATAAGAAAAGTGAGAAATATTTTGCAACTCAAGGATATATTTGTACTTTTAGCACCTGACATTCATTTAAACTGAAAATGAAATGTCTTTTAAAAGTAAAATGTGTCCCTTGACAAACGCAGACTGTGAATGATGGCATACCTGCTTCAAATCCTAGACTTCATCATGTGTTTTGCACGTTGCATGGCGCCTTTCATATTATCTTAATCTGTTGATTCTGCGTGAGACACAATATAAGAGTGTTTACCAACAATAAACGCTCATAATATCCAAATTTCACATGCAAATACACTGAACGTTCAACAACATGATATTCTGCATTACCTGGATCCAAACAACGTTATGACAGGCGTCAGCATAATTGCAGGACTCATTACCGGCTCACCTGCGCTTAATAAAGGCATTGCATTACACGTCCAAGTGGGTCATGATATCGTGCAAGACTCTTGCGTATCATGCAACTGATTAGGACGTTTCGTTTTGTCCAAAGAGCATAAACGCCCCCTCAAGCACCCATTATCTCGTAGCCACACACCTGCGTCCACCTCCAGCTTAGGCGGCCCCAAATTGGCACATGTACACCTGCACCACGCCTCCAGCACATGCCAAACACACCCACACATGTGTCCTGGCTGTCCTTGGACCGTTTGGACGGGAGGTTTGGGAGTGGTGGGCGGAGTGCTTTAGGTGGAGCACGAGCAGCTGCTATCCCTCCAGACCTGGAGTCAGGTTTCAGCACAGCACGCGGACACGCTTACAGACGGCAGTGTTGTAGAATGTTTGCTTGATTGTGCTCGAAAATAATGATTTGTGCAGGAGATATTTTGTTATATGATGCAATGGCGAGATTTTTACCGACTCATTCCATTTGAAGTTGTATGATTTCAGACCTAGAACCAATGCAATGGCCCGGAGAACATGTGACATCTGGAATTGGTTCTTAATCAGGGGTTGGATTTACAAAAATGTAAGTGCAATTCTTTGAAAATTCACTTAAAGGGTTAGTTCACCCAAAAATGAAAATTCTGTCATTAATGACTTCCCCTCATGTCGTTCGACACCCGTCAGACCTCCGTTCATCTTCAGACACAAATGAAGATATTTTAGTGTAAATCTGATGGCTCTGAAAGGCCTCCATTGGCTCAATGCACGGTTCACTCTCAACTTCAAGACCCTTAAAAGCTACTAAAGACGTCGTTACAAAGTCCATCTCACTACAATAACTTTATGAATCGGCGAGAATAGTTTTTGTGCGCAAAAAAACCCTAAATAACGACTTATATAGTGATGACGATTTCAAAACAAGGTATCATGAAGCTTCGAAGCGTTATGAATCAGTGAGTCGATTCAGCAGTTTGGCGGTTTGACACGTGATCCGAATCATGATTCGACTCACTGATTCATAACGCTTCGAAGCTTCATGATACCTTGTTTTGAAATCGTCATCACTATGTAAGTCGTTATTTAGGGTTTTTTGCGCACAAAAACTATTCTCGCCAATTCATAAAGTTATTGTAGAACTACTGCAGTGAGATGGACTTTGTAACGACGTCTTTAGTGTCTTTTAAGGGTCTTGAGAGTGAACCGTGCCATTGTGCCAATGGAGGCCTTTCAGAGGCATCAGATTTACACTAAAATATCTTCATTTGTGTCTGAAGATGAACGGAGGTCTGACGGGTGTCCAACGACATGAGGGTGAGAAATTAATGACAGAATTTTCATTTTTGGGTGAACTAACCCTTTAAATTCAAGGTTACATGTTATGACATGTACTTACTATAGTAATAACAGTAAATTAAAGGAACACTCCACTTTTTTTGAAAATAGGCTCATTTTACAAGTCCCCTAGAGTTAAATAGTTGAGTTTTACCGTTTTTTAATCCATTCAGCCGATCTTTGTATCTGGCGGTAGCACTTTTAGCATAGCTTAGCAAACATCATTGATTCTGATCAGTCCATTAGCATCTCATTCAAAAAATGACCAAAGACACTTTCAATATTTTTACTATTTAAAACTTGACTCTTCTACAGTTACATCGTGTGCTAAGACAAACTGAAAATGAAAAGTTGCGATTTTCTACACCTATATGGCTAGGAACTACGTTCTCATTCCTGCGTAATAGTCGCGGATCTTCGCGGCCGTACCATGGCTGCAGCGGCGCAATGATTTTACAGCGCCTGAAAGTAGCCCAGCTAGGTAACTTACGGCACTAAGTTCGTGTAGTTGCAGAGAAAGTTTCAGGCTTGCAGCCGACAAATTGTGTTGTGGCTTTAGCTGTGTGATTAGCCATGGTTCTGTGTGTTGTAAAGGGCTGTGATAGTAAGTCGAAGGTGTAACTAACTACCACCATGTTTCACAGAATACCAACCAATCATTGCGCCGCTGCAGCCATGGTTCCTTTAAATCCAAATAACCCTAATGGTGCGTTCACACCAGACGCGAATGAAGCTTTTCGCGCAAGTGATTTACATGTTAAGTCAATGCAAAGACGCGAATAGACATTCTACGGTGCGAATGGCACGAAACACGCAAGTTGAAAAATCAAAACTTTGGCGGATATTCGCGCCGCGTTAACCAATCAGGAGCTTGCTCTAGTAGTGACAACAATGAGGACAAAATCTGGTTTATATTAATCATATATTAATATCTGGTTCAGACAAGTGTGCATCACTGTGATAACATTAAATGACATGAAACACAACCCAGTCTCTTTTTGTTAAATGCAAGTTTATGTATGATCAATAATACAAAAGTATAATTAAAAGGTAGAATAAGCTATACATGAAATAAAGCAAACAATTCAGTCAAACATTCAAAGTCAGTGCTAGTCGGCTACAACGGTAACGTAAAGTTAAATAGCCTAAAAATAAAAAAGTAATTTTGCCCTCAGTCTAAACGATTGCCAGGGAACAAATTATAGATCCATGAGACCAAAGATTGGCCGTTACATCAACACAAGACGAATTATAGCTGGAGACGCCACAGAGACATCAGAGCCAGCGGCAGAAGGACTGGCCGAGGAAAGGCTGCTCTCGCTGGGGTTAATGAGCGCCGCTGATCCACTGGAGCTCACACTCCACACACACCAGATAAAATGTTCAAATAAGCGCTCTCTTTATAAATAAACCACCGATTTGAGCTTTAAACAACTACATTATCACCTGAAAAAGTCTTAAAACTACGTTTTGTCACACATTAACAGTAGTATTTTTTATAAAAAAGACGTGTAAACACAGCCCATGTCAGCCATTTCTCAACGAGCCGCTGGCAGAAGCCCCGCCCATGATGTGAATTTGCGTCTGTTGTGAAGTGAATGTCACGCGCGAATGAAGCGAGTAAACTCAAAATGATCAAGCGTCCAACTTCGTGCGAATAGCGCGATTTATTAGCGTCATTCGCGTCCGGTGTGAACGCACCATAAGGC
Source organism: Gobio occitaniae (assembly GCA_033150135.1). Classification (NCBI taxonomy): domain Eukaryota; kingdom Metazoa; phylum Chordata; class Actinopteri; order Cypriniformes; family Gobionidae; genus Gobio; species Gobio occitaniae. The sequence continues at coordinate 117,004 of JARQWZ010002303.1, forward strand.
CGTGTGTCCACCAAAGTGTTTTTTCACGTGTCTGGCTGGCGTATTCAATTGTTTTCAATGGGAGCGCCCGGTTTTTAGAACGCCATGAGCGTACTGAGGCACTGAGCGAGTATTTCACGCGCTGGGTGTTTTTATACTGCAAAACGCAGCTCTCTTCACTCTTCACCCAGCCGTCCAATCACAGTGGAGGAGAGGCAGGACAAATACACCGTCAACAGATGAAAACAAGCAGCATAATAACATCAAATAATTTAAAACAAGAGCCAGAGCAAATACTTTACATTGTATCTGCATTTTTTATATCGAATCCATACAGAAACAAACTGTGAAATGAGAGACTAGTAACACTTCCCGTACCATAACAGCAAAAAAGTCTCAACTGAAAAAAAAAGCTGGATAAGAACGCTTTGGTGGACACGCGGCCTAACCCCAACTCTATAGTAAGTACAATGTAACTACGTCACCTTAAAATAAAGGGACCCACTTTGTATTAGGTGGCCTTAACTACTATGTACTAACATTTTAATTAGTCATTTGATACAATGCACTTATTGTGTACATACATGTCTTTACATTGTGCTTACATTTTAAAAAAATACCTGCATGTAAATACATCTGTCCCTAACCCTACCCTTTCCCCACCTCAATATCAGCAAAGGTGTTTTGCAATACAATTTGAACACAGTAAGTACATTGTACTTATTTTTTGATGTAAGTACATAGTACTTAAGGCCACCTAATATAAAGTGGGGCCAAATAAGGACTAAATCATTTTCCAAAGAACATCATATTGTTTGTCTTAAAGAATTAGTTCACTTCAAAATGAAAATGATATTTTTTACTCATCCAAGATGTTCATGTCTTTCTTTCTTCAGTAGAAATGAAGTTTTTTGAGGAAAACATTCCAGGGTTTTTCTCCACATAATGGACTTCAATGGGAACCAACGGTTGAAGGTCCAAATCAATGCAGTTTCAGAGGAAGGGCTTCAGAGGCTCTGACCAATCCCAGACCAGGAATAGAGTCTGATCTGGACAAACCATCGTTAAACATTTATATATGTTTTAACCTAAATTGCTCATCTTGCGCTGCTCTGTTGCGCTCCACGGATTACATAATGAATTTCGCATTTAGCAAAACGTCACTTCACTATAATAACCGATCATTGATTTTATTATCGATCATTGGCTTCATTTCATGCACATCCCTTGTAGTTGTAATATCGACTATATAGACTTGGTCGGCATTAGTGTTGTAGTACTCAAGACCGGTCTTAAGGCCATCTCAAGGCATTTCTCCTCGGTCTTGTCTTGGTCTCAGACTTATGCCGAGTTCACACTGCCCGATTTTGACTCGCCGACAGGTTTTGCGAAATCGCTGACAAATGCCCGAAATCATAGGCAAATCGGTATCGGTTTCATGGTCTGGGCACACGTTGGTCTTGTCTTGGTATTAGCACACGTTGGTCTTGTCTTGGTCTTCGCACACGTTGGTCTTGTCTTGGTATTAGCACACGTTGGTCTTGTCTTGGTATTAGCACACGTTGGTCTTGGTCTTGTCTTGGTCTTCACACACGTTGGTCTTGGTCTTGTCTTGGTCTTCACACACATTGGTCTTGGTCTTGTCTTGGTCTTAGCACACATTCGTCTTGGTCTTGTCTTGGTCTTCGCACACGTTGGTCTTGGTCTTGGTCTTCGCACACGTTGGTCTTGGTCTTGTCTTGGTCTTTCCACACGTTGGTCTTGGTCTTCGCACACGTTGGTCTTGGTCTTAGCACACATTGGTCTTGGTCTTATCTTGGTCTTCGCACACGTTGGTCTTGGTCTTGTCTTGGTCTTCGCACACGTTGGTCTTGGTCTTCGCATGCGTTGGTCTTGGTCTTGTCTTGGTCTTCGCACACGTTGGTCTTGGTCTTGTCTTGGTCTTCGCACACGTTGGTCTTGGTCTTGTCTTGGTCTTTCCACACGTTGGTCTTGGTCTTGTCTTGGTCTTAGCACACATTGGTCTTGGTCTTGTCTTGGTCTCAACACACATTGGTCTTGGTCTTGTCTTGGTCTTAGCAGACATTGGTCTTGGTCTTGTCTTGGTCTTCGCACACGTTGGTCTTGGTCTTGTCTTGGTCTTTCCACACGTTGGTCTTGGTCTTGTCTTGGTCTTAGCACACATTGGTCTTGGTCTTGTCTTGGTCTCAACACACATTGGTCTTGGTCTTGTCTTGGTCTTAGCAGACATTGGTCTTGGTCTTGTCTTGATCTTCGCACACGTTGGTCTTGGTCTTGTCTTGGTCTTTCCACACGTTGGTCTTGGTCTTCGCACACGTTGGTCTTGGTCTTAGCACACATTGGTCTTGGTCTTGTCTTGGTCTTCGCACACGTTGGTTTTGGTCTTGTCTTGGTCTTCGCACACGTTGGTCTTGGTCTTGTCTTGGTCTCAACACACATTGGTCTTGGTCTTGTCTTGGTCTTAGCACACATTGGTCTTGGTCTTGTCTTGGTCTTCGCACACGTTGGTCTTGGTCTTTGCATACGTTGGTCTTGGTCTTGTCTTGGTCTTTGCACACGTTGGTCTTGGTCTTCGCACACGTTGGTCTTGTCTTGGTCTCAACACACATTGGTCTTGGTCTTGGTCTTAGCACACATTGGTCTTGGTCTTGTCTTGGTCTTCGCACACGTTGGTCTTGGTCTTGTCTTGGTCTCAACACACATTGGTCTTGGTCTTGGTCTTAGCACACATTGGTCTTGGTCTTGTCTTGGTCTTCGCACACGTTGGTCTTGGTCTTGTCTTGGTCTCAACACACATTGGTCTTGGTCTTGGTCTTAGCACACATTGGTCTTGGTCTTGTCTTGGTCTTCGCACACGTTGGTCTTGGTCTTCGCACACGTTGGTCTTGGTCTTCGCACACGTTGGTCTTGGTCTTCGCACACGTTGGTCTTGGTCTTGTCTTGGTCTTCACACACATTGGTCTTGGTCTTGTCTTGGTCTTAGCATACATTGGTCTT
>JARQWZ010002303.1:125000-145000 GCA_033150135.1 Gobio occitaniae
ATATTAAAAGCGTATACATTTTGTCAATTGTATTTAATTATAAAGCACAACAATTATTAAACAGAAATAAAATAAAATGTATTAAATACTAAATAGATATATATTAAAAAAAAATATATATATATATATTTAAAAAAATATTACTTAAATTACAATGAAAACGGAGAATATAAAAAAATTATTAAAAAAATACTACAATGGTGTATTAATGATACTAAAATAAGTTTTAAATGGATTGATTGAAACAAATCATCCGCATTGAATCATTACTCAGATTTGCAGACATCAGCAGAAACATTATAGTAATATTTAACATGTGACTCATTTACTCATGAAAGATTCATCAGTGTGTGTTAATCTAAAGAAAGCTTCCTCCCCGTCAGAAACACATTGAGCATTACAGAGCTCTCAGACACAGCAGCTCACACACACTCTGGTGTCATGTTCGCCACACAGACGGTGTGTGATATGCCGTTCATCTCGACCTCCCGCTGGCTGATGATGCGGTCAGGCGAGCAGATGTGTGTGAGACCAGACATTGGCTAACAGGACTGGCATTCGGCTCACAGAGATCCACACACACACACACACTGTGTTTCAAACAATCAAGGCCTTGAAAACCCTGATGACAGTGTGTGTGTGTGTTTGTCACAGGGGATGTTTTGACTGTGATTATCGGTGTAAGAATGTTGTTAACGTCTGTTTGACGTGTGTGTGTGTGTGTATGTGTGTGTGTGTGTGATCACCAGTTGAGCATGTGCTCGAGTTTCCCTGAGTGTAGGTGAGGGAAGACGCTAAATCGAGACGCTCGCAGAGAGATGTGAATGTTTTCACACACATTTCTCATAATTCCAGTAAATGTACTTTAGCAGACGACTCACCCCACACTCCCCCCCCACACACACACACACACACACACACACAGTCACTGGAAACATTTGCTCAACTTTCGATATGGTAGAGACTCGAACACCTGGTCTCTTTCAGTCCTACAAAGTGTATTACTATGATTTTGAGAACATGCACCATGGCAACACAACATTATTCTTCAAGAATTATATTAATATTGTGTTGGTCCCCCTGACCCGTCGAGGCATGGCCTCCTCTAGACCCTGAAGGTGTGCTGTGGTATCTAGCACCAAGATGTTAGCAGCAGATCCTTTAAGACCTGTAAGTTGGAACAGACTTGTTTGTTCAGCTCATCCCACAGATGCTCGATTGGATTGAGATCTGGGGAATTTGGAGGCAGAGTCAATGCCTCAAACCATTCCTGAAGCATTTGTGCTTTGTGGCGGCGCATTTTCTGCTGAAAGAGCCACAGCCACAGGGAAAACCGTCTCCATGAAAGACTGGACATGGGCTCATAAAAGTGCATCTGTCCATCATAAAAGTGCATCTATCATCATAAAAGTGCATCCATCCATCATAAAAGTGCATCTATCCATCATAAAAGTGCATCAGTCCATCATAAAAGTGCATCTATCATCATAAAAGTGCATCTATCATCATAAAAGTGCATCTATCCATCATAAAAGTGCATCTATCATCATAAAAGTGCATCTATCCATCATAAAAGTGCATCCATCCATCATAAAAGTGCATCTATCCATCATAAAAGTGCATCTATCATCATAAAAGTGCATCTATCCATCATAAAAGTGCATCCATCCATCATAAAAGTGCATCTATCCATCATAAAAGTGCATCCATCCATCATAAAAGTGCATCTATCATCATAAAAGTGCATCTATCATCATAAAAGTGCATCAGTCCATCATAAAAGTGCATCTATCATCATAAAAGTGCATCCATCCATCATAAAAGTGCATCCATCCATCATAAAAGTGCATCTATCATCATAAAAGTGCATCTATCCATCATAAAAGTGCATCCATCCATCATAAAAGTGCATCTATCATCATAAAAGTGCATCTATCATCATAAAAGTGCATCTGTCCATCATAAAAGTGCATCTATCCATCATAAAAGTGCATCCATCCATCATAAAAGTGCATCCATCCATCATAAAAGTGCATCTATCATCATAAAAGTGCATCTATCATCATAAAAGTTCATCCATCCATCATAAAAGTGCATCCATCCATCATAAAAGTGCATCTATCATCATAAAAGTGCATCCGTCCATCATAAAAAGGGCATCCATCCATCATAAAAGTGCATCTATCCATCATAAAAGTGCATCTATCCATCATAAAAGTGCATCCATCCATCATAAAAGTGCATCCATCCATCATAAAAGTGCATCCATCCATCATAAAAGTTAATCTATCCATCATAAAAGTTAATCTATCCATCATAAAAGTGCATCCATCCATCATAAAAGTGCATCCATCCATCATAAAAGTGCATCCATCCATCATAAAAGTGCATCTATCATCATAAAAGTGCATCCATCCATCATAAAAGTGCATCCATCCATCATAAAAGTTAATCTATCCATCATAAAAGTGCATCTATCCATCATAAAAGTTAATCTATCCATCATAAAAGTGCATCTATCCATCATAAAAGTTAATCTATCCATCATAAAAGTGCATCTATCATCATAAAAGTTAATCTATCCATCATAAAAGTGCATCTATCCATCATAAAAGTTAATCTATCCATCATAAAAGTGCATCTATCCATCATAAAAGTTAATCTATCCATCATAAAAGTGCATCTATCCATCATAAAAGTTAATCTATCCATCATAAAAGTGCATCTATCCATCATAAAAGTGCATCCATCCATCATAAAAGTGCATCTATCATCATAAAAGTGCATCCATCCATCATAAAAGTGCATCCATTCATCATAAAAGTGCATCCATCCATCATAAAAGTGCATCTATCCATCATAAAAGTTAATCTATCCATCATAAAAGTTAATCTATCCATCATAAAAGTTAATCTATCCATCATAAAAGTTAATCTATCCATCATAAAAGTGCATCTATCCATCATAAAAGTGCATCTATCATCATAAAAGTGCATCCATCCATCATAAAAGTGCATCTATCATCATAAAAGTGCATCCATCCATCATAAAAGTGCATCTATCATCATAAAAGTGCATCTATCATCATAAAAGTGCATCTATCATCATAAAAGTGCATCCATCCATCATAAAAGTGCATCTATCATCATAAAAGTGCATCTATCATCATAAAAGTGCATCTATCATCATAAAAGTGCATCCATCCATCATCAAAGTTAATCTATCCATCATAAAAGTTAATCTATCCATCATAAAAGTGCATCTATCCATCATAAAAGTGCATCTATCGTCATAAAAGTGCATCTATCCATCATAAAAGTGCATCTATCATCATAAAAGTGCATCTATCCATCATAAAAGTGCATCTATCATCATAAAAGTGCATCTATCCATCATAAAAGTTAATCTATCCATCATAAAAGTGCATCTATCCATCATAAAAGTGCATCCATCCATCATAAAAGTGCATCCATCCATCATAAAAGTGCATCTATCATCATAAAAGTGCATCTATCCATCATAAAAGTGCATCCATCCATCATCAAAGTTAATCTATCCATCATAAAAGTGCATCTATCCATCATAAAAGTGCATCTATCCATCATAAAAGTTAATCTATCCATCATAAAAGTGCATCTATCCATCATAAAAGTGCATCTATCGTCATAAAAGTGCATCTATCCATCATAAAAGTGCATCTATCATCATAAAAGTGCATCTATCCATCATAAAAGTGCATCTATCATCATAAAAGTGCATCTATCCATCATAAAAGTTAATCTATCCATCATAAAAGTGCATCTATCATCATAAAAGTGCATCTATCCATCATAAAAGTGCATCTATCATCATAAAAGTGCCTCTATCCATCATAAAAGTGCATCTATCATCATAAAAGTGCATCTATCCATCATAAAAGTTAATCTATCCATCATAAAAGTGCATCTATCCATCATAAAAGTGCATCCATCCATCATAAAAGTGCATCCATCCATCATAAAAGTGCATCTATCATCATAAAAGTGCATCTATCATCATAAAAGTGCATCTATCCATCATAAAAGTGCATCCATCCATCATCAAAGTTAATCTATCCATCATAAAAGTGCATCCATCCATCATAAAAGTTAATCTATCCATCATAAAAGTGCATCCATCCATCATAAAAGTGCATCTATCCATCATAAAAGTTAATCTATCCATCATAAAAGTTAATCTATCCATCATAAAAGTGCATCTATCCATCATAAAAGTTAATCTATCCATCATAAAAGTTAATCTATCCATCATAAAAGTTAATCTATCCATCATAAAAGTTAATCTATCCATCATAAAAGTGCATCTATCATCATCAAAGTTAATCTATCCATCATAAAAGTGCATCTATCCATCATAAAAGTGCATCTATCCATCATAAAAGTTAATCTATCCATCATAAAAGTTAATCTATCCATCATAAAAGTTAATCTATCCATCATAAAAGTTAATCTATCCATCATAAAAGTGCATCCATCCATCATCATTTCTCATTCAAATTTAATGACATTTATGTCAAAGATACAGGAGAGTGATAATACACACATAGCAGCCAATAAAATCTGTTGTTCAATATCTGACTGCTTGTATTGCCTCATGACTGATTTGCCTTGTTGTGTGCAGTAGAATTTTGATGCATCGCAATGCATCGTAGAATCGAATTGAATCGAATCGTTACCCGGTGAACCGTAATCGAATCGAATTGTGAGGGCAGTGCCAATGCACACCCCTAGTATATATATTAAAATAATTTATACTTATGGGAATACACATGGTTGCCCATGCAGACAAACTATAATTCTACATTTAAAAACTTTCCATGAGGATGCTAGAGTGTTGTAAATGTCTGCTGTGTTGCCATGTGGCTGCTTGCCTAAAACTATAGAATCCACCCTCAAATCGTAATGACATGTGTGGTCCATTCGCTTTCTCTCATCCCTACATTTCAGTAGGATTTAAAAAACATAAAGGCAAACCCCCCCACACACTTACAGCTAATAAGCCAAACAAGATACTTTGATTTTTACGAAGGCCTTTGAGAAATGCATTGTGTTCCTGTCTCAATTAAACCGAATTTATCTTCATGATCAATTCACACACCCCCAGCCCATCTTTTACTCATCGCTGCTTACAGCTGCACAACAACCAGCAGTAATTAAAGGACTGAGCGTTATCGATGGTGTTTAATCAGCTAATTAGTCGGGTCTGCGAGGCAGGCGGCGTGACAGAGGGTTCTGACCCCTCGTCTGTATGTCAGCCCATCAGAGCCTCGAGATCACAGCGAGCAGCTTTACACGGCCATGCATGAACTCCTACAAGAGCACACACACGATTCCTTCATTAAACAACACTGGATAAATCAGAAAAACAACCAATACAAAAAGTACAAGAAGTATAGGAAACTTTTTACCAAGAAGAACATTTTACAGCTGATCAGTGTTGGGGGTAACGCATTACAAGTAACTTGAGTTGCGTAATAATAGTACTTTTTCCAAGTAACTAGTAAAGTAACGCATTACTTTTCAAATTTACAACAAAATATCTGAGTTACTTTTTCACATTCATTTGACTGACAGCTCTCCTGTCCTCATGTGGAGAAAAATAAGTGCAGAGGTGTGTGTGTGAACATGAGGGTTATTGTAGTTCTAGACTAAATGTGAGCATTTATTTATCACACGTGCACAATAAAGATTCTGTACTCCTCAAAATCAGTCAAATGCAAAATCAGAATACTATGCAAACCTCCAATAATTAAATGTTAAATAAAACAAGTATTTTTATGCATAATCTACCTTTATATTTATTTACCAATGTCTTGCTGCTGACCTTTGATGATGAAAATTACTAGATTTTTGTTTTTATTGGTAAACTTTTTTTCTCCTGCATCCTATTCTCTATTATCCAGAGCTGCGCCCTCTAGTGTTCATGCGTCAATCTGCATTTTTACCTCAGCCTGGGGCTTGTTATTTCAACTTTGGTATAAGAGGTCTTTACCATTGCACAAAAATATAACTTTTTTGTTATAAAAAAACAAAAACAAGCCCAGCCCAGGTGAGAAAAAGTAACGCAAAAGTAACGTAACATTACTTTTCTTAAAAAGTAACTAAGTAACTCAATTAGTTACTTTTTAAGGGAGTAACGCAATATTGTAATGCATTACTTTTCAAAGTAACTTTCCCCAACACTGCACCTGATATTAACGGGGTCTTGCGCTTTTAAGTCTTGTTGTTTTCGGGTGTACTAGAATATGTTTTCATGCTTGATTGTTCGTTATTTTTCATTATTACAGCACCTCTCTCCCCAGTCTGGCTCGAACGTGCCGATTTCGATGAAGCCCCTCCTTCTGAAACATGAAATGTGCTGTGATTGGTTAGCTGACCCAGTGTGTTGTGATTGGCACCGCATGTTCAGGAAATGCCCCGCCCCTTACCATAACTGCGAGTTCTTCTCTAGTGTAAATATTAAGGATTGCATCAATTTCAAACCAATTGAAGCCTGATTCAGACCCTGACAATGTGAATGAACAAGAGGATCGTGCAGAACGGATTTCATGCACAGACTTGGACTTCACAGGGCGTTTCAGAGTGGTATCAGAGACTATAGACATAGAAAGACTCCTATTACTTATGAATGGGCGAAACTGCAACGCACATATGGAGGAATGGTCCCGCCTTCTAAAGTAAGGGCGCTTTCACACCTACCTTGTTTGGTCCGGATTTTTGGACTTTTCAGTTTGGTCTGAATCAAAATTATAGGTGTGAAACCTGCCCCGGACCAAACAGACGATATTTGGTAAGATGAAAAGAGGTAGGGATCAAACTGAACAAAGGTTCGGTTCGTTTCTAGTGTGAAAGCATTTTCTGTATGGTTCAGACTTTCAGACCATTTACAGGAAGTTCCTGTTTATGTTTAAATTAGGGCTGGGCAAATTAACGCGTTAACGCGGGCGATTAATTTTTTCAGCTTAACGCAATTAAAATATTTAACGCAAATAACGCAGCGTCCGTTTTTATATCCATTTTTGCTTAGCGTTACATGATCATCACGCTCTTATTCATGTAAATGCTTCCAAGCGTGACAAGACACAAGAGAACGCGCTGTATGCCAATGTCCTGTGTGTGTGTGTGTGTGTGTGTGTGTGTGTGTGTGTGTGTCAGTGTCCTGTCTGTGTGGATGCGTCTCATGTCAGCTAATCAAGGGACACACACACACACTCGACGCATAGATAGACTCGCGTCAGTTTCCTGCTCACATCGAGTTATCTGCTCTTGAACAAACAATAACACAGAGGATTTTGAGTATTCTCATATTAGGAGTCTTAAATTAGTTAAATAACGTCTTAAATGAACTTAAAGAGTTGTGAGGAAATGAGATCCGCGGCTGTTCTTAAAGTGACAGTAGCACTGATGATGCCTGTCATTAATGTTCATCAAAGAACAACGGGAACAGAGAAAATTTTAGCTTTAATGATGATTCATCTATATTTAATTTATTATTTATGCAGTTAAGAAAGATAACTATTACATTTCTGTATATGTATAACAGGGAAGGCCATGGGTAAATATAACATTTATTATTTTGGGTTTATGTAAAGATTGTTTTAAGTTCACTTAAATTAAAAGTAGTTTTTTTTAAAGCCTAATAAATGTTGAAATTGGGAGCTTTCAGTTATACTGTAACGTCATTAATGTTTCATAGAGACTTTAGTATCAGTGATACTGGCCTTCATTCATAAAAATATGACAATACAACACATATTTAAAATATGCTGTCTTTAAATTTTTTATACATTAATTTGGAGAGTAACTGAAATTATTATAAAATCAAAATATTAAAAACGTAAAATATTAAAAACTTGCGATTAATAGCGATTAATTACAGAAAAAAGTGTGATTAATTAGTTAATTTTTTTTAATCGATGCCCAGCACTAGTTTAAATATTATAATTAGGGCTGTCAAAAGATTAATCGCGATTAATCGCATCCAAAATAAAAGTTTGTGTTTACATAATATATGTGTGTGTACTCTGTTCATTATTATTTATATATAAATACACACACATTCATGTATATATTTAAGAAAAAAATATAATTTTTATATTTAAAACATTTATATTTATATATATTATAGATTATATAAATGTAAATGCAGTATATACATGCAAATATTTCTTAAATATATACATGAATGTGTGTGTATTTATATATAAATAATAATTAACAGAGTACACACACATATATTATGTAAACACAAACTTTTATTTTGGATGCGATTAATCGCGATTAATCTTTTGACAGCCCTAATTATAATGTTATTTTTAAATTTCATCTAGGCTACATTGATTATGAAAAGTGAAAAGTTGCGCAATAAGACAGAAGGTCAAAAATTATTTTGAAAGAAATTTTGCATTATTTTGCTTAGAAAGCCTTTCTTTAATGTGAATTTCATTTTGTATAAATTGTATCGTAATTTTAATCAACGTTTAATCAGGTAATTGCCTGGATTTAATAAATAAGAAGCAAATAGTCAATAGCAGACAATAATCGCGGGAGCGATCACATGCTTTGCACATGAACTGGAGCGAGTCTCAAGTAAACCAGGCTTAACTTGTCTCACAAACATGAGAAATATGTGTATATAAAGCTTGAAATGTCCACTTTTAAACGTAACGGGAAAAAAATAGTCAAGCAATGCACACTAATCACTAGTGGCAACGATATGCGTCCGTTCATTCACTTTTGACGTCAGATGCACGTCCGTTTACAAACCAATCAATGTCCAGATGCTGCCAAGTTCTTTAGTGCGCTCGCAGAATTGCAATGTGAAACCAAACCAAAACTAACCTAATGTATAAAATGTATCAAAACATGAACTTCGGTTCGGACCTTGGTGCGGACTTTCAGGTGTGAAAACGCCCTAAAAGTCATTGCGTCACTGCAGCTGCCGTTAGATGCTCCGGTTCCCATAGAAACCTGAGACGCGGGCGAGCTAAGGACTGATTAGGACTCAATTAGCCTTATTTGATAAGATTATGTTAGATTTTGTTGCTATTTAATTGTGAGATTCCAGGATTCCCCCATTCAAATAGACTTGGTCTTGTATGTCTGAAATAGCTGCCTGGAGGTGGTGCAAATATGGCCGCCAAGTGAACAGACTTTCCTTGAAAGGGACTCTGGTGAAATGTTTTTGGTAATTTTCTTGTACATTATAGATACATTGTTATACTACGGGGCCGTTGAATGCTTGAATCTGATTGGTTGATGAAAGTTCTGAGGTGTGCAATTATTTTCTGGGAGACGCACAGCGAACGTAGTTCCAGGCAGCTCTTGACCGCATTACAGTTCCATATCACTTCACATAGTTAACTGTAATAACGGAAATTACAGGACTAAAAAAAAACACCATGACAGACGATTTTCCTAAAGTTAATTTTAATATTTACGGGAACTATAAAACGTTCAACAAATGGGCGGCAGGAGTATTAGACGGTCCAGATGAAGAACAACATAAACGGAAGCGGACATCAAAGACAGCCGGCAACAACAAAAGACATAAAATGATTAGCGAAGAACAGCTAGACATACTCGAGGGAGAAAAACACGAAGAAAACACCAAAAAAACAACAGCTTGGGCAGTTAATGTGTTTAACGACTGGCTTAAAGCCAAAAATACGTCTCTGGATGAGGTAGAGAGAGAGGGGGCATCCACTTTAAATACCCTGCTGCGAGCTTTCTATGCCACTGTCCGAAACGCATCCGGCGCAGAGTATTCAGTGTCAAGTTTTATTTCCCTTAGAGCTGGACTGAACCGCTATATATCCAAATACAACATCATTGGTCAATCGGAATTTAAGTCATCCAACGACGTATTCAGGGCCGTCCTCAAAAAGTTTCGAAAGGCTGGGAAAGACGTCAGTTCTCATCATCCTCCCATCTCCACTGCTGAAATACAGCGCATTCGTCACTCTCCGTATCTGTCACCAGACACAGCAGCCGGACTGGTTCGCAAGGTCTGGTTTGACATTCAGCTGAACCTGGCGAGGAGGGGGCGTGAGGGAAATCGAGAGTTAAGACAGCATTCATTCGTTATTAAAAAAGATGAAAATGGAGGTGAATTTGTTTGCTTGTCTTATAATGCAGAAACAAAAAACCACAAAAAGCCCAACGATCCCAAAAAAGACTGTTACCGAGGATTCATGTCTGCCAACACAAGTGACCCCCTTTGCCCAGTTAAAAGCTTCAAAAAGTACCTCACTAAATGCCCACCTGATGCCACATCCTTCTATCTTCATCCTCTGAAAGCGACACAGGAGGAGCTTGACAGGCGAGAGTTCTGGTATTCTCACGAACCCATGGGTGTGAACTACCTCGGAAATATGCTTCCTTGCATCTGCGAGGCAGTGGGGTTATCCAAAAGATACACCAACCATTCATTAAGAAGCACAGCAGTTCAAATACTGTCTGAAGCAGGGCTGGAGAGCAGGCAAATCATGTCTGTCACAGGGCACAAGTGTGAAACAAGCCTGAGAAGCTACTGGGCACCTTCAGCAGAAGAAAGAAAACAATGGAGCCTGATCCTCTCAGGAAACTAAAATTCAAACGCCACAGAAAATCAAGGCCGGGACCAACAGGAAAAGACAATCTCCACTACACAGCTCCCTGCGCTTGATCTGCCATTTTCGATGTCTAATTTTACAATTAACGGAAGCGTGCAGTTTAATTTCAATAAATAAAACATGTAGGTCTAGATAAATAAAGTTGTAGCATGAATCAAAAAGTAAATATAATACAGCTGGTAGGCCTGCTGCATGATTTTTTTCCCCGTTATTATTGCAGGTACAACAAATAATATAGATATGCCTAAGGCCTTTTGTGTTTCATTCATTTTTGCAAAAAAAAAACAAGCAAAAAAACAGAAAATGCAACGATTTAATAATAATTAAATGAATATATATACATTCACAAGCTTTTCTGTCTCATTACTGCAATCACATGTGCTCGCATACATACACTACAGTTTGCACAAAAAGGTGTTTTCAGCGCTGACCTGACGATTTGATCAGTTAGCCTATAGGCCTATATAGTGTAGCAACTTAATGTCTACATTGTCTACACATGACATTTTTTCCACTATAGCGAGGTAATAACAGCGCTGTTTAGAGACGCACAGAGGTAGCCTCTCTCTCTCTCTCTCTCTCTCTCTCTCTCTCTCTCTCTCTCTCTCTCTCTCTCTCTCTCTCTCGCTCTCTCTCTCTCTCTCTCTCTCTCTCTCTTCTCTCTCTCTCTCTCTCTCTCGCTCTCTTTCGGAACTAGCAAAAGAGCCGTTGGATGAGACGCGGAAGAAATAGTCCTACTCACAATAGCGATTTAAGTACAAAAACCGGACGAATCCTTTAAATATATAATCGGATCGATGTCTTGAGGTGTGGTAACCGTAGCATAAGCGGAATAATTGACTCCGGGCCGTTCAATTATTAGAATGATAATGCTCCGCTTCGCGTCATGACCGCATCACCACCTCGGGGCAGGTGCATTATCATTCTAATAATTGAACGGCCCGGAGTCAATTATTCCTTACTTATTCACCATTTAATGTCGGAAAACTCGATCATAACTTCCTAAGGAGTGGTGAACCATCTTATAAAAGCGAGAGCTTACATAAGCACCAGAAAACAAGCTGTTCTCCGTAAAATGTGCAGCGCACAGATAGACGTTGTGGTTTTAATGTTCAGGAACAGTGTTTAAAATAAGTTTTAACCACTTTGGGCCCTATTATACAGCCAGCGCAATGAGACACCAGGCGCAACGCTGCTATTTTATTATTTTTTATCCCAAAGCAGTTCTCATTTTTACGTCCAGCTCCACATTGTTTAAATATCTAATGCCCTGGTGCATCTGTTCACCAATGGGCGTTCAGGCGCAGTATTTTTTGTGTTATTTAAAGGGTGTGTGTTAGTAATATGCACCACACTCTGATTATCACACACACAGGGACGCGCAGCAACACACACACACACATTTTTAAATATTAAAAATAAAAGGATTCCTCTCTGGAGAAGCGTTCAGTCTTTCCATGTAAATAGTGAATGGTGCGAGTGAGCCATTCCCGGCTTTTAAAGGGAAAGGGAGATGAGACTCTGATTGGTTTATTGCACGTTACGCCCAAAACACACCCATGACTCATTAAGAGACGAGGGACAACCCTTTTTGGACCAATGCGGCAGATGTTTTTTCCATCGTTAAACTAGCAAAAGTGGATTCGGACACACCCTAAATGCTCCTGCGCCGTGTGCTTCGGAACATGTGCTCAGATCCTTAAAATACGGACCTTTAATGCTGTGTTCACACCAAACGTGAATAGAGCGTCTGGCGCGAGTGATTTCAATGTTAAGTCAATGGAAAGGCGTGTTGACGCGCGTCTGGAGGTCTCGCGGCGCGGAAGGCGCGTTTCGCGCGGCGCGAATTGAGCGTCTTGCGCGTTACACGCTAATGGTGCTTTTGTGCATTCACGCGTTTGAAGCGAATTCGCGTCTGACGCCCGAGTTGAAAAATTTGAACTTTGGCGTCAATTCGTGCCGCGTTAACCAATCAGGAGCCTGCTCGCTGCGGTCACGTGGTAAAGTGACGTGTATGAGAAACCCTGCATAAATTAAAAATAGTACTATTGTGTCACAAAATGTAGTTTTAAGACTTTTTTCAGGTGGGAATGTAGTTGTTTAAAGCTCAAATCTGTGGTTTATTTATAAAGAGAGCGCCTATTTAAAAAAAATAATCTTGTGTTTTTGGAGTTGTGAGATCCAGGCGATCACCGGGCAATCACCGCTCATTAACCCCAGCGAGAGCAGCCTTTCCTCGGCCAGTCCTTCTGACGTTTGCCGCTGGCTCTGATGTCCTGTAGTGGTTCGTCTTGTGTGGATCTAACGGCCGAGCTTTGCTCTCATGAATCTATAATTTGTTGTCTGCCAAATCGTTTTGACTGAGGGAAAAGAGAAGTTTCATAACTTTATATTTTTAGGATATTTAAACATACATGCAGTGAAGATAATGTAGGAGTTGCCTGAACCACATTTGTTTGGCTATTAATGCTTAATATATACTTTTAATGAAAATGAAAAGAGGCAGAGTGGTGTTTTATGACATATTTCTCCTGGAGTGCCTTGAACGCGCGTCAATTTTGCTTCCAGCGCTCGATTTCTACGCGCGTCCAATTCTCTGCTGACGCGCGAATGCATTCAAAATGTTCGCGCGTGAAACTAGACGCGGTAGACGCGATTTTGACGCTCAATTCGCGTTTGGTGTGAACGCAGCATTAGTTCATCAGGAAGGTCAAACAAATGAGTTTTGGAAACAACGTCTCTCTTCAACACTGCGACAACACTGCCTTCTTCTCTAATGCAGCTCAACCAGGCCTCGTCCTGATTCCATGGGCGGAGACTATTTAAATGACAAGATCCAGAAAAAAACGCATGTAGTCCAAACGAGTCGTTCGTTGAAAAGTGGATTCTGTTCAATTCTGTCCATTTGGAATGGACTTTGTAACTTTTTTTATGCTCAAACAGCACCATTACACACTGACTAAAGCTGAAAAAGTGGAAAAGCATAGTAGGACCCCTTTAAGATGCATTTTGGTCGATCGGATCACAACTGGACGACACAAAATACAGGTGCATTTCCACTTTCGACCACTTCCAGAGGTGGTTGCAAACGCATCTGACCGGATTACTTTCGTAGTGTAGACGCTCAAATGAATTAGAACAGACACAAAAGACCATCTACTCTACGCCTACTGACCTAATGCGTGAACATTATGGGATGTGCGCTAGCCAGATGGCATTTCAACTTTATCGGCTGGAAAGCCAAGTTTGGTTTGCAGATGAAAAACGTACCAAACACGATGTTCTCCCACCATTCCTGATTTCTAAAGGCCTTTGCACACTGAGTCCGAAATGCGCATGCAAAATTTTCGCACGTCAAAAAATAAACTTGACCTCACGTTATGTCAATCACGCTTGCCTCTGAAACTTTCGTCCGTCCAAAAAAAATTCGGAACAGGTTCGATTTTCTGCGTTTTTCGCATTCGTTTTCCCATCTTCAGTGGTGATGCCCAACCTAAAACTGCTGGCAATGGTGGTGAATGAATCGCCAGTGCTCAGATACCTACAATTATATATGCAAATATTATTGTATCAAAAATACTACTAATATTATTATATCACAGCTATAATTATAGCTCACCAAGTCCCTGTAAACCGTGTGTGTGTGTGTGTGTGCGTGGATCCCTTATAGGCTACTACCAGTCTCTGTTCAGGATCAATTGATTGACGGAAATTGGTGGTCTTCTTTTTAATATGTGGCTCCAGTATCGCTAGCAAAGCATCAAACTGAGCCACTGACAGTCTAAAGTAAACTTTGAATCGGTCTGGATAATCCCGCAGATCCTTGATAAGGAGGTGGAACGCTCCTTCCTCTCTACGCGATCGCAGGAGTGGATGATGGACCCATTATTTCCTCTTTCTTTTTCTCTTTTTAAGAAGAGAGAGGACAAAAAAAATCATCCTCACTACTTGAAGACGGCATTTTGTATAGTTTTGCGGTTTTTCTCGTAACGCATTCATTAAAGGGTTAGTTCACCCAAAAATGAAACGTCTGTCATTAAAGACTTACCCTCATGTCGTTCGACACCCGTCAGACCTCCGTTCATCTTCAGAACACAAATGAAGATATTTTAGTGTAAATCTGATGGCTCTGAAAGGCCTCCATTGGCACAATGGCACGGTTCACTCTCAAGACCCTTAAAAGACACTAAAGACGTCGTTACAAAGTCCATCTCACTACAGTAGTTCTACAATAACTTTATAAATCGGCGAGAATAGTTTTTGTGCACAAAAAAACCCTAAATAACGACTTATATAGTGATGACGATTTCAAAACACGGCATCATGAAGCTTCGAAGCGTTATGAATCAGCGAGCCGAATCATGATTCGGATCGCGTGTCAAACCGCCAAACTGCTGAAATTTGGCGATTCAAACTGCTGAATTGACTCACTGATTCATAACGCTTCGAAGCTTCATGATGCCGTGTTTTGAAATCGTCATCACTATATAAGTCGTTATTTAGGGGTTTTTTGCGCACAAAAACTATTCTCGCCGATTCATAAAGTTATTGTAGAACCACTGTAGTGAGATGGACTTTGTAACGATGTCTTTAGTAGCTTTTAAGGGTCTTGAAGTTGAGAGTGAACCGTGCATTGAGCCAATGGAGGCCTTTCAGAGCCATCAGATTTACACTAAAATATCTTCATTTGTGTCTGAAGATGAACGGAGGTCTGACGGGTGTCGAACGACATGAGGGTGAGTAATTAATGACAGAATTTTCATTTTTGGGTGAACTAACCCTTTAATACGCATCGGACAAATTTTTCGGATCACGAATACGAAAAAAACGCATGCGAAAGTGTGCAAAGGCCTGAACACACACTCAGTGTTCGGCTCCGGTTGCGTTCATATGTAAATTGCACAAGCTAATTTTGTCCGTTAGATCGAAAGATCTGAAAAACACATACATTCACCCGCCTATAGATCAAAGAAATCAGGACGGAAGTGGTTGAAAAAGAGACGGTTTAAACACCAGGTGTAAACGGGAATATGTGTCCCTCGTCTACTTGTGATCCGATCGACCAAAACGCTCCCTAACTCAAGGTGTAAACCGGGCCAGAAGCAAACCATTTGCTCTCCATTTAATCTGTAGAAGAAACGACTATTGGAGAGATCTTATTAGATTTGTGCAGTGCTCTGTCAGCTGTTTCTCTACTTCTTAATGTGTTCTGAAAGGGAAAAAACAAAGTTTTCACCTCCATTTTTAATGGACTTCCTAACGTGCCCACTTCCCCTAATAAACGTTGTAAACCGGCCATTAATGATTTACAAATCCTGCGGTTTGGAGTCATCTTCTGCGTTAGCTGTCGTAAAGAACTGTGCCATAACGCTGCTTTTACTGCGGTGGGCGGGTGTGTTGATCTACAGGTGATTGGTTTACAGCCTAATGCTGATGAAGAGGATGGATCTGTGCTCCAGCGGTGGCCGTACGGGCATCTGCTCCCCGTTAGGAGGAAACGTTAGCGACCCCTAAGAGTCCCACTGAGGCATGAGTAAAAAGAGAGAGGATGTTAACGGACCCCTGTGCAGGTGATAAAACACAATGGTTAGTTTGTACATTATTCCGGGCACTTTCCACAATAGACTACAAAATAGGGGCAGCCAATGTTTAGGCAAAACAGATGCTTACATTTTTATTAAACTCATGGCAATCCAATTCTCACTGTAAACTAGGTGCTTATTAGCATGCATATTACTAGGAGATGGGTTATTCATTAGTACTTATATTAATGCCTTGTTCTCTATGTTTTAAACGTAATAACTACATTGCTAACTATTAATAAGCTCCAATTAGGAGATAATTGAGACTTAAGTCGTAGTTCATTAGTTAATAGTGAGAAATTGACTCGAAATTGACTCGAAATTTCCAATAAATAAGAAAAAAGTGTATTTATATGATCAATTATTTGATATTTGTTTATACAGTACATACTAAATTTTGTGTTTTGGCAATTAAAAATGAAATTCAGGTTGTTGAATGTTTACTTAAACTATGAAATAATAAATGCACATTAATTCAACAGATGTTGTTATTTGGATATGATTGTAATGATTAACAGATTGCAGTATGATTTTAGTTTTTCAGAAGATCAATACCTTTGGGGAAAAAGCCAAATCACAATTTTTGTAGTTTTTATGTTAATCTCAAATAAACTAGAGAATAAATAAAGAGATAAACAATAAAATGAAATTATAAATATATAAATAACGTTTAAAAGTTCTCACAACAACAACAAAAAACATCTCAAACAGGCGAATTAATTAATAAACAAATAAATAAATAAATAACATATATTCAAATAAATAAAGATGAGTGAAATAAAATAAAATAAGTTCAAAAAATATTACTTTTAAAAGTTCTCACAACAACAAAAATCCTGACCATTAAATTAATCTCAAATAAACAGATGAAAAACAAATAAAGTAAATAAAAATCACATTTAAAAGTTAAATCAAACAAATTCAAATAATATAAATAAAAAAATATTACATTTAAAAGTTCACAAAAAAACATAATCATTAAATTAATCTCAAATAAACAGATAAAAAACTAATAAAGTAAAATATTAAAAAAATAAAATGATTCCAAATAAATTAAGATTACATTTAAAAGCTAAATCAAATAAATGTAAATAATATAAATTTAAAAAGATTACATTTAAAAGTTAAATGTACCATTAAATTAATCTCAAATTAACAGGTGAAAAACAAATATATATACTATAGTTTTATTAATATTTTGAAATAGTTTACTTTTAGTCGTTTTCATTTAAATTGTAATTTATTTTTGGTAATTTTTGCTTATTAAATTTTTACACTGTTCAATATTTATAAAAAAATATGTACAAATAAATAAAAGGTATGAAAGATATGAAAGGAACATGCGAGGATTTTTCCTTTTCTTTCTTTTTTAATAAAAAAAAAAATGATGGGACACCAAAGTGTGCCTTATTTGTAGGAAGTGCATACAGCATAAAACACACACACACACACACACAAGTAAAAAAGAAAAAGCAATGCGTTTAAGACAATTCTCTGAGTCTTAATGGTTTTATTCTTCCTCTTGGGCTGATCCACAAGGGGCCAATTACCCTCGTCAAACCCCTGACCCGAGAGAAACAAACAAACACTCTCATTCGCTGTCATCACCTTATTAAGCGCTTGTGCTTATTTATTTTCCTTTTAAAGTATAAGTTTGTTCATTTCAATTTCCGGAATATGTGTTTAAAACGGGCAAGTGTTAATGTAGTCACAGTTTGAGAAGTCGTGTGTTTAAAGCCACCACAATCTCCTCCAGCATTAGAGCCGCGGTTCAGTGGTTTAGATGGTGTCAAAGGTCACTGCGCTTGACATTGGAGCCTCTGGCCTGGTTGTAGCTGTTTAAGACCCCACACACACGACATACGTTGGACTGTTAAAGAGTGTGAACAAGCATGGGGTTTTTTCCTCATACACACTGTTAGATCTCAGCAGAGGTCACGTCCGTGTCAAGATAATTGTGAAACGAGAAGTTATCACAACTGAATGACCACAGTCTGTTTCAGAGGTCATTCTGAGTTCCCCAGACTGGATAATGGATGAAGTAAGGGTGTTTTTGTGCACTGTCAACAGCAATGGACATCCAAAAACAACAGAGGGACAGAACTTACAAAATATTATCATGCACACTACCCTTAATGCTTCTGAAAGAGTCTCTTCTGCTCACCAAAGCTGCGTTTATTAGATCAAAAATACAGGAAAATAGTGAAATATTACTCCAGTGTAGATCAGCTGTTCTCGATGTGAATATATAGTAAAGTGTGATTTATATCCCCTGATCAAAGCTGAAGCAAAGCATCATTACTCCAGTCTTCACAAATCATTCTCATATGAGGATTTGATGCTCGACAAACATTTATGATTATTATCAATGAGCACGTTTACAAAATACTGAAAACTACCAGAAATCAGTTTACTGAAATAACCTGATTCACCGGTTTACATGCACATCAATAACCTGGCAATGTAAGTAAAACGAGTTTACGATTTACTTTTAGTGTCCTGACTTGTTTTGTACAGTATTTCTTTATTTGCTGAGTGCTCATATAAAAGCGAGTCGCTTCTGTCCGAGAATAGCCATCTAATCTTGCCATAACACACACTATATTGCCAAAAGTATTGTGCCGCCCCTCCACATCACTGAGTTCAGGTGTTCAATCCCTTCATGGCCACAGGTGTATAAATCAGACGCTTCTACACACATTAGTGAGAGAATGGGCCGCTCTCAGGAGTGTGTGTGTGTGTGTGTGTGTGTGTGTGTGTGTGTGTGTGTGTGTGTGTTCGCTTCTACACACATTAGTGAGAGAATGGGCCGCTCTCAGGAGTGTGTGTGTGTGTGTGTGTGTGTGTGTGTGTGTGTGTGTGTTCGCTTCTACACACATTAGTGAGAGAATGGGCCGCTCTCAGGAGTGTGTGTGTGTGTGTGTGTGTTCGCTTCTACACACATTAGTGAGAGAATGGGCCGCTCTCAGGAGTGTGTGTGTGTGTGTGTGTGTGTGTGTTCGCTTCTACACACATTAGTGAGAGAATGGGCCGCTCTCAGGAGTGTGTGTGTGTGTGTGTGTGTTCGCTTCTACACACATTAGTGAGAGAATGGGCCGCTCTCAGGAGTGTGTGTGTGTGTGTGTGTGTGTTCGCTTCTACACACATTAGTGAGAGAATGGGACGCTCTCAGGAGTGTGTGTGTGTGTGTGTTCGCTTCTACACACATTAGTGAGGGAATGAGCCGCTCTCAGGAGTGTGTGTGTGTGTGTGTGTGTTCGCTTCTACACACATTAGTGAGAGAATGGGCCACTCTCAGGAGTGTGTGTGTGTGTGTGTTCGCTTCTACACACATTAGTGAGAGAATGGGCCGCTCTCAGGAGTGTGTGTGTGTGTGTGTGTGTGTGTGTGTGTGTGTGTGTGTTCGCTTCTACACACATTAGTGAGAGAATGGGCCGCTCTCAGGAGTGTGTGTGTGTGTGTGTGTGTTCGCTTCTACACACATTAGTGAGAGAATGGGCCGCTCTCAGGAGTGTGTGTGTGTGTGTGTGTGTGTGTGTGTGTGTGTGTGTGTGTGTGTGTGTGTGTGTTCGCTTCTACACACATTAGTGAGAGAATGGGCCGCTCTCAGGAGTGTGTGTGTGTGTGTGTGTGTTCGCTTCTACACACATTAGTGAGAGAATGGGCCGCTCTCAGGAGTGTGTGTGTGTGTGTGTGTGTGTTCGCTTCTACACACATTAGTGAGAGAATGGGCCGCTCTCAGGAGTGTGTGTGTGTGTGTGTGTTCG
>JARQWZ010002303.1:147500-157500 GCA_033150135.1 Gobio occitaniae
ATGCTGAGGGTCACAATGAGTGCGCAAGAGTCAAGAGCTCCAGACCTCCAAACTTCTGTGGCCTTCAGATGAGCTCAAGAACAGTGTGTAGAGCTTCATGGAATGGGTTTCCATGGCCGAGTCGCTCATCCAAGCCTTAGATCACCAAGTGCAATGCAAAGTGTGGGATGCAGTGGGGTAAAGTGCGCCGCCACTGGACTCTAGAGCAGTGGAGACGTGTTCTCTGGAGTGACCAATCACATGGACGAGTCTGGGTTTTGGCGGTTACCAGGAGAACGGGACTTGCCTGACTGCATTGTGCCAAGTGTAAAGTTTGGTGGAGGGGGGATTATGGGGTGGGGTTGTTTTTCAGGGGTTGAGCTTGGCCCCTTAGTTCCAGTGAAAGGAACTCTTAATGCTTCACCAAGACATTTTGGCCAATTTCATGCTCCCATCTTTGTGGGAAGAGTTTGGGGATGATGATCCGCTCTGAAAATGTATCGAACCTGTTTGAATTCTGCACACAATGCTGTATTTTAAAGCGATGTGGAGGAGATTGGGAGGAAACTGCAGCTTTACAGAGCTCAAGCTGTGATATAAGCTAAACGCTATTGGTTATTTTTTTTAAAAGGGGAGGGGCTGCTCGATATGCCCCGCCAATTACATCAACTCATTGAATAATGCTGCGTTTCAAGACTCTTCAGTGGGACTTTAAGCAGTTTATGATCTTGATGAAAACGGTTTCACTTTTGAACTTATTGTTAACTTCAAAGATAAATTTCATAAATAATGTTCTATTCCAAACATGCTATCAGCGTGTTCAGTTAAATCTGCGGTCATTTTAATTCAAGCTTTCTAATGGGGGTGTATATTGGTGTGGTAAAAAGGCACCTGTTTTATCTCTTCCTTACTTTCTCTTTTACTCTAGTACTCTCTCTCTCTCTCTCTCTCTCTCTCTCTCTCTCTAGATCAAAGATGTTAATTACTGACTGCCTCTCTCTAACACACACACACACATTGGCCAGCCATGACACTTGATCATGCACATGGTAATTACAGCACGCCTCAAACTACTGACACATGATCACCATGCTGTCAAAGGCGGCCTAATTACAGCTCACACACACACACACGCTCACAGACAATCGCACAAACGCCAGCTATAGGTTAATTACAGACAGACGTGCCTCCAAGCACACTGTAATGCGAGCTAATGAAGCAGTTAGCAGGTGTGCGGTGTCATGTTTGAGGAGACGGAAGCTTTCCATCAGTCAGAAAGCTGATGGTCAACTGTGCATAAACCAGGAGAAAAAGACAGAATGAAGTACTAGTGAACTGCTTACTGTGCAGCACAGGGATGTTCATGTCAGAGGAGTCCAGTATGTACTATAGTGCGGGAAACGTGTCCTCCAGACGTGCGTCAACACACCTTTCCATTGACTAAACATTGAAATCACTCGCTCCAGAAAGGCTGCGTCCGAGTAGGTAATACATTTGAAATTGAACGAACTTCGCAGCAGTTAAAAAAAGTAGGGGAGAGCAGGGACGAAAGTACCATTTTTCAGAAAATCGTAATTTTAAAAGATAATGTTTTAGACCGAGATATATTTTTGCTGTGGCCAATAACTCACAAGTGTGGTCTATCAATAGCAGGTGGTATTTTGTACAAATGTAGAACGACTACAGTATAATTTCACTTTGAACATAAGCTGCACATTGTTACTTTTGACCCCATCAGGTGGGACGAAAGTAACACAACAATACAAGCTAGATTTTTTGGTGCTACTCTTGTTTTTATTAAACATACCTGACTATGACCTTGTTAATATGTAACTGCAAACATATTTTGTCCTTTATCTTTGCAAAAAAATATATATTAAATTACATTTTCATTTTATATGTTAAAGTTCATCAAATGTTTCAAATGTAATATGACAGTACAAACTTGAATTGTTTGGAATATTTTTTATTTGCAATGTCAATCTATTTGATACGTTTTTTCTTCAACAGTATGAACAATATAAAAATTAAATTAAATTAAATGTGCATAATATGCATTATATATATAATAGCGTGTTACTTTCGTCCCGACTGGAAGTCCTGACATTTAAACACGATTTACTTTTATACTGAAAAACTCTGAAAAGACAAACCTTCAGGGTGTGTAACAGCACTAAATAACCTGTAGATTGATCATTACTGTGACATATGAAACAAGAAACACAACTTGTAATTAGAAAAAAAAGTACAGCTTCATTAATTTACTTGCCATACTTGAAAACTGCATTTCGGACCTAACCGCGGGAAACAATGGCAGAATCACTTGATATTTGGCAGATCCGTCAAGGGCTCGGAGAAAATCGCGTTGTTACTTTCGCCCCGGTTCTCCCCTACGTTCTATACAGTATGAATGAATGTAATCCGGACGTACTACATCCGCCATTTTGTCACGATCATGTGACCGACCAGCCTCAGTTGCGTCCCATCACCTCCATTCATAAATCGTCTCCTGTGGCCTCATGGGATAGTAAAGTGTCCACCAGAAGTAGTAGGTCATCCGGGGGACTTTTCACCTACTGCTTTTCGAATACTATGAATTCGGACATGTTTTTCGCACACTATATAGTAGAGAGAGTTTTCAATTTCAGACGCAGCTTAAAGGGTTAGTTCACCCAAAAATGAAAATTCTGTCATTAATTACTTCCCCTCATCTCGTTCGACACCCGTCAGACCTCCGTTCATCTTCAGACACAAATGAAGATATTATAGTGTAAATCTGATGGCTCTGAAAGGCCTCCATTGGCACAATGGTACTCTACACTCTCAAGACCCTTAAAAGGCACTAAAGACGTCGTTACAAAGTCCATCTCACTACAGTGGTTCTAAAATAACTTTATGAATCGGCGAGAATAGTTTTTGTGCGCAAAAAAACCCTAAATAACGACTTGTATAGTGATGACGATTTCAAAACACGGCATCATGAAGCTTCGAAGCGTTATGAATCAGTGAGTCGATTCAGCGGTTTGAATCGCCAAATTTCAGAAGTTTGGCGGTTTGACGCGCGATCCGAATCATCATTCGACTCACTGATTCATAACGCTTCGAAGCTTCATGATGCCGTGTTTTGAAATCGTCATCACTATTTAAGTCGTTATTTAGGGTTTTTTTGCGCACAAAAACTATTGTCGCCGATTCATAAAGTTATTGTAGAACCACTGTAGTGAGATGGACTTTGTAACGACGTCTTTAGTGGCTTTTAAGGGTCTTGAGAGTGTAGAGTACCATTGTGCCAATGGAGGCCTTTCAGAGCCATCAGATTTCAACTAAAATATCTTCATTTGTGTCTGAAGATGAACGGAGGTCTGACGGGTGTCGAACGACATGAGGGGAAGTAATTAATGACAGAATTTTCATTTTTGGGTGAACTAACCCTTTAAGCACTGCAAACAGTGGACCTCTAAACTGTCACATTAAGCCACGTGTTTACGGCCTGTTTCACACATCTAGCATCAGCAGCGCGTGCAACACATGTTCCCGCTCATTTTAACAGCGTTCACACCTCGCATGTAAGCAGCAGGACAAGCCTTTTTCTGCTGAACTCATGAAAACATGCCAATAAAAAGTGACCTGCATTTGTAATCCCATTACATGTTACAAACACAGCCATAGAGAAACAAGTCTAAATGACCAAACATCACCCATTAATGAGAACGCTGGTCTAAAAAACAAAAGGCTGTTGGAAGGAAGAGAGATGAAAGAGAAGGAATAAACAGGGGTGTACTCTGGCCGTCTCAATTTGAATGTTAACTCGGACAGAAAAGATGCTTTGTGCCGCCCTACAGACGAAGAGACAGAGAGAGCGGCCCATAGACTGATGCATCTGTAAATCATCTGCCTCTTCAAATCAGCAATCACATGTATAATGTGCAATACAACACTTGACTACCGTTCAGCAACCATCTCATGAGTTACACTATATTGCCAAAAGTGTTGTGACGCCTGCCTTTACATGCACATGAACATCCCATTCTTAATCCGTAGGGTTTAATATGGAGTCGCCCACCCTTTAGCAGCTCTAACAGCTTCAGCTTTCCTCAAGGTTTAGGAGTGTGTTCATGGGGATTCTTCTAGAAGCGCATTTGTGATGTTGGACGAGAAGGCCTGGCTCTCAGTCTCCGCTCTAATTCATCCCAAAGGTGATCTATCGGGTTGAGGACTCAAGTTCCTCCACACCACTTTGTGCACTGGTCAGTCATGCTGGGACAGGAAGGGGCCGTCCCCAAACTGTTCCCACAAAGATGGGAGCATGAAATTGTCCAAAATGTCTTGGTGAAGCATTAAGAGTTCCTTTCACTGGAACTAAGGGGCCAACCCCTGTAAAACAACCTCCACCCCATAATCCCCCCTCCACCAAACTTTACACTTGGCACAATTAGGCCTGTCGCGATAGTCAATAAATCAATGAATCGCACGCTAAAAAAAAATGAGCACGATAATTCTTCCGGCCGCAATAATTTCCACTTGCATGCTTGTTTGTTTTCCTCGTCTCTCTCTCTCTCTCTCTCTCTCTCTCTCTCTCTCTCTCTCTCTCTCTCTCTCTCTCTCGCGGTGACTGCGTGCGCGCCTCGTCCGTTTGGAGGTGGTGTTTATACTGGACGCGCGGGTCCCGGCGTGATGAGACGTAATGCTCGGCCAGATTCGCCTGGAACTCGTGCTTCTTCGGTTGCGGAGCCACGCGCAAAGTTACACAATTTGACGTGCACACCGCCAAGCGAAATGGGGTCTCGCACACTCATTTTTGCCGCGCGGACGCGTCGAGTTTAAACAAGGCTTAAAGGGTTAGTTCACCCAAAAATGAATGCGGCGCATTCTCTCACTAATGTGTGTATCACCTGGGATTGAACACCTGAACTCAGTGATGTGAAGGGGCGTCCCAATACTTTTGGCAATATAGTGTGTATTTGAGGCTCTTAGAAGCAAGTAAAGTCTGTATTTACAATCAATTCTAAAAGTCACCACATATTTTCTGCCAATTTTTTGTTTTATATTTTTAACTAGGGCTGTCAAAAGATTAATCGCGATTAATCGCATCCAAAATAAAAGTTTGTGTTTACATAATATATGTGTGTGTACTCTGTTAATTATTATTTATATATAAATACACACACAAGCATGTATATATTTAAGAAAAAAATATAATTTTTATATATAAAACATTTATATTTATATATATTATAGATTATATAAATGTATATACAGTATATACATGCAAATATTTCTTAAATATATACATGAATGTGTGTGTATTTATATATAAATAATAATTAACAGAGTACACACACATATATTATGTAAATACAAACTTTTATTTCGGATGCGATTAATCGCGATTAATCTTTTGACAGCCCTAGTTTTTAGTTTTCATTTTAATTGCAGTTTAAGTAATTTTGTAATGCATTTTTTTTTCAATAGTTATATTTAGCTTTCATGTATTTAATTTCAGTTAGTTGCTAAGGCAACATTTCTCATTTAAGTTTTTAATATAATATATTTGTCTTATTATTTCAGCTTTCTCCCAATGAACAATTTCATCAGTTTTAGCTATAGCGAATCTATTATAGAAGATTTCAGGCGTCTCTCATCTAAACAGCTTTTAAAAGCAAAACAAACGGTTAACGTCTGACTAATAGTGTGAGAGCCGGATGATGGGAATTAGAGAAGACACCGTGTGGAGTGGAGAGAGCCATGCGTGCGTTTCCTCTCCGCGCCGCTTCATAATTGATAAGTAAAGTTAGAGCCTTATCTAGGGTACGCCATGACTTTACATATGACCTCGCGTGAGGTTGACACGAGGACCGCTGATCTCAGATCAGATGTTGGTGAACTGCAGGAGGAGGCGTGTGGGCTGTGCGATCTGATCTGAGATCAGTGTGTGTTGGAAAGCAGCAGTTGTGGTGGAAGTGGTTGCCCATGATGGCAAAGAGGACAAAGGCGAACAATGTCTGTGGCTGCTTTACTATGATGAAACACACGATTTCACAACACACACACACACACACACACACAGCGGCCCTGACCACAAGTTCCCATGAAGCTCACCCACAGAGAGATATTATATCTTTCAAATATCAATCAATGTGAAACAAATCATAACAACTGCCCTATTAAATATTATCTGTCGTCTTGCTGTTGGTCTACGGCGGACTTCTGGGACACACTCACTCAAATATAACAACACAAGCGACTGATTTTAATGCTCATGCATGTAAAAAATACAAAAATAACTTACATTTTGCATGAAAAATCCAATCCATTTTAATTAGATTTAACATTTTATCAAAACTTTACAATTATGCATAAAATCCATCTGAATAAACGGTCTAAAAAAGTCTAGGTTTACTTGTTTCAACTGGTTTAGCTCTACTAAGCCTGTTTAAACTGGTTTAGCTCTAAGCCTGTTTAAACTGGTTTAGCTCCTGGTTTAGCTCTACTAAGCCTGTTTAAACTGGTTTAGCTCCTGGTTTAGCTCTACTAAGCCTGTTTAAACTGGTTTAGCTCTAAGCCTGTTTAAACTGGTTTAGCTCCTGGTTTAGCTCTACTAAGCCTGTTTAAACTGGTTTAGCTCTAAGCCTGTTTAAACTGGTTTAGCTCCTGGTTTAGCTGTCTACTAAGCCTGTTTAACTGGTTTAGCTCTACTAAGCCTGTTTAAACTGGTTTAGCTCTAAGCCTGTTTAAACCGGTTTAGCTCCTGGTTTAGCTCTACTAAGCCTGTTTAACTGGTTTAGCTCTACTAAGCCTGTTTAAACTGGCTTAAACTGGTTTAGCTCTACTAAGCCTGTTTAAACTGGCTTAAACTGGTTTAGCTCTACTAAGCCTGTTTAAACTGGCTTAAACTGGTTTAGCTCTACTAAGCCTGTTTAAACTGGCTTAAACTGGTTTAGCTCTACTAAGCCTGTTTAAACTGGCTTAAACTGGTTTAGCTCTACTAAGCCTGTTTAAACTGGCTTAAACTGGTTTAGCTCTACTAAGCCTGTTTAAACTGGCTTAAACTGGTTTAGCTCTACTAAGCCTGTTTAAACTGGTTTAGCTGTATACTAAGCCTGTTTAAACTGGTTTAGCTCTACTAAGCCTGTTTAAACTGGTTTAGCTGTATACTAAGCCTGTTTAAACTGGTTTAGCTGTATACTAAGCCTGTTTAAACTGGTTTAGCTCTACTAAGCCTGTTTAAACTGGTTTAGCTGTCTACTAAGCCTGTTTAAACTGGTTTAGCTCTACTAAGCATGTTTAAACTGGTTTAGCTCTACTAAGCCTGTTTAAACTGGTTTAGCTGTATACTAAGCCTGTTTAAACTGGTTTAGCTCTACTAAGCCTGTTTAAACTGTTTTAGCTCTACTAAGCCTGTTTAAACTGGTTTAGCTGTCTACTAAGCCTGTTTAAACTGGTTTAGCTCTACTAAGCCTGTTTACACTGGTTTAGCTGTCTACTAAGCCTGTTTAAACTGGTTTAGCTCTACTAAGCCTGTTTAAACTGGTTTAGCTGTCTACTAAGCCTGTTTAAACTGGTTTAGCTGTATACTAAGCCTGTTTAAACTGGTTTAGCTCTACTAAGCCTGTTTAAACTGGTTTAGCTCTACTAAGCCTGTTTACACTGGTTTAGCTCTACTAAGCCTGTTTAAACTGGTTTAGCTGTATACTAAGCCTGTTTAAACTGGTTTAGCTCTACTAAGCCTGTTTAAACTGGTTTAGCTCTACTAAGCCTGTTTAAACTGGTTTAGCTGTATACTAAGCCTGTTTAAACTGGTTTAGCTGTATACTAAGCCTGTTTAAACTGGTTTAGCTCTACTAAGCCTGTTTAAACTGGTTTAGCTGTATACTAAGCCTGTTTAAACTGGTTTAGCTGTATACTAAGCCTGTTTAAACTGGTTTAGCTCTACTAAGCCTGTTTAAACTGGTTTAGCTCTACTAAGCCTGTTTAAACTGGTTTAGCTCTACTAAGCCTGTTTAAGTTAGTTGGCCAGCTACTCAAAATCCCTCTAAAACCATCAAAATACACCAGCCTAACCAGACTAGGGGAACAACTAACCAACTTAGGCTAAGTTATGTTGTTGTTTTTTTTCATCAAGGATATAGACTAAACTGGTTTAAACTAGTGATGCACTGAATCCAGATTTCTGGGGGTTGGGCCGGATACAGAATCCACTGGTTAAGATTCTACCGAATCCTACTCTCATCCTCCGTCCATTATCACAGTAAACACATTAATGAAGTAAACAACGTCCACAGCCAGTGTATTTTTCATTGGCAACATTATGTCAGGATGTCTGTCCTTCCTTTGCCGATTCCCTCATGCACTCGTATTCTTTCAGATGTTTCATACGCAGATGTTTTAACAGCGGCTATTGTTTAGGGTCCTTGCCACCACGAGACAAATCGGCATTGCAAATTGAACGTGTAGCTCTACCTGAATCGCCTTCTTTTGACTGAAAGTACTGCCAAACAACATTTTCACTTTCTCACAGCCTGCATTCGAACTTTCCCCAGGAACTATAGGGACTTTGGGCTGGTACTTGATGCCTTGTTTAAAACTCTACATTCTGAATATCTTCTTTTAATGTTAGCTAACATATTTAAGGGCTAATGGCAAAGCTTTCTACATGATCGTGAACCCAAGAATTGACAAAAAAATGTAAAATGTGTACCTTGAATGCAATGTAAGTCGCTTTGGATAAAAGCGTCTGCCAAATGCATAAATGTAAAAGTAAACCCATTTGAACATAAGTTTGTGTGTATTTGACTAAGGAAAAACAACTTAATTTGGAATGCAGACGCTCTTTAGGCTTGTGTGTTTGTTGTTGGTATGAGCGCAAAGAAAACTCTCTCTTAGCTCCCATCCCATGTATTACAGAATGCTATAAAATCGCTCGCATGTTCAAACTGGCGAGGTTTAAAAAGACGCGGGCAGTGATTTCCGTCAGCTGTCCCGAAAAAACGAAAGCATAAGTTTTGAATCGGCGCGCGCAGATTGCTTTTATAGTGCATGTGTGATGTCTTTTGAAGCTAGAAGCAATTTGCTCATTTTGAGAGCTAGAGAAGGGTGCATTGCTGAAATTACTTTGCACAAGAAAGTTTCCAAATGACTGATTTGATGATCTTTGTTGATTCATTTAATAATAAACAATTGCAAAGGATTAGTTCACTTTTAATTAAACTTTTGCTGATAATTTACTCTCCTCCATGTCATCCAAGATTTCCATGTCTTTCTTTCTGCAGTCGAAAAGAAATGAAGGTTTTTGATGAAAACAGTCCAGGGTTTTTCTCCATATAATGGACTTCAATGGGCTCCAAACGGTTCAAGGTCCAAATGACAGTTTCAGTGCAGCTTCAGAGGGCTTCAAACGACACCAGACGATGAATACGGGTCTTATCTAGCCAAACCATCAGCTTCTGCGAGAAACCGAGCAGTATTTATGCTTTTATTTTACCTCTTAACAGACGAACGTGATCATCTCTGAGCTCCGCCATAACTTCCGCTAAGTGAGGTCAAAATACGAGCGTGGTCATAGATATATCGATTGTAGATGCCTCATTCTATTGATCCGTGCAAGCGCTAATGAGGCATCTACGTGTACATCTATGACCATGCTCGTATTTTGACCTCACTTAGCGGAAGTTATTGCGGTTTCTCGCAGAAGCTGATGGTTTGGCTAGATAAGACCCTTATTCATCATCTGGTGTCGTTTAAAGTCCTTTGAAGCTGCACTGAAACTGTCAATCGGACCTTGAACCGTTTGGAGCCCATTGAAGTCCATTATATGGAGAAAAACCCTGGACTGTTTTCATCAAAAACCTTCATTTCTTTTCGACTGCAGAAAGAAAGACATGGACATCTTGGATGACATGGGGGTGAGTAAATTATCAGCAAAAGTTTATTTAAAAGTGAACTAATCCTTTAATTTCCCGCTTTATAAACCTCAAA
The DNA here is from genome assembly GCA_033150135.1 of Gobio occitaniae. Lineage (NCBI taxonomy): Eukaryota > Metazoa > Chordata > Actinopteri > Cypriniformes > Gobionidae > Gobio > Gobio occitaniae. The sequence continues at coordinate 157,455 of JARQWZ010002303.1, forward strand.
CCTGCGAGAGTGAGTAAAATGATGCGCAATACCCGCGCCAAAATTC
>JARQWZ010002303.1:162500-175000 GCA_033150135.1 Gobio occitaniae
TCAGAATAATGTCATAATTATGAATATCTCAAATTCAACTTTTTTGCCATAATTGTGACTTTTTATCTCATAATTATAAAAATTTGTCATAATTTTGACATGTCACAATTATGTTTTTGTCATAATTTCATAATAACTTCATAATTACGACTGTAACTCATAAATGCAACTTTTTGTCATAATTATGTTTTTGTCATAATTTCAGAATAATGTCATTATTATGACTCTATGCCATAATTGTGACTTTTTATCTCATAATTTACACTTTTTGTCATAATTGCTTTCTTATGTCATATATTTTACCTTTTATGTCATAATTATGTTTTAGTTATAATTGCATAATGTCATAATTATGACTCATGAATTCAACTTTTTGCCATAATTGTGACTTTTTGTCTCATGATTTACAGTTTTTGTCATAATTTTGACTTTCTATCATAATTATGCTTTTTATCTCATAATAAATGTAGTCATAATTATGTTTTTTTATCATAGTTTTGACTTAATTCACTGTGTTTATCCAATCGATTGGTCCAATGTATTTGAATTGAGAAAATTAATACAAAGTTGGGGGTAAGAAAAACTCGAAGAAGCCCATTCAAAAAAGAAACAAAAGAAATAAAGAGAGAGAGAGAGAGAGAGAGAGAGAGAGAGAGAGAGAGAGAGAGAGAGCAGCTCTGGCTTCTCTCACAGGGGACTTCATTAATGACTCTCTTGGCATTCAATCGTCTCTGTTTATTACTTACCATTTACCGTTACCATTAAACAACAGGAAGTATCTGTGTGTGTGTGTGTGTGTGTGTGTGTGTGTAGGAATGGCTATTTGTTTTTAATTGGTTGGGGAATTTTCATCACAAAGCTCGGCGATGATTCCGTCCGTTCGGCTTTTGTTTGCGGAACTGAACTAAACTCATAAACAATAAACCGCCACAACAAACACAACGTCTCCATGGCAACACAGAGCTATGCGATGTTAGGAAACATAACGGTGTGGGGAAATGCAGCTTTTCCACAGATCAACTTTGCCTCCGGGTTCATGATCTGACCGGTGGCTTTGGGTCTTCCTGACCAATCTGAGACACACACACACACACACACACACACACACACGTCTATGAAGGAGAAAGAGCTGAGATATTAGGGAGAGCGTGAGCTGTGGTTTGATCAGTCGCTCTGGCTCGCTGTCAAACTCGAACAACACAAATGTAAAAACCTCAAACTGTTCCACACTTCTCATTTCACTTCCACATTTGCGAGGCTTTGTTCGGGCCTTACACACACACTCACAAAACCACAGGATTGGGCAAGAGACTGGGCTCATCCCCTTTTCATCACGTCAGGGTCAGAGGTCACGACCAAAGAGGAACCGCCACGCCACACACACATCACGCAAACACCACACGGCGAGTGTATATTACAGACTCCATGTGTGAAGAATATCTCTGTGAAACACACACATCATGCAGTGCTTCTGCCGTCTGATAGCACACACACTCACACACCCTTCTGTTCTCGGGACACAATAATGGATGGGACAGATACAGAACGTCAAATATCTGTAATCTCACACTAAACTCTCAGTAGATGTGGATTATAGTGCCATATTGATACTATTATTGTTCTTTTTGCTCATTTGTATGGAGCTCGACCCCTCTGGTTAGTGTGTGCTTGGGGCATCATAATTATAGATTTGTCATAAAACGTCAAAATTGATAGTCGTAGCGAAAGGTCAAAACTGTAACACTAATATTATTACATAATTACTGCATGTATCGATCACATAAATTAATCTTTTCGTCATAATTGTGACAATGACTCATTTTAACTCATAATTTACCATTTTTTCATAATTGTGACTGTCATAATTAATTTTTTTATCTCATAAATTCAACTTTTTGTCATAATTTTGACGTCATAATTAAGACTTTATATCATAAATGCAACTTTTTGTCATAATTGTGACAATGACTGTCATAATTATACTTTTTTATCTCATAATTGTGACTTTTTATGTCATGTTTTGTGTCATAATTTGGACTTTGTCATAAGTGTGCTATTTTTATCTCATATTTTTTATATGATTATGTCATTTTTATGTCATAATTATGCTGTTGTCATAATTTCATAATGTCAGAATTATGACTGCATCTCATAAATTCAACTTTTTGCCATATTTGTGACTTGTAACTCATATTTTACAATTTTGTCATAATTTTTTACATAATAATTAAGACTTTGTATCTCATAAATTTTGACGTCATAATTAAGACTATGTATCATGAATTCAACTTTTTGTCATAATTGTGACAATGACTGTAATAATTATACTTTTTATCTCATAATTGTGACTTTTTATGTCATTTTTTTGCTTTAATAATTTGGACTTTGTCATAAGAATGCTATTTTTATCTCATATTTTTGATATGATTGTCATTTTTATGTCATAATTATGCTGTTGACATAATTTCATGCATCTCATAAATTCAACTTTTTGCCATATTTGTGATTTGTAACTCATATTTTACAATTTTGTCATAATTTTTACATAATAATTAAGACTTTGTATCTCATAGATTCAACTTTTTGTCATAATTGTGACAATGACTATCATAATTACACTTATCTCAATTATTTTTTGTCATAATTTCATAATTATGTCATAATTATGGCTGTATCTCATAAATTCATCTTTTCCCATAATTTGCTGTTTTCATCTCATAATTTGCACGTTTGTCATATTTTTGACTTATGTCATAATTATGTTTTTGTCATAATTTCGCAATATGTCAGAATTATGACGGCATCTCATAAATTCAACTTTTTGCCATATTGTGAATTTTAACTCATCATTTACAATTTTGTCATAATTTTGACTGTGATAATTAAGACTTTCTATCTCATGAATTCAACTTATCATAATTTTGACGCCATAATTAAGACTTGGTATCATAAATTCAACTTTTTGTCATAATTTTGACGCCATAATTAAGACTTTGTATCATAAATTCAACTTTTTGTCATAATTGTGACAATGACTGTCATAATTATACTTTTTATCTCATAATTGTGACTTTTTATGTCATGTTTTGTGTCATAATTTGGACTTTGTCATAAGTATGCTATATTTTTATCTAATATTTTTGATATGATTATGTCATTTTTATGTCAATTATGCTGTTGTCATAATTTCATAATGTCAGAATTATGACTGTATCTCATAAATTAAAATGTTTGCCATATTTGTGATTTGTAACTCATATTTTACAATTTTGTCATAATTTTGACATAATAATTAAGACTTTGTATCTCATAAATTCCAATTTTTATCATCATTTTGACGTCATAATTAAGACTTTGTATCTCATAAATTCCAATTTTTTGTCATAATTGTAACAATGACTGTCATTATTATACTTTTTATCTCATAATTGTGACTTTTTATGTCTTTTTTTTGCTTTAATAATTTGGACTATGTCATAAGAATGCTATTTTTATCTCATATTTTTGATATGATTGTCATTTTTATGTCATAATTATGCTGTTGTCATAATTTCATAATGTCAGAATTATGACTGCATCTCAAAAATTAAACTTTTTGCCATATTTGTGAATTGTAACTCATATTTTACAATTTTGTCATAATTTTGACGTCATAATTAAGACTTTGTATCATAAATACAACTTTTTGTCATAATTGTGACAATGACTGTCATAATTATACTTTATATCTCATAATTGTGACTTTTTATGTCATTTTTTTGCTTTAATAATTTGGACTTTGTCATAAGAATGCTATTTTTATCTCATATTTTTGATATGATTGTCATTTTTATGTCATAATTATGCTGTTGTCATAATTTCATGCATCTCATAAATTCAACTTTTTGCCATATTTGTGATTTGTAACTCATATTTTACTATTTTGTCATAATTTTTACATAATAATTAAGACTTTGTATCTCATAAATTCAACTTTTTGTCATAATTGTGACAATGACTATCATACTTACACTTTTTATCTCATGATTTTTTGTCATAATTTCATAATTATGTCATAATTATGGCTGTATCTCATAAATTCATCTTTTCCCATAATTTGCTGTTTTCATCCCATAATTTGCACGTTTGCATATTTTTGACTTATGTCATAATTATGTTTTTGTCATAATTTCACAATATGTCAGAATTGTGTCGGCATCTCATAAATTCAACTTTTTGCCATATTGTGAATTTTAACTCATAATTACAATTTTTTCATAATTTTGACTGTCATAATTAAGACTTTGTATCTCATAAATTCAACTTTTTGTCATAATTTTGACGTCATAATTAAGACTTTGTATCATAAATTCAACTTTGTGTCATAATTGTGACAATGACTGTCATAATTATACTTTTTATCTCATAATTGTGACTTTTTATGTCATGTTTTGTGTCATAACTTGGACTTTGTCATAAGTGTGCTATTTTTATCTCATATTTTTGATATGATTGTCATTTTTATGTCATAATTATGCTGTTGTCATAATTTCATAATGTCAGAATTATGACGGCATCTCATAAATTCAACTTTTTGCCATATTTGTGAATTGTAACTCATATTTTACAATTTTGTCATTATTTTGACATAATAATTAAGACTTTTTACCTCAAATTCAAATTTTTATCATAATTTTGACGTCATAATTAAGACTTTGTATCATAAATTCAACTTTTTGTCATAATTGTGACAAAGACTGTCATAATTATACTTTTTATATCATAATTGTGACTTTTTATGTCATTTTTTGTTTCAAAATTATAACTTTGTATCTCATAATTTTGACTTGTCAAAAGTATCTCATATTTTTGACTTTGTCACAATTACGTTTTTGTCGCAATTTCGTAATATGTCAGAATTATGACTGCATCTCATAAATTAAACTTTTTTGCCATAATTATGCTTTTTATCTCATAATTTCTACCTTTTGTAATAATTGTGGCAATGACTATCATAATTACATTTTTTATCTCATAATTGTGACTTTATGTCATAATGTTTTGTCTTAACTATAACCTTGTATCTCATAATTTTGACTGCCAAAATTCTATATTTTTTGACTATGAATTTGTATCTCATGAATTAAACTTTTTTATCTTAATTATGACTGTCATAGATATACTTTTTATCTCATAATTATACTTTTTATCTCATAATTGTGACTTTTAATGTCATGTTTTGTGTTATGATTATAACTTTGTATCTCATAATGTAGACTTTTTGTCAAATTTTACTATATATTTGGACTTAAATGTTTTTATCCTAATTTCGACAATTTTAACTTTGTCTCATAAATGAATGCTTTTTCTGAATTATAACTAATAATTTAGACGTTTTGTCATACTTTTGACTGTCATAATTATACTTTTTATCTCATAATTGTGACTTTTTATGTCATGTTTTGTGTTATGATTATAACTTTGTATCTCATAATTTTGACTGCCATAATTCTATATTTTTTCAACTATAAATTTGTATCTCATAAATTAAACTTTTTATCTTAATTTTGACTGTCATAATTATACTTTTTATCTCATAATTGTGAATTTTTATGTCATGTTTTGTGTTATGATTATAACTTTGTATCTCATAATTTAGGCTTTTTGTCATAATTTTACTATATATTTTGACTTAAATATGTTTTTATCCTAATTTCGACATATCATAATTATAACTTTGTCTCATAAATGAATATTTTTTCTTAATTATAACTAATAATTTAGACGTTTTGTCATAATTTTGACTGTCATAATTATACTTTTTACCTCATAATTGTGAATTTTTATGTCATGTTTTGTGTTATGATTATAACTTTGTATCTCATAATTTAGGCTTTTTGTCATAATTTTACTATATATTTTGACTTAAATATGTTTTTATCATAATTTCGACATATCATAATTATAACTTTGTCTCATAAATTGATGTTTTTCTTAATTATAACTAATAATTAAGACATTTTGTCATAATTTTGACTGTCATTATACTTTTTATCTCATAATTGTGTGATTTTTTATGTCATGTTTTGTGTTATGATTATAACTTTGTATCTCATTTTTTAGGCTTTTTGTCATAATTTTACTATATGTTTGGACTTAAATATGTTTTTATCCTTATTTCGACATATCATAATTATAACTTTGTCTCATAAATGAATGTTTTTTCTTAATTATAACTAATAATTTAGACGTTTTGTCATAATTTTGACTGTCATAATTATATATTTTTTCAACTATGAATTTGTATCTCATAAATTAAACGTTTTATTTTAATAATGACTCATAATTATACTTTTTATCTCATAATTGTGACTTTTTATGTCATGTTTTGTGTTATGATTATAACTTTGTATCTCATAATTTAGGCTTTTTGTCATAATTTTACTATATATTTTGACTTAAATATGTTTTTATCCTAATTTGGACATATCATAATTATAACTGTCTCAAAAATTTATGTTTTTCTTAATTATAACTAATAATTAAGACATTTTGTCATAATTATACTTTTTATCTCATAATTGTGACTTTTAACGTCATGTTTTGTGTTATGATTATAACTTTGTATCTCATAATTTAGGCTTTTTGTCATAATTTTACTATATAATTTGACTTAAATATGTTTTTATCATAATTTCGACATATAATTATAACTTTGTCTCATAAATGAATGTTTTTTCTTAATTATAACTAATAATTTAGACATTTTGTCATAATTTTGACTGTCATAATTATACTTTTTATCTCATAATTGTGACTTTTAATGTCATGTTTTGGGTTATGATTATAACTTTGTATCTCATAATTTAGGTTTTTTGTCATAATTTTACTATATATTTTGACTTAAATATGTTTTTATCCTAATTTCGACTTATCATAATTATAACTTTGTCTCATAAATGAATGTTTTTTCTTAATTATAACTAATAATTAAGACGTTTTGTCATACTTTTGACTGTCATAATTATACTTTTTATCTCATAATTGTGACTTTTAACGTCATGTTTTGGGTTATGATTATAACTTTGTATCTCATAATTTAGGCTTTTTGTCATGATTTTACTATATATTTTGACTTAAATATGTTTTTATCGTAATCTGGATAGTTGATTGAGTGTAATAATTCTGCCTTTATGATGTGTGTGAATGAGCAGCATCAGAGGAGCCGCGGGACACATGATCTGGGCCTCAGTGTTTACACTCTCAGCATATGCCCACATCTCTGATGCAATAAGGGCTCAGATGGAAAGCATGTGTTCCTCGTTCTCACTGAGAGCTTGTGGGAAACACCAGGATCCACAGATAATATTAATAATATAATAATATAATATTGCCTTCTGTGGTGGCCACCATTTGATCAAATCTCCTGCAATCTCTAGCCATTATCGGCTCGCAGACCTCAGCGCTTCCAATCAAAACAAAGAAAGCATTACTGGAAATCATGTGAATCTTGGACAGATTCTCCCTCCGCTCAGTTTACGCAATTATGGTCTGTCTCTTCACGGGCCAAAGACTTGTAAGAGTAACATCAGATGCACTTAAAGGTGTGTATTTGAGCGACAGATGAGCGTGGGCTATCTGACACCATGCCACTTCATCCTCCTCTTCCTCTGACAGCACAGACTAAACACAAGACTTCCCAAAACACACCAAGAGTTTGGGAGTTTCTGAATGAGTCTCTTCTGCTCACAGAGGCTGCATTTGATCAATAACTTACAGTAAAAAACGTGAAATATTATGACAATTCAAAATGACTGCTTTTATGGTTGTTTCTGGTCATTTCTATGTAGCTTTGTGTTCAAGACCTTGTTAATGTTAATCATAATTATGATATAAAAGTCTCAAAAAATACTAATTGTACTACATACTGTATTTATCTTATGATCACATGATTTCAAATTTTTGTCATAATTTTTAAATTTTTTGTCATAATTATGTTTGTTATCATTATAACTTTTTAACTCATAATTTAGACTTTATGTCATAATAATGTTTTTTGTCATAATTTCATAATAATTACATAATTGTGATAGTATCTCAAAAATTTACACTTGTCATAATTATATTTTTTATCATAATTTCGACTTTACAACATTTTGTCATAATTATGTTTGTTATGATTATAAATGTGTTACTCATAATTTAGACTTTTTGTCATGTTTTTTGTCATAATTTCATAATAATTACATAATTATGGCTGTATCTCATAAATGTAACCTTTTGCCATAATTGTGACTTTTTATCTCATAATTGTGACTATTTATGTCATTATATTTTGTGTCATATAACTTCGTATCTCAAAATGTACTTCCCTAAAACACACTATTCAACTTTTGTCATAATTCATTTTTATCTCATAATTTTTTGTTTTTGTCATAATTTACATTGTTTTTTTATCTGAATTTTGACCTTTTTGTCATAATTATGTTTGTTATCATTATAACTTTGTAACTCATAATTTAGACTTTTTGTCATAATAATGTTTTTTTTGTCATAATTTCATAATAATTACATAATTGTGATAGTATCTCATAAATTTCACCTTTTGCCATAATTGTGACTTTATATATCATAATTTACACTTGTCATAATTATATTTTTGTATCATAACTTCGACTTTACAACATTTTGTCATAATTATGTTTGTTATAATTATAAATGTGTTACTCATAATTTAGACTTTTTGTCATAATTTCATAATAATTACATAATTATGACTGTATCTCATAAATGTAACCTTTTGCCATAATTGTGACTTTTAATTTCAATTTTTTGACACATAATTTCAACTTTTTGTCATAATTTTGACATTTTATGTCATAATTATGTTTGTTATCATTATAACTTTGTAACTCATAATTTAGACTTTATGTCATAATAATGTTTTTTGTCATAATTTCATAATAATTACATAATTGTGATAGTATCTCATAAATTTACACTTGTCATAATTATATATTTATCATAATTTCGACTTTACAACATTTTGTCATAATTATGTTTGTTATGATTATAAATTTGTATCTCATAATTTAGTTTTTTTGTCATAATTGACATTTTGTTTTTTTATCTCAATTGTGACCATTTTGTCATAATTATGTTTGTTATAATTACAAACTTGTAACTCATATTTTAGACTTTTTGTCATAATAATGTTTTTTTTGTCATAATTTCATAATAATTACAAAATGACTGTATCTCATAAATGTAACCTTTTGCCATAATTGTGACTTTTTATATCATAATTTACACTTGTCATAATTTTATTTTTTTATCATAATTTCGACTTTACGACATTTTGTCATAATTATAATTTTTTTCTTATAATTGTGACTTTTTATGTCATAATATTTTGTGTCATGTAACTTCGCATCTCAAAATGTACTTCCCTAAAACACACTATTCAACTTCAATTTCAACTTTTTGTCATAATTAATTTTTATCTCATCATTTCGTTTTTTGTCATAACTGACATTTAGTTTTTTTCATCTCCGTTTTGACCTTTTTGTCATAATTATGTTTGCTATAATTATAAACTTGTAACTCATAATTTAGACTTTATGTCATAATAATGTTTTTGTCATAATTTCATAATAATTACATAATTGTGATAGTATCTCATAAATTTACACTTGTCATAATTATATTTTTTAATCATAATTTCGACTTTACAACATTTTGTTATAATTATGTTTATGATTATAAATGTGTTACTCATAATTCACACATTTTGTCATAATTATAATTTTAATCTTATAATTGTGACTTTTTATGTAATAATAAAGGTTTGTGTCATAACACACTATTGTTTATTTTGGGAATTTGTAAGAATTGTTAATGTTTTTGCTCACATTTACAGTATTTGATTAATGTCACATGATCCTTCACTAATCATTCTAATATGATGACCTTATGCTCAACAAACATTTATGATTATTATCAGTGTTGAAAACAGTTGTGCTGCTTCATATTTTGTATAAAACCATGAAACGTTTTTTTCCCCCAGGATTATTTTATGAATAAGAAGTTCTAATGAACAGCATTTATTTGAAATAGAATCTTTTATAACATTATTAATATCTTTACTAATAAAGGTCACTAGAGCGTTGTGATTGGCTAGAATCTGGATGGAGAAATATGGGAACTTGCAGCTGTGCGGGACGTAAGTTATCTGATAACCAGGGGCCCGGATGAGGAAGTGTGTAATGTGGGGGACCGCGGGAGGAACTGATCTTCCCTATTCGTGAATCTGAAGTGGAATGGAGCAAGACTGAAATTCACAGCAAAACCACATTCATATCATCTACAATAATCAAATAATGTAAAACTTTTAGCTGCACAAAATAAAATTGCGTACTGTGTCTACAAAATAATATATAAATAATACAAAATATAATATATATTTTGTAATCACATTGCACAGTTGTCCTTGGAGTTGATTGTTATATTTGTGATAATAACACAATGAAATATGGCAAATTATGCATTATTTTTGGCCAGATTGTCATGCAAAGAAATTATGAACACCTGCAAAAACAAGAGAGAACTAAATATTAATAACTGATTATGTTGTAATCAGCGTATGCTTTTTCCTGTCCTCTGTTTTTGCATATTCAAATAAAGCCAAATAATATTGTCGGATAAATACATTTAGCAAGTTTAAGTAGCTTTAGTACCCTTCCCTCATATTTAATATATGATTAAAAAAACACAGGTTTTGACCACTATATGCAGAATATACATGTATATAGGTGCATCCATACATATATAATGGGTATGCATATTATAATATATAATAATTAAAATTGTGGGAGAAAATCAGAAATTTTGAAAGTGTAAAGAGTATACAGTTGTGCTCAAAAGTTTACACACCCCTTGCAAAATGTTAATTATTTTTAACAAAATAAGTATAATAAATTATATATAAAACTTTTGAAAACTATTTTGTTTAAATATCCATTTTTTATATTTAGCAACAGAAGATGCTAGGTACAATAAGTACAATTTACCTTGAGCTTCAAATACAAACGTTTTCACCCCCCTCGGCTTCTAATGTGCCGAGTGTCAATGATTGTGTGAAGCTTTTATAATAGTTGTGTTTGAGTCCCTCAACCGTCCAGATCTCAGACTCACAGTCACTGCTGGAGAGGGTTCAAATACGCAGAAGATGCTGGAAAAATGAAGGATTTGCAGGACCTGGAGGATTTTAGGAAAGTTTAACTGCTCATGACAAACAAGAGACTCAAGAACAACCATCACAACACACACACACACACAAAGCCGTGGATCATCAGGAAACGACACACACACACACACACTCACACTCACACACACACACACACACACTCACACACACACATCAGGGAACGACACACACACACTCACACACACACACACTCACACACACACACACACAGCCGTGGATCATCAGGAAACGACACACACACACACACACTCACACTCACACACACACACACACACACACACTCACACACACACATCAGGGAACGACACACACACACTCACACACACACACACTCACACACACACACACACACAGCCGTGGATCATCAGGAAACGACACACACACACACACACACTCACACTCACACACACAAACACACACACACACACACACTCACACACACACACACACACACATCAGGGATTGACACACACACTCACTCACTCACACACACACTCACACACACACACACACACTCTCACACACACACACACACACACACAGCCTTGGATCATCAGGGAACGACACACACACACTCACTCACTCACACACACACACACACACACACTCACACACACACAGCCGTGGATCATCAGGGAACGACACACACACTCACTCACTCACACACACACTCACACACACACACACACACACACACACACACACACACACACACACACACACACACACACAGCCGTGGATCATCAGGGAACGACACACACACTCACTCACTCACACACACACTCACACACACACACACACACACACACACACACTCACACACACACAGCCGTGGATCATCAGGGAACGACACACACACTCACTCACTCACTCACACACACACTCACACACACACTCACACACACACACACACACACACACAGCCTTGGATCATCAGGGAACGAAACACATACTCACTCACACACACACACACACACAAACAAACACACACACACAGTCGTGGATCATCAGGGAACGACACACACACTCACACTAGGGCTGAACGATATATCGTTATCGTATCTATATGTAGATATGAACTTTCAAGATATTACTATCGAAAAAAGCAACGATATAGACGATATAGATTTCCCCTCTCCGCACTCGCCCTGCATACAACTCTGGCAGTCACAACAAACATCAGTTTGAGTGCCCTTGAATGCACCGCTAAAGCCAGCGCGCGCGCACTACAGGGACTTGAGTGGGGAGCGGCGTT
>JARQWZ010002303.1:180000-202500 GCA_033150135.1 Gobio occitaniae
CAAAAATAAGACGACATAGCTGAATTTATGGAACCAGCCTAAGATCATTATGTGCCAAGAAGAATTTTTAGGGATAGGGAGAACCCTTTGGATTATCTTAGCGATGAAAAATTGTTGCAAGAATACACGGATTTGACCATCACACATCGCAACCACTGACACTGAACACTTGCAGACATACACATTTCTGAACGAGATGAAGAAAAACTCACATAATTAAAGAAGTCGTTTGACGTTATAACAAGTCATTAATGTCTTTTAACTAGGGCTGTCAAAAGATTAATCGCGATTAATCGCATCCAAAATAAAAGTTTGTGTTTACATAATATATGTGTGTGTACTCTGTTAATTATTATTTATATATAAATACACACACAAGCATGTATATATTTAAGAAAAAAATATTATTTTTATATATAAAACATTTATATTTATATTATAGATTGAATATATACAGTATATACATGCAAATATTTCTTAAATATATACATGAATGTGTGTGTATTTATATATAAATAATAATTAAAAGAGTACACACACATATTATGTAAACACAAACTTTTATTTTGGATGCGATTAATCGCGATTAATCTTTTGACAGCCCTACTTTTAACTTATGTTTCATATAATAGAACTGAAACTATAGATTGTGAATTTAAACATTTCTCGTTTACCAGCGGCTAAAGTCAGGACTAGCCGAGGTGAGGCTGTTCCAGGCGGGTTACATGAGCGCCGGGATCTCACAACATTTTTAAATAGGCGTTATCTTTACAAATAAACCACAGATTTGAGCTTTAAAGGTTTTTTTTAAGCTTTGATTGTGTTTACAGTGTGCAATATAACATGTGTTCATGTTTCATGTGTAAAAAAACTGTATTTTTCCCACAATTTACTTATCTGTATACCGCTGTTTTCACTGTCCTCAAAACGGCTTGAAAGGTTTCCTCGTTCTATGAAGTCCCTCCTTCAGAAACACGTAACGAGTTCTGATTGTGCCAGCGGTTCCCGTGTTGTGATTCGACAGCAGTTTAGCGCACGCCTCTTACCATAATGGGGAGATGAACGCGCTCAAACTACAGCCCCTGAAGGCCAAACAAAGGTGATTTGACTCCGGGATCAAAATAACAGCGTCTGAACGACATGGCGACAAACACAACCGAACCGAACCGAACCGAACGCAACACTTCCTCTTCTCCACGTGGGAGAGCAACAAGACCACGCCCCCTTTTTCGCGTACTCTTGTGGGCGGAGGTTAGTCGACAAACTGTGACGTAATTAAAGCAGGATGTACAGGGAAGTAGTCCAAACCGGCCGTTCGCTGTAGGCTTTGAAAGGGAACTTCTGTTAAATAAAATATCTCGCTTGGCATTGAACTTTGAGCTTTATAATTTTACAGGTATTATTTATGCTCTAACAGCAACATTACACACTAACTAAAGTTTGAAAAATGGGATCACGAAGAACAGGAGCTTTAAACAATTACATTCTCGACTGAACAATTCTTAAAACTACATTTCGTGACACAATAACAGTAGTATTTTTCAATTTTTGCGGCCGCACACAACCACTAAAAGCGCAAAAGGACGCGTGTCAATTTCGCTTCAAACGCTTTTTCGCTTGTCCATCTCGCTTTGGACGCGCGAATGCATTCAAAGTTCAAGCGTCAAAATAGACGCGAATTTGGTGTGAAGGCAGCATTACTGTTATGTTGCGTTCAAACCGGATGCGATTCGCGCGAAGGTGGACGCTTGAACATTTTGAGTTTACTCGCTTCAATCGCGCGTGAAATTCGCGTGAATCGCGCATGACATTCACTACACAACAGACGCAAATTTGCATCATGGGAGGGGCTTCTCGTTGAGAAATGGCTGACATGGGCTGTGTTTACACGTCTTTTTTTTGTTAAAATCTACTGTTAATGTGTGACAAAACGTAGTTTTAAGACTTTTTCAGTCGATAATGTAGTTGTTTAAAGCTCAAATCTGTGGTTTATTTATATAAAGAGTGCCTATTTGAACATTTTATCTGCCGTTTTCGGAGTTGTGAGCTCCAGTGGATCAGCGGCGCTCAGCGCTCGTTAAAGCCGGCGAGGGCAACCTTTCCTCGGCCAGTCCTTCTGCCGTCTGCCGCTGGCTCTGATGTCTCTGTGGCGTCTCCAGCTATAATTCGTCTTGTGTTGATGTAACGGCCGATCTTTGGTCTCATGGATCTTTAATTTGTTCCCTGGCAAATCGTTTAGACTGAAGGCAAAGAGAAGTTTCATTACTTTATATTTTTAGGCTATAACTGTACGTTGCAGTTGTAACGTTAGCCTACTAGCACTGACTTTGAATGTTTGACTGAATTGTTTGCTTTATTTCATGTGTAGCTTATTATACCTTTTACTTATACCTTTGTATTATTGATCATACATAAACTTGCATTTAAGAAAAAGAGACTGGGTTGTGTTTCATGTCATTTTATGTTATCACAGTGATATTGTCTGAACCAGATATTAATATACAGATTTTCTCCTCATTGTTGTCACTACTAGAGCAAGCTCCTGATTGGTTAACGCGCCGCGAAATATCCGCCAAAGTTCCGATTTTTCAACTTGAGCAATTAGCGCGATTTGCACGATTTGCGCGTTCAAAACGCTCAATTTGCGTCCTCAATCGCGCCACAGAATGCCATTTCGCGTCTCTGCATTGACTTAACATGTAAATCACTCCGGTGAGAACGCACCATTAGTGTTTTGTGTATCTATGGCAACAAGACTTTTATAACGTGAATCCAGGATCGCTGTCGTGAAACACTTAAATGTTTCCCTCAGGGCTCCGAACTGGTTCAAGGAACGAAAACCGGAAACGAACGAAATTTTAAGAGGAACAAAAACGAAAACAAATCAATTTGAATAGTTCTGAACAGAAACGTTAATTTGAAATGACCATTAACCGGTTAATAACGTTATTTTATCGTTCTCTTTAATATTTTAATTTGGCAGTGACCAATCATGAATTGAGTAGTACAGCATGTGACGTGACGGATCAAGGGTGAGTGAAATGCCCGCGCACCATCATCTATGAATCTACCGGTAACGCAAGTCAGTATAGAGCGCGCATTTTCATGCCTCAAGTACATTTCTTTCCCCGCTGAGGTCTACAATGAAAGCACAGGTATTGGAGGACATTATTTTCGAACGTTTAAATAAGTAGCACGGACTTTAAGCTCAAATAGTCTGATTTAGGCTAGTTTATGGATTCCGTTTAAGCCTATCCAAGTAGGCTATAGCATCTATCAAACATTTTTCCTATAGTCTTTCAGATTGCCAATACAGGTCAATGTTTTCTATATAGACGGTTGATGCTTCGTATTAAATGGTATGTTATATTGCATTAAATGATCTAGCTTTATTAGCTGACTGAATTTGATTATGTGATGCAGTGTTGCGCAGTGTTTGCTTTGAAATTAGCAGTTGACGGTGCATTAAAAGAGCAATGGTTATCCAGTTTATTTATTCTTTATTCATGCAATTTTTAAAACAAGTCGTGTTGAAAAAAAGTTATGTACAAAGAATGTTATCACTCTTCTGAAAAGAATAGGCATATAGAGGGCCACTTTCCGCTCCATTAAAACAGGTCAATATTTGTCCCGCTGTTTATGCTTTGTAATTAATGCATGTATTTCTGTTGTGGTTTTAAAAATGTTATGAAATAAATATTCAAGTTTAATTACCATGCGTTATATTATTATTGAGTGAAAATAAGTCTATTTATACATATTTGTTTAAAGTATAGGCTAAATTAAAATAACGTTATTAACCGGTATTTTTTTAAATCAAACCGTTTTCGGAACAGTAATGTTTATTGAGGAACGCAAAAACGGAAACGCTATAATATCGATTCTGCTCGGAGTGAACCGATTGAAATTTTTTTCCGTTTTTAAGCCTTGGTTTCCCTTACCTAAGAGAACCATTTAAGAGATTATATGCAACACCCTTAAGTTATTGGGAAATATCCGCCAAAGTTCAGATTTTTCAACTTGAGCGATTCGCGCGAATCGCGCGTTCAAAACGCTCAATTCGCGTCCTTCGCGCCGCCTCAATCGCGTGAATCTCGCCGCCTCATTCGCGCGAATCGCGCCGCAGAATGCCATTTCGCGTCTCTGCATTGACTTAACATGTAAATAACTCGCGCGAATCGCGTCCGGTGTGAACGCACCATTAGTGTTTTGCGTATCTATGGCAACAAGACTTTTATAACGTGAATCCAGGATCGCTGTCGTGAAACACTTAAATGTTTCCCTTACCTAAGAGAACCATTTAAGAGATTACAGGCAACACCCTTAAGTTATTGGGAAATCGCCCCTTAAATATCATACTTCAGGGAAAAACTTAAGGTGCTTTATGCAACCAGGCACTGGTTTCCAACACCAGCATCCAGAACTCCACATATTGGAGCGGGTGTATTATTACCAGAGGACGCTCTGACTGAGAGCCAACCCTGCCCTCATTCTCTCTTAACGTCATTGTCACCAGAGACAGTCCAGAGTGCTGTTACTCACAGACGCTTGAGCGAGACGCCCCTGCTGGAGACCCTAATTAAAGCCAAACTCCTCAAAGAGATATGACTGGTAACCCAAGGCTGAAATATGTATCTGAAGCATATTTAATAAATTATGCATCCCTTATTTACTAATGGGCTATCGACTGCCGAGCCGCTGAGCCTGATAGCATGTCAGCGAGCCGAGAGAAGGATGAAGGGCTGGAAGACAGGAGGAAGAGAGAGACAGCACTTAAAAGGGTCTCACTTCTCCCCCGGGGACGCGCGGAGAGAGACATTGTTTCACTCTTCTCTGCTCTCTATCGCGCTCTCAGTTGTTCTTTGGGTTTCAGCTTGTTTGAAATGGAAAATGAGATCCGATCATTTGGGTTCCGCTCTAAACAGCTTTTCAAACGTGACAAAGATTGGGCTTTTAAATCGACAGGTTGTGTTCCAAAACATCCAATATTATAAAGCACTACACTCTGAAAAAAATGCCGCTATACTAAAAGTGGTTCTTTGGCTCGTAATCATAGGGGAACCACTTTAAGTGCTGTATAGCACCAAATCTGGGTTCTTCAGTGGTTCTTTGGGGTGGTTAAGGTGTTATATAGCACCGCTACCGTATACAAAACCTGTTAAGCCCCTGTATGGTTCTTCAGTGGTTCTTCAATGGTTCTTCAGTGGTTCTTCACCGGTTCTTTGGGATGACTGAGGTGCTAAATAGCACCGCTTCCATATACAGAACCTGTTAAGCCCCTGTATGGTTCTTCAGTGGTTCTTCACCGGTTCTTTGGGATGACTGAGGTGCTAAATAGCACCGCTTCCATATACAGAACCTGTTAAACATCTGTATGGTTCTTCAGTGGTTCTTCAGCAGTTCTTTGCGATTACTGTGGTGCTATATAGCACCGCTACCGTATACAGAACCTGTTAAACATCTGTATGGTTCTTCAGTGGTTCTTCAGCAGTTCTTTGGGATAACTGTGGTGCTATATAGCACCGCTACCAAATACAGAACCTGTTAAGCCCCTGTATGGTTTACCATTTAAATTTTAAATTTATATACCATTTAAAAAAACATTTAAAAAAAATACCATTTAAAACCATTAAAATTAACCATTTAAACTAAATTACTGATCGAATTATTGATCCAAAGCCCACACTGTCACTGTATGATAATTGAAAGGAACTGATGACATCAGCGTTTTTTTCCAGAATGGCTATACAGCTGAATAAAATTATGCTGCATTATTTTCCTGTTTAACACTGTAAAGCTGCTTTGAAACAATCTACATTGTTAAAAGCGCTATATAAATAAAGTTGACTTGACTTGACTGTGGTTCTTCAGTGGTTCTTCACCGGTTCTTTGGGATGACTGAGGTGCTATATAGCACCGCTACCATATACAGAACCTGTTAAGCCCCTGTATGGTTCTTCACTGGTTCTTTGGGATGACTGAGGTGCTATATAGCACCGCTACCGTATACAGAACCTGTTAAGCCCCTGTATGGTTCTTCACCAGTTCTTCACAGGTTCTTTGGGATTACTGTGGTGCTATATAGCACCGCTACCGTATACAGAACCTGTTAAACATCTGTATGGTTCTTCAGTGGTTCTTCAGCAGTTCTTTGGGATTACTGTGGTGCTATTTAGCACCGCTACCGTATACAGAACCTGTTAAGCCCCTGTATGGTTCTTCACCAGTTCTTCACAGGTTCTTTGGGATGACTGAGGTGCTATATAGCACCGCTACCATATACAGAACCTGTTAAGCCCCATTAAAGTTTCTTTACGAGTCAAAGAACCACTGTTGGTGCTGTTTAGCACCATTTTTTTTAGAGTGTAGTGTTTTATAATATTGGCCGTTTTATAATAAAGAAATAAAATGTGACATGGCACCTCTTATGGGTTCTACATAGCACCATTTGATAAAGGTGCTGTAGAGCAACTTTAAAGATATGGCTCTATATAGCACCAAAAGAGGTTCCCCTCTAATTAGAGCCAAGAACCACTTTTAGTGTTATAAAGCACCAATTTTTTTTACAGTGTATATGTTGCTCAGAGGTTTTTCCTTTTTGCCAAATAATTTTGATAAATATCATATAAATACCTTTACCAAGTTTAGTGTTTTAATGTTTTGTTCTTCCCTCAAATTAATATATATTTAGTTAATATTTTTTAAAGTTTAATCTAACATTTTGGCCACTACTATGGGCGTATGCGTATATATATTATATGTGTAAGTATATACTGAAGTAATATTTAAGCAAATATTTAATTACTTATTTATTAAGTTTAATTAATATATATATATATATATATATATATATATATATATATATATATATATATATATATATATATATATATATATATATATATATATATATATTTGTTTTTTTCAACAGTGGTTTACTGAAAAAATTGTGTCTGTCCTTAAATTAATAAAATTATAACAGTTTCTTAAAGATAATGCTGTAAACTATATAGGGAGTCCTTACACATTACTATTAAAGGATAACAACAGAGCCCAAACTATTAGCCTAAATTCAGTAGCTATTTATTTTTTTGATATAATAATCAACACTCATAAACTTCACATAAGGCAGTTTTTGCATTAACTTCTAAAATCGAATTATATATTTTTTTTCTCCAATTCTTTGTTGAAATATAATAATGTGTCTGTCATTTTCATGACAGGTTTATTTAAACACATTAAATAAACAAGACATCACTAACAGGCTTAGTGTATAATGAATATAACGGCTAATATAGAGCACATATTTAATGAAAGAGTTGATTTCTCTAGTGAACTCACAGCTGTGGACACTGAATGACTTCTGAGGTAACAGTTAAATGTGATGCTATGTGACATTTTTTATTGTCTTTCCGCGGTTGAAACACAGATTGAACGATTACACCACATATGATACATTTCAGTAAGTTGTAATGTATCCTCGACAAACCTAAAGAGATATTAATGTTATTCTTTAGGAAGAGATGATCGCGTTCACTCGCGCACTGCAGCTTGAAGTTGAACTGACGCGTCTATATATATATATAATATTTGTTTGTAATGAGTTTTTGCTGATATAAAAAAAATCAATAATGTGAATCTAAAAATTGGCTTTATTTTTCCATCTTTTCCTATTTTATTGGCAAAATTTGGCCTCATATTTTTATGGTTTAATCGAACTTGTAGGGTCATTACAAACATATCACTTTTCTAACATCCAATATTATAAAACACTATATGTTGCTCAGAGGCTTTTCAAGAGACCCAATGAAGCTCTCAGTTATGGAAACTTTGTTTCAAATGTTTCTCTTAAAAATTTTGTTTAGTTTAGGGTCAAATTCTGACTATTAACTAGTTGCAAATTAGCATGCATATTACTAGGATATTGGCTGTTTATTAGTAATAGTAAAGCACATATTAATGCCTTATAGTACACTGTAAAAAATATGATCAATAAGTTATGACAACATGTTTTTACATTGCTTTAACTCTTTATGTTATATAAGATTCATAATTTTTTTTTAAGTCGGTGTCATGCAATTTAAAGTTGAAATTACTTCAACATCCAAGTTGATTACTTAAATATGTAATGCAGCAACTTATTCTTTACATTCTACATCCCTACCCAATACCTAAACTTAACAACCTCCTCAGTCCTCACTATCTATTAATAAAAGGCAAAAGTTGTAGTTATTAGTTAATTATTCATGAGAATTAGACCCTATCTAAAGTATGATGTGGATAGCAGCTCAGAAATTCAATAAGAAATGCTTGAGACTTTTGATTGCAGAGAGACATGCAATATAAAATGCATCTGATTTGTGGTTTTCTTTCCTATTGTTTGCCACAAATGAGATGCAATTACTAACATTGATTATTTACAGAAAACTACAACAGGGGGGAGAAAACCATCAGCTTTCTATACGTATTAACATACGCTACCGCAAAAATATTTCTTCTGCTCACCGAGGCTGCGTTTATTAGATCAAAAATACAGTAAAAATTGTGAAATATTACTCCAGTGTAGATCAGCTGTTCTCTATGTGAATATAAAGTAAAGTGTGATTTATATCCTGTGATCAAAGCTGAATTTATCATCATTCTTCAGTGTCACATGATCCTTCACTGATCATTCTCATATGAGGATTTGATGCTCAACAAACATTTATGATCATTATCAGTGTTGAAAACAGTTGTGTTGCTTTCATAACAGGCTTCTTTGTTGATTTTTTTGATCAATTCAGCATCCTTGCTGAATAAAAGTATTAATTTTAATTTCACATATGAGTAAAAATCATTCAAATATGTCAGATGCATCTTACAGCATGCTGGGAGCTGACGGTTTGAGGTCATCTGTGATGCTAAAACAATGATGATTCCCATCTGGGATTGTTGCTCAGCTGATCCCGGAACAGTGGATTATAAGAAACTGATGCCGGTGTGTCAGCGCTGTGTATCATGTGACACTGCAACACCCTCTGCAGGTTCTTATGGGTAACTTCATACGGCTGAAAATATACTGACACATAAACCTGCTTGTGTTTCCAAAAGAAAGAGTTGATCAAATTGTCAAGGATATGAGGACTAAAAACTCTGACATCCACTCTAGATTTTTACAGTAGACGCAAAAATAAATAAACCGCTTTTCTAAACAGCATCACGTGTATTCATTCAGACTGAGATACAGCGGCTGTCAGAGCGGTATAGACTAGGGGCCGACAGCGAGACGGCGTTATCTGGCGCGGTCCATCCAGCCAGGAAATCAATGGGACCCTGAGCTGGAGCCTGGACCGGATCGGCACCAAGGGCCTGCAGGAACGGGATAGCATTACACCCAGAGACTGAACGGACTCCTTTAATGGGACAGAGGCTTTGTAAGGCCATCCATATGCATGAAAGAAAAATTAGGGCTTTGACATAAATATATACAGTGTATACTAATCTTCCATTTTGGTTTATGCATTCAGCAGGTGCTTTTATCCTAAGCCACTTACAACAATAATTCATAATATACAATTTCTGGTTTATTAGACAACTAGGTTAGAAAGTGAGCTAGAGAAGAGAAGAAGTCCAATATATATATATAATTTGTATGTGTGTGTGTGTGTGTGTGTGTGTGTGTGTGTGTGTGTGTGTGTATTTTACATAAGCAACTTGATTATATATTTAATTCTTAAACAATTACAAAGACTGGAACATCCTGGGACAATCTGAATGGATGGATGGATAAGATGGACAATGGACAGACAAGGGACCGTTGGATGGATGGATGGATGGATGAAGAATGGGACGGATGGATGTATGGGTGAAGAATGAGATGGATAGATGGGTGGATGTATGGATGGAACAGATGTATGAATGGAAATGGTGGATGGATGGATGGATGGATGGGTGTAAGGATGGAACGGATATATGGATGGAACGGATGGACGGATGGATGGATGGGTGTAAGGATGGAACAGATGTATGGATGGAACGGATGGATGGATGGATGGATGGGTGTAAGGATGGAACAGATGTATGGATGGAACGGATGGATGGATGGATGGATGGGTGTAAGGATGGAACAGATGTATGGATGGAACGGATGGATGGATGGATGGATGGGTGTAAGGATGGAACAGATGTATGGATGGAACGGATGGACGGATGAATGGATGGATGGATGGCTGGATGGATGGATGGATGGATGGATGGATGGATGGGTGGATGGATTTATGGATGGATGGGTGGATGGATGGATGGATGGATGGATGGGTGGATATATGGATGGATGGATGGAACGAATGGATGGAATGAATGGACGGAACGGATGGATGGGTGGATGGATGGAACGAATGGAACGGATGGATGGATGGGTGTAAGGAGGGAACGTATGTATGGATGTATGGATGTAACGGATGGATGGATGGGTGGATGTATGGATGGATGAATGGATGGAACGGATGGATGGATGGATGGATGGATGGGTGGATGTATGGATGGAACGGCTGTATGGATGGAACGGATGGATGGATTGAACAGATGGATGGGTGTAAGGATGGAACAGATGTATGGATGGAATGGATGGAACGGATAAATGGATGGATGGATGTATGTATGTATGGATGGATGGATAGATGGATGGAATGGATGGATGAAATGGATGGATTGAACGGATGGATGGGTGGATGTATGGATGGAACGGCTGTATGGATGGAACGGATGGATGGAACGGATGGATGAAATGGATGGATTGAACGGATGGATGGGTGTAAGGATGGAACAGATGTATGGATGGAATGGATGGATGGAACGGATAAATGGATGGATGGATGTATGTATGGATGGATGGATGGATAGATGGATGGATGGATGGAACGGATGGATGTATGGGTGGATTGGAATGGAATGTATGGAATGGATCGATGGATGGATGGATGGAACGGATGGATGT
This sequence comes from Gobio occitaniae, assembly GCA_033150135.1. Taxonomy (NCBI): domain Eukaryota; kingdom Metazoa; phylum Chordata; class Actinopteri; order Cypriniformes; family Gobionidae; genus Gobio; species Gobio occitaniae. The sequence continues at coordinate 190,976 of JARQWZ010002303.1, forward strand.
ATGGGTGGATTGGAATGGAATGTATGGAATGGATCGATGGATGGATGGATGGAACGGATGGATGTATGGGTGGATGTATGGATGGCACATATTGATGGCAGCGATAAAAATGATACATTTACTTTTATATTGATGCTCTTGGTAGAAGTCAAATAAAATAAGACTCATGTTGAGGATGGATGCTTTGACAAATGTGGTTTCCATGCGCAAGATACTGCAAAAGATGCAAGATATGAGTGCAATGGTTAAATACGTCCATTATGTGAAAGTTAAAAAAGTCCACTTGCTGAATTGTAATGTGTAATTACAACAGAAGGACAGAATGCATTTTTTATGTTAAAAACGCAATGGTCAATGGAACAAGAAAAAAAAATGCAGTTTCATGCACGAGATGATGCAAAAGAGGTGAACGGATAAAGACGTCCATCTAGCACGTGTTTACACTGACAAAACAATGGGAAAGTAGTGCACTGGAATGGAAAAAACAGCCCCCAAATCTCATCAATAAGTCAATATCTCCTAATTATCTCATTCGGCAAGTTTTCATCAGCACTGTGAGTTTGAAAAGCATAGAAAAGTTGAAGCACAATTTCAGAAGGAGCCTGTTGCCCGTGTGATGTCTGCAAGACGCCACAATCTAATCCCGTGTCTTCACCAACACTCGGTGCGTGAGATTTTAATAATATGTAATGACACCCTAGAAAAATCAATCTGCAATCTGCCATTGGCGCGAGAACGCTTGCATATTCACTTCAGCTGACATCATTAAAAAGCCATCCATCCACATCAGACGCACAGACTTTGTTTAATTAGTTTCTACAAAGATATCGAGCAAAAAACCTCTGAGCGGAATAATGCTGATTCTGTGCGATTATGGAAAAAAACTCAACTGCGTAAAAAGTTTTTCCCTGCGTGGAAGTGAAGCCTCCTGGGAAAGAGGAAAGGTTATCGAGTAATGGTTCTTTTGGAAAAAAATGGCCCGAAAACGTTAGACTAATGGAGCAATCGGTTCCATCACCTGCAATTCCGTCTTTATCCGACTTCCTAATGCTGTTAGCGGCTAATGCATGAATCCGAAAGGTGTTTACTGATGTACAGTGTACTGCACATTCCCTGCAACGCCTGAGGATATGAATTGTGGAAGATGTCAATGATGGCCATATCCTTCGCTGGGCTGCATCTCATGTGTCTCATTGAGCCTCCCCCCGCCACAGCCACAGTGCATCCTGGGAACCATTAAGGAAACCCGAGAACACCGCAAGCACACAAGAAACACACAAACACAATCAAGAGGGGAGGATGGCTGACCAACACCCACGGGCCGAACTCTGAAGAGGCGATGGTGCAGATTTATCGACCGCTCGGATTTCAGACAAAAAGCATCGCTTTCTGTTCAGCAAGTTGTGAAGAGATGGGAAACTTTCTTGTATAAATCCTGGCATTATTTCAAGTATAAACAAGGGGACTATTTTTAAAGGGGTCATAAAACACACACAGTTTCTGCCAGTCTCATGTTAATCTTGAGTATCTGTAGAGTAGTGTTGATCCTTCATATCTCAGAAGAATGTTTAGTTTTATCAGATTTATAAAAGACAGATACACTGCACCGATTCGTGGAGGTGTGTAGTGGGCGGAGCTAAAGAGTCACACACACACACACACACAGTTTCTGCCAGTCTCATGTTAATCTTGAGTATCTGTAGAGTAGTGTTGATCCCTCATATCTCAGAAGAATCTTTAGTTTTATCAGATTTATAAAAGACAGATACGCTGCACCAATTTGTGAAGGCGTGTAGTGGGCGGAGCTAAAGAGTCACACACACACACACACACACACACACACACACACACACAGTTTCTGCCAGTCTCATGTTAATCTTGAGTATCTGTAGAGTAGTGTTGATCCCTCATATCTCAGAAGAATCTTTAGTTTTATCAGATTTATAAAAGACAGATACGCTGCACCAATTTGTGAAGGCGTGTAGTGGGCGGAGCTAAAGAGTCACACACACACACACACACACACACACACACACACACACACACACACACACACACACACACACCAAACACACACACACACACACAGTTTCTGCCAGTCTCATGTTAATCTTGAGTATCTGTAGAGTAGTGTTGATCCCTCATATCTCAGAAGAATCTTTAGTTTTATCAGATTTATAAAAGACAGATACGCTGTACCGATTTGTGAAGGCGTGTAGTGGGCGGAGCTAAAGAGTCACACACACACACACACACACACACACACACAGTTTCTGCCAGTCTCATGTTAATCTTGAGTATCTGTAGAGTAGTGTTGATCCCTCATATCTCAGAAGAATCTTTAGTTTTATCAGATTTATAAAAGACAGATACACTGCACCGATTCGTGGAGGTGTGTAGTAGGCGGAGCTAAAGAGTCACACACACACACACACATCATGGCATTATCCCTGGATAACTCTTGATTCTCTATACGCTGGTGTTGTTCACATTACATGCACTTACGCATCGACTGCCAACAAAACACACACATTTGCTGCAGTTTCACTCACGCCTGGGGTTTCCACTCATGACCGGGAACAAACACACACACACACTTGCAGAACTCTGGAAAAACAAACTGCATCCACTGTTCCCTTAACGCTGGGTTATTTGGATAGACAGATAGATAGATGGATGAAGTATGGTTGAATGAACAGATATATAGATAGATAGATAGATTGATAGATAGATAGATAGATAGATAGATAGATAGATAGATAGATAGATAGATAGATAGATAGATAGATAGATAGATAGATAGATAGATAGATAGATAGATAGATAGATAGATAGATAGATAGATAGATAGATAGATAGATAGATAGATAGATAGATAGATAGATGGATGAAGTATGGTTGAATGAACAGATAGATAGATAGATAGATAGATAGATAGACAGATAGATAGACAGACAGACAGACAGACAGACAGACAGACAGACAGACAGACAGACAGACAGACAGACAGACAGACAGACAGACAGACAGACAGACAGACAGACAGACAGACAGACAGACAGATAGATAGATAGATAGATAGATAGATAGATAGATAGATAGATAGATAGATAGATAGATAGATAGATAGATAGATAGATAGATAGATAGATAGATAGATAGATAGATAGATAGATAGATAGATAGATAGATAGATAGATAGATAGATAGATAGATAGATAGATAGATTGGATGGTAGAACGGATGGATGGATGGATGGGTTTATGGACACGCTCTTGCTCTCGCTCTGGTGTGTGTGTGTGTGTGCTCATCCGGGAGAAGTGCCCATAAAAGGAATTCCGCCCTTTATGACCTAATTTCGGGCCATACTCTGAAAAAAAAAACCCTTCCAAAACTTGTTTGAATCCTGAAGGAGTGGCACAGAAATACTCTGTCATACGTCCAACTCGTTTTAATTTTTTTATTTTGGCCATGTTGAGCATGAGAATCAACTCTTTAACTGTGTAAATAAGTCAGAATGCATGAAATAGCATTAGACCCCCCCAATAATCCTAACAAATAATCGTGATTTGACTGTGATTATGATAACCGAGCAGCCCTACCCACGATCTTACCGTTATAGAACCAGTTGATCCAGCAAAACTTAATAGATTAAACATAACAGATCCGGATAGCTTTCCTGTCAGGACACCTCTTGCTCTGCGCAAGTTACAACTAGCCAAGTTTTGACGTAAATGAGCACTAAGTTACACTACTAAATATTTTTGCGTTGCACCATTAATAGCTGAAGCCTAAATCTACATATAAACGAAACATTTACGGAAGCCTCAGATCAGGAGTAACGTTAACAGACATTACATGACAGACTTCAATTCTTTACACGTATATGTTGACACTTACACGCGCCTATATTTTAAGAGATAAAACATTATGTGAATAGATTAATGTTAGCGGTTAACACGAACCTGCCGCTGTGTGCATCTGTCTCATCGGTCCGTGTTGTGCATGTCATGATCAATAAATGTACATTTGTTTCAGTATTTATTTATTGCCCCTTAATTTCGTTTAGTTTCTGAATGTTATTTATATATAAAAGCACTTATGTTACTGATGATTAAGTATCGCATTTAATGGGAACTTATTTTTATCGTAAGTTGCGTGAGGCAAAAGTAGTTCGAATGAAGAATAAACTGAAATTCCCGGCATTTCAACAACTTACTATGATAAAATGACTTCCTCTTTACTGTTCTGGCATCCTGACGCACATCAGCTGTCCACCATGTTGAAATAGTAAGGTTAAAGTAGTAAGGTAAAATTATTGTTCGACCACTGTAGATACCAATGCTACAGCCACTCCCAAAATGGCGGAGTTTAGGCTGCGTGACGTCAACCTCCAGAGCTCTATAGAGTGTTCTTCGATTTATTTAACACAATAGTGAAGGTTTACAGTGAGAAGTTATTCAGTAGACGCTTTTATTCAAATCAAACTCTGAAGAGGCGATGGTCCAGATTTATCGAGCACTCGAGTTTCAGACAAATGCCATCATGCAGTGTTCGAAAGCTGGGAAACTTCCATGGCATTTATTAAAGTATAAACTATTAAGGTAAACCCATGACCTAGACCAGGGGTTTTCAAACTTTCTGATGCCAAGGACCCCCAAATATGATGAACCTTATATGAGGGACCCTCTTCCTAAAACCCATCTATATATTTTTATTAGGGCTGGGCAAATTAACGCGTTAACGCGGGCGATTGATTTTTTCAGCTTAACGCATTAAAAATATTTAACGCAAATAACGCAGCGTCCGTTTTTATATCCATTTTTGCTTAGCATCACATGATCATCACGCTCTTATTCATGTAACTTAAATGCTTCCAAGCGTGACAAGACACAAGCGAACGCGCTGTATGCCAATGTCCTGTGTGTGTGTGTGTGTGTGTGTGTGTGTCAGTGTCCTGTCTGTGTGGATGCGTCTCATGTCAGCTAATCAAGGGACACACACACACACACACACACACACACACTCGTATAGATAGACTCGCGTCAGTTTCCTGCTCACATCGAGTTCTCTTTTGCTCTTGAACAAACAATAACACAGAGGATTTTGAGTACTCATATTAGAGTCATAAATTAGTTAAATAACGTCTTAAATGAACTTAAAGAGTTGTGAGGAAATGAAATGCGCGGGACAGCGCGTGAGATCCGCGGCTGTTCTTAAAGTGACAGTAGCACTGATGATGATGTCATTAATGTTCATCAAAGAACAACGGGAACAGAGAAAATTTTAGCTTTAATGATGATTCATCTATATTTAATTTATTATTTATGCAGTTAAGAAAGATAACTATTACATTTCTGTATATGTATAACAGGGAAGGCCATGGGTAAATATAACATTTATTATTTTTGGTTTATGTAAAGATTGTTTTAAGTTCACTTAAATTAAAAGTAGGTTTTTTTAAAGCCTAATAAATGTTGAAATTGGGAGCTTTCAGTTATACTGTAACGTCATTAATGTTTCATAGAGATTTTAGTATCAGTGATACTGGCCTTCATTCATAAAAATATGACAATACAACACATATTTAAAATATGCTGTCTTTAAATTGTTTATACATTAATTTGGAGAGTAACTGAAATTATTACAATATCAAAATATTAAAAACATAAAATATTAAAAACTTGCGATTAATCGCGATTAATTACAGAAAAAAGTGTGATTAATTAGTTATTTTTTTTTAATCGATGCCCAGCACTAATTTTTATGTATGAAAAAACATTTAAAGTGTTAGATAAATAGTAAGTGTGACGTTATAAATAAAACTTATCGTTTCTAAACTTAAAGGGGTGAGCAAGATAAAGGGGACTATAGTGAGAAAAACTCACTAGAAAGATATAAAACAAACATATACGATTAGTATGTATACGGCAAGAAAGGAGAGAAACATTTAGAAATGAAACGCTTAGAATGTTCGGTAGACTTTAAACATTTTTGCTTTGTCTTTTTACTCTCTGATATCTTCTGGGGACCCCTTAGAACCTTCTGGAGGACCCCTGGGGGCCAGTTTGAAAACCCATGGCCTAGACATTACTAGAGTTGAGCTACAAAAACACATCCAACCTTTAACATTTGGAGTCATAATTGCAGTATATTTTAGGCCCTTCAACATGCCAGTTTGACTTGCCCACCTTGGCCGGGCGCCTTGGCATAGCAGACCAAATTAGTGGTCAGGCCATGCCGGTTAGGTGGTCAGCGGTTTGGGGATCCTGTGGTCAGCGTGCAATGGGAGCCGGAGCGACTACAGATCGCTGACCACAGCCTGTCATTGATCCCACGCTCAATCGGATTATTGCGGGCCCGAAACAGCCGTGCCTGCAGAATCCGCTGGGCCTGCCAGAGGAAGGAGGGGTGGTGTCAGTCTCCGACGGACGGAGGGAGGGAGGAGGGTGGAGATGGATGTGAAAACGAGCGAGCGGAGTGACAGCCCAGGGACCGATTGATCTTCTCATCATTTCCCATCCCTCTCTCCTCCTCTCCCGACTCCTCTCGCTCCCTCCACCCAACCTCGCCTGTAGACGGATTCTGTTGAGCACCACTGTATTGGATTTATGAGTTAATGGAGATGTCAAGATATAACAGATCGGGAAATGAGGAAGAGAATAGGAGGTGGCGGAGAGTTCTGTTTACACTCCCTCTCTCTTTAACTTGACGGGCGTTTGGAAGGAGTCAGTCTAAGTTATACAGAATTACAGAGAACTCTGGGTGCTTTGGGAGCGTGTTTGAAGCAGAAATGACCGAATTGAGAGAAAATGCTTTGATACTTCTACTGGATGTAGGAATTGAAATATAGTCATTAGTCAACAGTCCTTTCCATGCCAAAGAAGCCATTGTTACCACAAAACTCAGAGGCAATTTTACAACGCAAAGAATCTTGGAAACTTGGGTACTTTATCATCAACTTTCTAAGCCACAGAAGCCGCTGCTATCATTAAATATTAAATGACGATCAGAGGTTCTTATACAGCGCAAAATAAAACGTGTCTGTAGACTATGGATGGATGGATGGATGGATGGACGGATGGATAGATAGGTAGATAGATAGATAGGTAGGTAGGCAGATAGATAGATAGATAGATAGATAGATAGATAGATAGATAGATAGATAGATAGATAGATAGATAGATAGATAGATAGATAGATAGATAGATAGATAGATAGATAGATAGATAGATAGATAGATAGATAGATAGATAGATAGATAGATAGATAGATAGATAGATAGATAGATAGATAGATAGGTAGGCAGATAGATAGATAGATAGATAGATAGATAGATAGATAGATAGATAGATAGATAGATAGATAGATAGATAGATAGATAGATAGATAGATAGATAGATAGATAGATAGATAGATAGATAGATAGATAGATAGACGGACGGACGGACGGACGGACGGACGGACGGACGGACGGACGGACGGACGGCTAGGTAGATAGATAGATAGATAGATAGATAGATAGATAGATAGATAGATAGATAGATAGATAGATAGATAGATAGATAGATAGATAGATAGATAGATAGATAGATAGATAGATAGATAGATAGATAGATAGATAGATGGGACGGATGAATGGAAAGGATGGATGAGATGGATGGATGGATGTATGAAACAGATGGATGAAACAGATGGATGGATGGACGGTGGATGGAAAGGATGAATAACTGGATGGATGGGTGGAGCAGATGGATTTATGAAACGGATGGATGGATAATGAATGGAAAGGATGGATGGAAAGAATAGATAGATGATAGATGGTAGATAGATGATAGAACGGATGGGTGGATGGATGAATGAACGGATAGATGTATGGATGGATGAATGAACGGATGGATGTATGGATGGATGAATGAACGGATGGATGTATGGATGAATGAACGGATAGATGTATGGATGGATGAATGAACGGATGGATGTATGGATGGATGAATGAACGGATGGATGTATGGATGAATGAATGAACAGATGGATAGAACGGATGGATGTATGGATGAATGAACGGATGGATGTATGGATGAATGAACGAATGGATAGATAGAACGGATGGATGTATGGATGAATGAACGAACGGATAGAACGGATGGATGTATGGATGAATGAACGGATGGATAGAACAGATGGATGAATGAACGAACGAACAGATGGATAGAATGAATGGATGTATGGATGAATGAACAGATGGATAGAACGGATGGATAGAACGGATGGATGAATGAACGAACGAACAGATGGATAGAATGGATGGATGTATGGATGAATGAACAGATGGATAGAACGGATGGATAGAACGGATGGATGTATGGATGAATGAATGAACGAACGGATGGATAGAACGGATGGATGTATGGATGAACGAACGGATGGATAGAACAGATGGATGAATGAACGAACGAACAGATGGATAGAATGGATGGATGTATGGATGAATGAACAGATGGATGGAACGGATGGATAGAATGGATGGATGAATGAACGAACGAACAGATGGATAGAATGGATGGATGTATGGATGAATGAACAGATGGATAGAGCGGATGGATAGAACGGATGGATGTATGGATGAATGAATGAACGAACGGATGGATAGAACGGATGGATGTATGGATGAACGAACGGATGGATAGAACAGATGGCTGAATGAACGAACGAACAGATGGATAGAATGGATGGATGTATGGATTAATGAACGAACGGATAAAATGGATGGATGTATGGATGAATGAACGAACGGATAGAACGGATGGATGTATGGATGAATGAACAGATTGATAGAATGGATGGATGTATGGATTAATGAACAGATTGATAGAATGGATGGATGTATGGATTAATGAACGGACGGATAGAATGGATGGATGTATGGATGAATGAACGAACGGATAGAACGGATGGATGTATGGATGAATGAACGGATGGATAGAACAGATGGATGAATGAACGAACGAACGGATGGATAGAGTGGATGGATGGATGGATGGATGGATGAATGAACAGATGGATAGAACGGATGGATGTATGGATGAATGAACGGATTGATAGAACGGATGGATGTATGGATGTATGGATAAATGGAACGGATGGATGTATGGATGAATGAACGGATTGATAGAACGGATGGATGTATGGATGTATGGATAAATGGAACGGATGGATGGATGGATTCACACACTATTCATAGAATAGTGCATAAGTATGCCTAATGGGACGCATCTTAATTATTTTTTTCTTTAAATGTTGAGCTTATTGTCAGTTTTGACCACCGTGAGCATACCAGAAGCTAAACTTCAACCACTAGCCCACAAATACCCAGTTCATAGCCAAGATTTAGCTGGACAAGACCTCTCAAGTCCACGTAGATCTTGAGCTTAGGAGGTTTGATCTTGAAAAAGCCCCAAACTCTCTGGATATAAAGGTTCTGGGCCACAGAACATCAGTGTGTATGACCCTTCAGTGGTCGAGTTAAGGGACATGTGTGATGCAGAAAGCTGAGCTATGATAAAACTTACTGACCTCCAGTAAGACTATTAAGACGATGATGGAGCTCCTCTCTGTGCGTCGTCTTGCAGGTTTTGCGCTGTATCGATTTCCTATTGGCTTGGCACTGGTCACTGCCGCCCATCTTGTCATTGGTGGAAGGAGGCGGCTCTGCTTTCTCCTCCACATTGATTGGCTCACAGAGATTGCTTGTGGTTGTGGTCGAGCTGCCCACAGATCCACACAAAACCACACTTAGACAATAACAGCAATTAAACTGCTAACTTATAGTAGTACTAAGGGTTAAGAAGACAGGTCAAATGCATCAAACAGAAGTAAGCTAATGCACAACAAACCTGGTCAGGCATGTTTAGAGCTGTGGCGCAGTGGGTCATGCAGCTGCTCTTGGGAAGCATGAGTTTGAATCTGGCTTGCATGATGTTCTAAGCCCATTTCTTATCTTCCTCCACAACTGTACAATGTCTTTACAATTGACTGTGAAAAATAGAGGAAAAAAGCACATATCAGGATGGATGGATGAAGAATAGGATGGATGAAAAATGGGACAGATGGATGGACGGATGGATGGATGGATGAAGAATGGGACAGATGGATAGACGGATGGATGGATGGATGAAGAATGGGACAGATGGATAGACGGATGGATGATGGATTGACGGATGGATGAAGAATGGGACGGAAAACAGCACATATCAATCTATGATACACGTTCAATAGATAGATAGATAGATAGATAGATAGATAGATAGATAGATAGATAGATAGATAGATAGATAGATAGATAGATAGATAGATAGATAGATAGATAGATAGATAGATAGATAGATAGATAGATAGATAGATAGATAGATAAGATGGACGACAGGATGAAAATGGATGGATGGATGGATGAAGAATGCGACGGATGGATGGATGGAATGGATGGGTGAAGAATGGGATGGATGGATGGATGTGTGGATGGAACGGATGGATGGATGGATGAAGAATGGGACAGATGGATAGACGGATGGATGATGGATTGACGGATGGATGAAGAATGGGACGGATGGATGGATGGATGAAGAATGGGACGGAAAACAACACATTTCAATCTATGATACACGTTCAATAGATAGATAGATAGATAGATAGATAGATAGATAGATAGATAGATAGATAGATAGATAGATAGATAGATAGATAGATAGATAGATAGATAGATAGATAGATAGATAGATAGATAGATAGATAGATAGATAGATAGATAGATAGATAAGATGGACGACAGGATGAAAATGGATGGATGGATGAAGAATGCGACGGATGGATGGATGGAATGGATGGGTGAAGAATGGGATGGATGGATGGATGTGTGGATGGAACGGATGGATGGATGAAATGTATGGATGGATGGATGGATGGAACGGATAGATGATGGATGGATGATGGAAAAGATAGATGGCTGGATGGATGGATGTATGGATGAAGAATGGGACAGATGGATGGAGGGATTGATGAAGAATGGGATGGATGGATGTGTGGATGGAATGGATGGAAGGATGAAATGGATGGATGATAGATGGAACGGAGAGATGATGGATGGATGGATGGATGGATGGATAGAATGGATGAATTAAGAATGGGACGGATGGATGGAATGGATGGATGACGGATAGATGGACGGATGGATGAAGAATGGGATGGATGGATGGATGAAGAATGGGATGGATGGATGGATGTGTGGATGGAATGGATGGATGGATGAAATGGATGGATGGAACGGATAGATGATGGATGGATGGATGGAAAAGATGGATGGATGGATGAATTAAGAATGGGAGGGATTGGATGGAATGGATGGATGGATGGATGAAGAATGGGACGGATGGATGGATGAAAAATGGGATGGATGGATGGATGGATGAAGAATTGGACGATGGATGGATGAATGGATGGATGGATGGATGGATGGACGGATGGATGGA
>JARQWZ010002303.1:207500-241428 GCA_033150135.1 Gobio occitaniae
CTGTGGCCAAAAAACAGAACTGCTCTTATTTTCTGCTCGCTCTCGCAGCGGTGGTGACGTCACATCCGCAGACAGCGCGGGAAAAATCCCACCTGACAGAAAATAGGAAAAATAGGATACAGACTTATAGGTGCACCCACTGTGAGCGGACAAGGTGTCAGTATGCTCATCAGGAGATGTTTGAGTCATAAATGGTAAAATAAAAAGGCTATTGTTACGTTTATTTTAGGGGAAAAAGTTGCATATAGCCCCTTTAAGGTATGTTGAGGATACATTACAGCTTACTGAAACATATCATATGTCGTGTAATCGCTCAATCGACAATAAAACAGCTTGTAAACAATGTTATGTAGCATCACATGACCTCAGGCAGACATTCAGTGTCCATAGCTGTGAGTTCACTAGAGAAATCAACTCTTTCACTAAATATATGACCTATATTTGCCGTTATATTCATTATACACTAAGCCTGTTAGTGATGTTTTGTTTATTTAAAGGAAATGTATGTAAGATTGTGGCCAAAACTGGTACTGCAATCACTTTCAAATTACTGTAGAGCAGTGTATCCCTCCCCCCCGACTCGGATCCAGCAGGAACATAGGTTACTACAAGGAGCTTCCAATGGCAAGTGACGAGTCCTACACAGCTAATTTTTTATTTTTTCATTGTCACAACGTTTTTCTGATTCATAACGACGTCTTTTAGGTTTCGTAAAGTTTTATTTTTTATCCAAAAAGTTTGTAGCTGCAGCTGTGGTAACTAGAGCAGAGCTGGCAACCCGGATGCCGAAACACTACTGACTTCGTGATTGGTAGATAGGTGGAGGGTGGAGCTTCAGGCCAAAACACAACATGTCAACATCAACATCAGTTGAGGGCTGCAACTTCACTTTTAAAATGACAATATCCTGGCCGGACTACTGTTGTCAGTGATATAAGTATTTGAAATGAACATGATTTATTAATGTCTAGTGACATATCAGGGCGATTTTATGATTAATTGAAATACATTTCTTACATACAGTTCCTTTAATGTGTGTTTAACCCTTAATCGTCCCTTGGGGTCCAGCTGACCCCACTGGACTTTTCCTCCATTTTTAAAAAGTGTTCCCTTCATCTCAGGGCAATGAGACTCTGTGACTTTTTCTAAATAATCTATCTAAACATGCACAAAAAAATCTGGGCTTGATTTGGTTGTTCTAAAGGTGTGTAAAAATTTTTTTACCGTTTAAGTCCCTCGGGGTCAGATTGACCCCACATTGAAAATGAATGGGAAAGTGTAAAAAATAAAAAATAAATCACTTTTTTTGTCAAAAAAAATTAACTAAATCCAGTATAAATCTGAAAATGTCCACATTTATATCAAGGTCTGGTCCTAGAGCATAAACACAAAGTAGAACAAACTTTCTATCTCATACACACACACATACACACACACACACACACACACACACACACACACACAAACACACACATGTGTGACTGCAACAGAGAGTATTTTTATAGAAATTGGCAAATAAAATCAACAAAACTGGAATAAATCTGAAAGATTTTCATAAATAAATGAAGTACTAATACTAGAGCACAAATGCAATATGGAACAAGCATGTTCACTCTCACACACACACACAAACACAGGTGTCTGGAGTATTTTTTTGATTTTGGCAATGAATGGGAAAATTTAAAAAATGCTTTTTTTTTTACTTTGTAAAAAAAAATCAACTAAATCCAATATAAATCTGAAAATGTCTACATTTATATCAAGATCTGGTCCTAGAGCATAAACACAAAGTGGAACAAACTTTCTGTCTCATACACACACGCACACACACACACACACACACACACACACACATGTGTGTGACTGCAACAGAGAGCATTTTTATAGAAACTGGCAAATAAAATCAACAAAACTGGCATAAATCTGAAAAAATTCCATACATAAATGAAGGACAAATACTAGAGCACAAATGCAACATGGAACAATCATGAGAAAGAGAGGGAAAAGGGCAAATAAAAGAAAGATGAAAGGCAGCTTAACTTCTGCATAACTTCCCTATGGACCTCTATTGGATAATGTGGTCATTGCACTCTCTTTCTCTTTAACTATAATTCCTAAAGTTTTTCCACAAACCTACAGATGGCGGTATTCTATCCCTAACACATAGAGCAATGTCCAAAAACTATTTATATTTATTTAAGATCATCATTCAAGTGATTTTTTCATAAAAAAATAATTTTTAATGAGCCAATTTATGACATAGTTAAGTATTTGTGCAGTAAATAGGTAAAAAACTACCAAATACCCACAAAAACACAGCATAAATGTATAGTTGAGAAGTAAATAAAAAAAATGATATATAGTTTTCCATGTAAAAAAATTATATTTCCTTATGCAATCGCTCTGTAAAAGTTTGGGGTCTATCTGACCCCAAGGGACTCAAATGTAAACCCTACTTGAGGGACGATTAAGGGTTAAATAAATATGTCATGAAAATGACAGACGCTGTGTATAAATGATTATATTTCAACAATGAATTGGAGAAAAATTATAATTAGATTTAGAAGTTGATGCAAAAACTGCCTTATGTGAAGCTTTTGAGTGTTGATAATTATATCTAAAAACAAATAGCAACTGAATTTAGGCTAATAGTTTGGGCTCTGTTGTTAACCTTTAATATTACAGTAATGTAATTTACAGGAGCTTTCCTGTAGCTCAAAAAATAGAGCGTGGCGCTTGCGACACCAAGGTCATGGGTTCAATTCCCAGGGAATATGTAAATATGTACCTAGAATGCAATGTAAGTCGCTTTGGATAAAAGCGTCTGCCAAATGTAAATGTAATGTGTAAGTAAGGGCTCTATATAGTTTACAGCATTATATTTAAGAAACATTTAGTTATAATTGAATTAATTTAAGGACAGACACAATTTTTTCAGTAAACCACTGTTTAATAAAATAAATAAAAAGCAATTTTGTAAAACTGATGTACCGAACCGTCAGTTTTAACACACCCCTAGTGTTACATAAATTAGGTGTTAACTCTAAAATAGTATTGTTTTTAAAGGGGTAGTCAAACCCAAAATGTGATCATTTACTCACCCTAATGTCATTCCAAACCTGAATGAAGTTCTTTCTGTGTAACACATAATTTGAGTCGTTTTTTTGTGTCCATACAATATTCAATGGTAGCCTAACCAATATTCTTTAAAATATCTTCTTTTGTGTTTCACATAGAGAGTAAGTCAAACAGATTTGGACTGACACAAGGCATGAAATCATTTCACTTTAATGCATCCCAGTTTAAAATCACTGTCAAGTGCATTTCTGTGTGACAAAAGTGCAATATTAAATTTGTTATTAAAATATCCATCATTATTTGTCCCTGTCCTAGTTTTATCTATTTACTCGAATTTAAGGCAAAAACATTCACGGGGGAACTCCTGGGCCGGGTTTGCCAGGGCCGAATTTTAGCCCCAGTCCAGCCCTGATGCTCGAGAAACATTTATGATTATAATCAATGTTGAAAACATGTTTCATACTTTTGTGGAAACTGATTCATTTTAGAAAGTTATTTGAAATAGAATCTTTTGTAACATTATAAATGTCTTACTGAAAAAAATGCTTTTCTAACTTAGTATTTTTGTCTTGTTTTCAGTCCAAATATCTAAAAAATCTTACATTAAGAAGCATTTACTAGACAAGCATAAGTTTTTGTCTTGTTTTGGGCGAAAATAACTCAAAATTAAGGGAGTTTTTGCTTTAAACAAGCAAAATAATCTGCCAATGGGGTAAGCAATATAATCTTAATTCAAACAGAAAACAAGATTATTTTGCTTACCCCATTGGCAGATTATTTTGCTTATTTTGAGTTATTTTCCCCCAAAACAAAACTTTTGCTTGTCTAGTAAATGCTTCTTAATGTAAGATTTTTTAGATATTTGGACTGAAAACAAGACAAAAATACTAAGTAAGAAAAGCATTTTTTGCAGTGCTGTCACTTTTGATCAATTGAATGCATCCTTGCTGAAGTAAATGAGGTTCATCCAGTTACATTTTACCGTTTTAGAAATAAATTTTTTCACAAAAAATATGAAAGCCATTTAAACTGAACTAGTAATCAAGAGTAAAGTAATCCTGTTTCATATTAGACCGTCAGCAGTTTTCACCGCCATCGGCTTCGGCTAAAGATCACAAATGTGATTTAGCACTAGTTTAACAGTCACGTTTTGTATACCCGGTCGCACATACATTTACACACGAAGCAACACTTAAAGCGTGGAGGTTAGAGGGGTTTGTGTTGACCGCCTGTCTGACCGCAGTGGTGGGTGGGAGATTTATTTAAGATCAAACAGCGAGCTCTGAAAGCCACACAGGCCACAGAAACGGCAGCCCGGTACATCTTCATTAACAAGAAACATTTCTATTGATTTCATTTTTCCAGCGTTTCAAGTTACACATAAGAAATATGTATGGTGGGGTTAAATGAGTTATCCTGACCTGATTTGTATCGAGCACACTCTTTATGATATTATCTATGGGATCGGTTAGTCAGTGGGTGTCAAAACTATTTGGCTGTAATGGGATAATGCACAGCTGCAGTCCTGATGGGCCACAGAAGCAGGAGAGACGGCAATTCAATTGTATCCTGCGGGACAATGGGCCAACTGAAAGGAGGTGCAGGAATAAGAGCGGAGCGTCCGATGAAATGTAGTGGGAAAATCGGAAGAACTTTAGTAGTTTTATAACAGACGGCTCTCTATTTTTATATTTCTATGTTCTGTTTTTTTGTGTGTGTGTATTGTGATATTCTTTTCATTACATTTTCCCACAAATTCTCATTACATTTGGATGTTTTAGTTTTGAGGGGTTGTTGTGTGTTTGTGTGTGTCAATCACATTATCCATAATGGTAATAAAAAAATAGGGATAATTTAGGGGAAAATAAGTTTAAATATCATGTTAAGAAAAATTTGGTTGGTAAGATTTTTTTAAATGTCTTTAAAAGATGTCTCTTCTGCTCACAGAGCCTGCATTTATTTGATCAAAAATACAGCAAAAACAGTATTATTGTGAAATATTTTTACAATTTAAAATAACTGTTCTCTATGTGAATATATAGTAAAGTGTAATTTATTCCTGTGATCAAAGCTGAATTTATCATCATTACTCCAGTCTTCAGTGTCACATGATCCTTCACAAATCAACATTTATGATTATTATCAATGTTGAAAGCAGTTGGGTAAAAAACATTTTAGGATTATTTGATGAATAAAAAGTTCGAAAGAACAGTTTTGGGTAAGTAAGATTTTTTTTTGGGGGGGGGGGGGGGGGGGGCATTGGAGAACTTAAAGAAATTAATACATTTATTCAGCAAGGATGCATTAAATAGATCAAGTGACAGTATAGACATTTATAAATGCAGACCAGTCAAGTTCCTCCACACCAAACTCGCTCCTCATGTCTTTATGGAGACGCTTTGTGCACTGGTCAGTCGTGTTGGGACAGGAAGGGGCCGTCCCCAAACTCTTCCCACAAAGTTGGGAGCATGAAATTGTCCAAAATGTCTTGGTGAAGCATTAAGAGTTCCTTTCACTGGAACTAAGGGGCCAACCCCTGAAAAACAACCCCACCCCATAATCCCCCCTCCACCAAACTTTACACTTGGCACAATGCAGTCAGGCAAGTCCCGTTCTCCTGTGATTTCACTTCGTGGCTGAGTTGCTGTTGTTCCCAATCGCTTCCACTTTGTTATAACACCACTAACAGTTGAGCGTGGAATATTTAGTAGTGAGAATGGACTTATTGCACAGGTGTCCATGGTTCTCTGAGCTCCTGAGAGCGGCCCATTCTCTCACTAATGTGTGTAGAAGCTTCTGCAGGCCTAGAGCTTGATTTATACACCTGTGGCCATGAAGTGATTGAACATCTGAATTCAGTGATATGGAGGGGTGTCCCAATACTTTTGGCAATACAGTACAAACGTACTAGACCATCCCATTTAACAACGCTCGGTTCAACCTTCTCTGTCCTCAAATGAGTGGCCTTCTGAAGTCTGCATCCTCTGAATTGAGACACAGTTATTGGCTGCAACCAAAAGCTTAAAAATGGCTGCATTCCAAGGCAGGAAGACATAAAGGCACGTCCCAAATCCATTGTTAGCGTCACTTCCTGTCTCCTGAGATGCCTTCATCTGATCGATTTTTTAATGCAACAGATGCATCCTTCACTTCCATTGATATCCCACAATAAAGATGGCGTCTGAAACTTGTGGTTGTTAGTGAGTTAGAGCATTAATCGTTGCGCTGCCTCAGAAGTCTGTCCAAAATCAGTTTCGTTAGGTATACCTTCATGTGCTTAGGTACCTTCCTGAACAAGTTTTCGGACGCAGCCCTTGTGTGCAGCTGTGTTTAGCGTTCTATCAAATAAGGATCATTAGCATGTCAGCAACAGCACCACATATTAGAGAATCCGAGCCATTGCACTAGATAATGACACGGTTTTATCAAACCAAGCAATCAGAGTTAAACTCTTCTAAGAATAGGCAGTTGTTTAGCAGATGTTTTCATTTATCCAAAGTGACAGTACACTAATTACAGGGACGTAGCGTTTGCTATCTTGCTCAAGGGCACAAGGATAATTGTTCACGGCTCATTCCTTGAGGGTGCTTTCACACCTGCCTCATTTAGTTCGGCTGAATCGTACTAGAGTTTGTTTTCCTCTTTGGTGTGGTTCGTTTGGTCAGGTGTGAAAGCAGCAATTGCACTCGGGTGAGCACCAAAAGCCGACCAAACACGCTTTCAAACGAACTCTGGAGCGGTTCGTTTGAGGTGAGAGCGTGATCCGACCTCGAACAGACCCAGCTGCAAAAAGTACTGATCATTTTTGGACTAAACCAGCTGCCATAGTCAGCGGTGCTGTGCATTATGTGATGAGGAAGAAGTGTTTGTTGACAGCTTGCACTTTAGCATGGCAGCTTGCGGACAAACTTGGAGTAGTGAGGAGGTGCGGAGCCTCATAGAAATTTGGTCTGAAAAGCATATTAGGTCCCAACTTTGGAAAACTCACAAGAAAAGCGCGATCTCCGCGTGAAGTGACGAGCGATGCGCACTCGCCGTTTGCAGTGCATTAGAACGTTGTTTTCAAGCCGCATCCGTGCTTCATTATAGAAATGTGTTGTTTGAATATTGTGGTGTATACAAACAATTAGGGGTGTAACGATTCATCTACTACATCGATGTATCGATTTATTTTCCTATGATCTAACTACGTCGATCTGTGCTCGGCAAGTTGGCCTTCCGGACGACATATATCGATCTAACATCGTTTCAAAAGGTAATCAATCGATTGTATCGATATAAGGAAATAACGCATTGGATTTAAGCACGTCAGACTTTATATGGATGTTTTTTCTTAGCACTTTTAATGATAGAGGCGTTAAACGTTACTCGATTCAGTCTGCCTATCTGTGACATCATCGCAACGCACCAGCAGCAGCGCTAAGATAACAAAACATAGCATAGCGGATGGCAGAGGAGAAGCCATGAGCGAGAAATTATCAAGCCACCAGGAGAAAGAGCTAACGTTACCTGTACTTTCAACCCTTGCTAATGTTACCTGTGCATTCCTGACACCAGTGCGCCAGCAGAACGAGTTTTTAGCACTGCTGGCGACATAGTGAACGCACAGAGAAGTGTTCTGCGGTCAGATCATGTTGATATTTTTGAAAAAGAAATCTGTAGAGTCATTGAAGAGTAGTTGGTTACATTTTATCTTTTGTTAGATATTGTTTGTTTATTAAACTGAGAGTAGTAGCAGCTTCAGCCAGTTTATTCAACCTGAAGAAATATTGGTTGCACTTTATTTTTGATATTAATATTGTATTCGTTTTATTTTAATGTTGAAAAACAACAGCAAAAGTAGCAGGTAAACCTACTATTAATTAAACCTGCAGAGAAGTTAGTTGCACTTTATTTTAGATATTAATATTGTAATATTTTTATGTTGGATAACAAAAGCAGAAGTAGCAGGTTAACCTACTGTTGAAATGTTGGTTGCACTTACTGTGCTTTTATTGAAAATGTATTGAATATTGAAAATGAGAGCAGAAAAGGTCAACTTCCTGTTAATTCAACCTAAACTGTTGCACTTTATTCAAATAAAATTTGAATGCATTTGCCATTAATTGTTGTTTACTTGTTTGTTTATATCCATAATTAATTGATACCTGATTCCCTTACAAGAAACAACAGGAATCTAGGAAACTTCACCTGCACTGACCAGTATCCAGATATTTATTTCAGTCACACAATTTTTAGCTAAAAAGTTACTGAATCGATTTCAAGTCACTGAATCGTTTCGGATCGTATCGTTCTAAATGAACCAACATCGTCCTTGAATCGGATCGTCAACCTCAAATCGTGATACGAATCGAATCGTTGTTAAAATGAATCGTTACACCCCTACAAACAATGTAATCGATTACGGCCAGGGACAAAACCAGCCCGCGCAGTCGCAGTTTCGGAAATACGCCATGGCCAATGAGTGATGTGGATGTTGTCATGTGACTGCATTTTGGTTCGTTTCAACTGGTTCGGACCAAAGCAATCAGTGTGGTGTGAAAAGGAACCAAAAAAGCTGAAAAATGCTACAATGTATAATTGTTTGCCCTTGGTTCGGACCAAATGAACCGAACTAGAGAAGGTTCAAACTAAATACCTTCCAGTTAGTGTGACTAAGGGTGTTTTCACACTTGGGTCCTCTTTAAAAGAATCGAACTCAGACTCCTTTAAGTGGACCAAAAGGTGAACCAAGTGAAAAAGGACCCAGTTCTCTTCATATTCACACTGTCCCACCTGAAAGAGGACTCAGATCCTTTTTTGGTCCACTTTACTAGGAATGGGGTCCCAGACCCCTTTGTGTTCATACTGTTGCTTTTTGGATCTAGTCCAGTTCAGTGTTTGATGGCTGACCCTATGGCCTTCAACATTTGATCCCATTCACTAACATTGTTTGTGCCTCGGTAACCAAGATATTTATTTGTAAAAAAAAAAAAAAAAAAAAAATGTAATGACATTACTACAAATGATTTATTTATCTTTATACACAAAAAAGATATTTTTTGCAATACTACATATTCTTGCACTAGCTATCTCACACATGAATGAATGAATGAATGAATGAATGAATGAATGAATGAATGAATGAATGAATGAATGAATGAATGAATGAATGAATGAATGAATGAATGCCTTTTATTGTCACTATACACATATTCAATGAGATTAAAAGCCACTCCTTTTTTCAGTGTCAACATGTACATAAAGAATGAGATAAAATAAGATAAGTAGTGCCCAGGAGGGGGAGAAGGGGGGGGGGGGGGTGCACAGTTCTGAGACACTATATACCTATACTATGAAGTCAGTGCATATGTAAATTTAGAATGGTTATAACTTTTGGGAAAAAACTGTTCTTGAATCTATTTGTCCTTGTTCTGATGCACCTGTAACGTCTCCCTGAAGGCAACAGGTTAAACAGATCAGAACCAGGATGGGAGCTGTCCTTAATGATGGTTTTTCCTCTTCATCAACCTTTGTAAATAACATTTTGAATTGTTTTCCTTGAATCATGTTTATTTTATTGCAGAAGGCAATGATAACATCAGCACACAAAAAAAAAAACTGCTTTAAAATTTCCAGGTAAAGTAGGTATGCCTTAAAACAGCATTCAAGTAAGAAATGGAAAATAAAAACTGCAACGGCTAGTAATGCAGATGTTTACATTCACTTAAAACAAAACCACCTGTTTATGTGAAACTTGTGTGTTTTTGACACTTTAAAATAAATGCAATAGGACGCTAAAGATTCCGTTTAGTACACGTGCTGTGACAGCTGGCTTATGTGCACGCACTTTAGGTGTGTGCGCTCGTAACACCATTTTAAACTGGCAAGGCGCGCAGCTTCTCTCTCACAATGCGGAGGCGGTTGAAATTGCAATAAACAAGTGTAAGTTGTGAACGCATAATTTGTCGAGAATTGCCAGAAGAAGCTGCCATGATGAACAGCAGATTTGTACGGAGGCATCTGATGACCAAACTACACTGGAATTCACAAACAGAAAAATCAAGTAAGCCCAGAGCGGTTTGTGTTCAGATTGCGTGTTTTTAGCAAACCGTACCATATGATGAGATTGAACCGTACCCAGACCACCTCCCGAGATAGTCTCGGTTCGGTTCGCTTTAAAGGGATCTGAGATAGCTTGGAATAGGGATGCAACAATACAGTTAGTCCACGGTTCAATACATACCTCGGTTTTTACCCACGGTTTTCGGTTCGGTTCGGTTCTGATGGCTTGTCACATCAGTTTTTTGTTATTCTATTCTTAGGCGACAGTAACCGCAAGAGGTTAAAGAGAAAAAAGACTATTTTTTTATTGCAATACTCTTTCTTTATTTTACTTAAAAGAATTGAAAAACCTTACTTAAACTTAAAACTTTACTTAAAAAACCCTTGTACACATTCCTAGTGTATAGTATTATATAAAATAAATATATATAAAGATTTATATAGGCAGCTCAGAGCTGTACAGCAGCATTAAAGTATGAAATTGAATGAATGAATGTAAAAATAAAACACTACATAGACTTCACTATAAAATATACATTGATTCTTAGCTACTGTATTCGTTTTTCAGTCAAGAGCAGTGAGTGATTTTCTCTTTGTCTTTTGTTGTTGTATTAACATTAAAGGGATATTTCACTCAAAACTGAAAATTCTGTCATCGAGAAATGAATACAGGTTTGAAACAATATTAGAGTGAGTAAATAATGACATCATTTTATAGGTGAACTGTCCCTTTAAGGACCGCGTGTTCACTATAGGCTGCGCTGCTGTCAGTTTAAGACCTCTACACATCTAATATACAGACACGATTGCGATTTTACTTTCACTTTAGACACAACCGACTGTGTTTATGTTAACCTTGTGTGTATTTGACAGTATTAACGCAGTACAACTACTTAGTTCAGTATTCACGTGTTTGACAGGCGTTTAGTGCGCGCGCTCGGAGAAGCGCATGTTAAAACCGCGCACGCGAATGAAACCGGCAAGGCTTTAAAACGCATGCAAATAATGAACTTTCGTGATTGTGAATAACTTTAGTGTTCCGTGAGTATAACTCTACCACTAACGTGTGATGTGAATGTATGTCGCGTTGTTCAGTAGGCTATTGGGATGGAGGCAAATTATAGAATTTGTAGAAAAATAATTAATTAGATGCGAAACCGAAAAAAACGCAATTCACAAGCGCGTATTGAACCGTGAATGCCGTGCCGAACGGTTCAATATTATATTGAGAATTGTGGCATCCCTAGCTTGGAGTGTTCACATATGGGCCAAAATCACGCGAACCGCACTCAGACCACCTGAAAAGGACCAAGTGTGAAAACACCACCACCTAAACTAGTGTCCAGGTGTTGTTATGTCAAAAACCCAACAAAAGACTCCTCAGTAAACTCGACTCAGGTTTGGTCTTCGTTCGCTTGTTACTGGCCTTCCTCACTCGTCCTTCTGCAGGCCTTCAGAGGGCATATTGATCAGCCTTTATATCCAATAGCTACTCTGCGATTACCGCAGTAAGAGTGTGCTGTAATTCATGTCATTATTTCTAGAGTGCCGGTGCTTTTCATTTATCAGCGGAATGTTTGTGGGAAGATGTTTGCCATCTTTCAGAGGTCTGCAAATGGAAAATTAATCTCGCTCTTGTAATTTAAACGACAGGGACAGACGCTGAAGGTCTCTGTGCATTACCATACCTCTTCTTCTCCGCCGTTCTCCTCATCTAGGTCATGCTACACCACCTGAAACGAAAAACACAAGACTTCAGCGTTCCTTTACTGGACTAGGTCTGTCGCCAAACATGACGTTAATTTTTACAAAGTTTTGGAGAAAGATACTCTAAAACCTCTGCAAAAGCCTGGAGCAATTTGTTGTTTTCCTCGAGCAAATTAGTCTTTGTGATTTATGTTTGTTTTTATATTGCATGCCGTATGAATGATGATATATATGCACTAAAATAGACGGCACTTTTTCAATTACACAACTGTTTAAAAGTTTGGGGGACTGTCAGATCATTACTCCAGTCTTCAGTGTCACATGATCCCTCAAAAATCTTTCTAATTTGTCATTATTATCAATGTTGAGAACAGTTGTGCTGCTCCATATTTTATTTCAGATTTTTTTTGCTGAATAGAAAGTTCAAAAGAACTTATATTTCGTACATAACAAATCTTTTGTACGCTACACATTGTAAAGCCGGGCGCACACTGAATGTTTTTTTCTCTGTCCTTTATGATTATTGCTTATCAGATTGTTAGATATGAGTCAGACTGTGCAACATCAAGAGTTTTATGTCAGATTGCATGATATACATATTAGCTAAGACTTTGATCGTCAGTCGTATCAATTGTGACACACTCTCTGACGCACAAAACTGAAATGTTACCACACGAACCCAAGCAAGCCCTGGTGCTGATAATGCTATGGATGAAAGATTAAACGGTAACTTTCATATTACAATCATAACTTATAGGAAAGCTAATTAACATGATATTTATGGTGCATATCACATAGACCAGTGATATTTTAGTAGCACACTGATATACTTTTGTAGTATTTGCTTATATTTAGATTTGATCTGTTTTCATGTTTAGGGATGCATATATATCGGCCACCATATCTGTAAATTTGGCTGATACAATGAAGCCGATAAATAAATGTGGCGAGGTTGACGAGCGAGAGATGTGGGAGGAGCGATCGAGACCGGTGCCTGATTGAGAATGAGCGTCACCTCGAGTCCTCTCATGAGGGAGCCCGGAGGCATATAAGGACGAGCGACACTAGTGAAGGACGAGAGAGGACCAGGCCTGGACTTTACGTTGTGTTTTGTTTACGTTTTGTTATGTGTGTGCGCGGCAGTCGTCCGTGAGGGGCTCTCGCTTTTACTTTCAGTTTGTGTTTATTTTGAATTAAAGTTGTTGAACGTTCGCCGGTTCCCGCCTCCTTCTTCCCTGAACATAAGAAGTTCATTACAATAATGTATTATTTACTTCAGCTGAGACACTTCAGATGCGCACTGTTCACCATGATGGGTTTGAATTGCTTGAAATATGAATGGAATCACTTCCAAAAAAGTAAAATATAGTTAAAGTAGCGCAAGTCTATCATATCGGCTACATAAAATTATAATGAGAACATTATGATTATGTGCTTGGGACATGGCTTTTAATGGTGAGACTTTTGTTTTTTAAATCAGGATCTCAAAAATTATAGAAAAGTTTTGATTTAGATTTATCGGCCGATATATCGGTTGTCGGATTTCAAATATAAAGAATTATCAGAATCAGCCAAAAATTTTCATATTGATGCATCCCTATAAAAAAGGATCTTAAAATTATATAAACATTTGGATTTAGATTTATTGACCAACATATATATATATATATATATATATATATATATATATATATATATATATATATATATATATATATATATATATATATATATATATATATATATATATATATATCGGTTATTGGCTTTCAAATATAAAGAATTATCGGTCTCGGCCAAAATCGGTGCATCCCTATAAAAAAGGATCTTAAAATTATATACTAATTATATAAAATCAAAAACTATATAAAAATTTGGATTTAGATTTATTGGCCAATATATCGGTTATCGGCTTTCAAATATAAAGAATTATCGGTTATCGGCCAAAATGTTTATATCGGTGCATACCTATAAAAAAGAATCTCAAAATTATATAAAAATTACATGAACTCAAAAAATTTGGATTTAGATTTATCAGCCGATATATATATATATATATATATATATATATATATATATATATATATATATATATATATATATATATATATATATATATATATATATATATATATATATATATATATATATATATATATATATATATATATATATGGTTATCGGCTTTCAAATAAAGAATTATCGGTATCGGGCAAATTTTTATAACGGTGAATCCCTATAAAAAAGAATCTCAAAATTATATACAATTTATATATAATCAAAAATTATATAAAAAATTGGATTTAGATGTATAGGCCGATATATCAGTTATCAGATTTAAAATATAAAGAATTATCGGTTATTGCTCAGAGGCAAACATTTTCATATCGGTGCATCCCTATAAAAAAAGGATCTCAAAATGATATAAAGATTTGGATTTAGATTTATTGGCCAATATATATATCGGTTATCGTATATATAAGAATTATCGTATCGGCCAAAATTTTTATATTGGTGCATCCCTATAAAAAAGAATCTCAAATTATATAAAAATTTGGATTTAGATTTATCGGCCAATATATCGCTATTGGCTTTCAAATAAAAATAATTATATTATCTGTATTTTCACATCGGTGCATCCCTAGTAATTTTGTTGTGTTTATATCATTTTTATATATTTTTTTAAATATATCTATATAGTTTATTCAGGGGGTTTTTTGTACTTTATAGTAAACATTATCTTCAAATCATCCTAAGCTCCTATCGGTTGTGTGTGATACGGACATCGCAGTCACATTCATAATCATTTAATCAGGTGCCGATCAGCATCTTCTAATGATTCCCAAAAGTTCTCTCAGATGGCAAAATCATAGAAAAACTGCTTTAAAAATGCTGAGATAAGGAACAAGATCAAGTGCAGACCCCAAACTCAGTGGATGATGTTGTACGGCGGTCCTGTGAAAGATGAGATGACGGATTCTAACTCTGATGGATGGATACAGCAGTCATTGTAAGCATCCATCTCTTCTGGCAGCGTGTCAAAGCCCACACACCGCTCTCTGTCCGTCCAAAACAATAAACCTTCACATCCAGCTTCATTGGGCCCGAGCTAAAATCAAAGCGGCCCTGACATGTCTTCTAAATCCAATCATAGGTCAATAGCTGGAATGATTGATTGGCTTCAAATCCAATTGCATCTTCCCAGGCCTGTGCTTTGGGCCCTATTAGAGATTGGCATTGGCAGGGCCCGTCTTGGGAGTCCCGGCATCGTGGGAAGTGTCTGTCTGCCAGCTCTCTTTAATTGCCTTATTATAGCAGCCAAGAGTTCTGGATTGGCCAGTGCTTATTAGCCTGATTGAGGTTGGTAACGGAGCGAGATCGAGCTGAAGGAAATTATGCTGCTGTGCGATATAAAGCAGAATCAAACAAAGACCAACAAAATGCTAAACGCTATTAATCATGAGAGTTTGCTCTGTTTGCTGAGGCTTGCAAAACCAGGGCAGATTGTTCAGGTCCATATTGTTTTATCTTTGCAAATATAACAGATTATCAATCGGACTCTTGAACTTTCCTGCAAGAGCAGATTACAGCGAAAATCAAGGTCGAGGTTGTGGTCTAATGACATCGAGTAGACATCAGCTAATAATTGCCAATGCTTGTTGGATGTTGTAAAGGTGTGGCATCCAAATTGATAAGGCGTTCATATCGCACCATAAACTTGCATATCGTTCTTAAAAAGACAACTGTGAGACTTTTGATGCATAGCATCAGCTATTGTTTACACTGACATAAGAACCACTTCATTTTCTCGATGTGCTCATTTAGTCTAAATAAGACTTGCTAAATGCATTGTGGAATGCATTAGGAACTCACCAAGGGTGCAAGTTGGGGTGTTAATGGTTAACGCGGGCTGGTCCCATCGCTGGATTCCTCTGGCTGTAAAGATAAGCAGCGTTCAGAGTTTGGAGTCCAGAGGCTGTGGCTAACTTTGAAGATGAGGATGATACCAGCAGGTGCTCAGTTACTTGTCTCGGAGCCCTAAAGAAGAGCAGAAGTTAAGAAAGGTCTCTCCCGTATGCCTGAGGGTAAGTATGGGCCTCAGAAGAGCACAAGTACTTATAACGCATGCATTTATTATCATGTAAGCTTTCAAATCAAATCTGTCTGAGAATGCTGTGGATTTCACTGGGATTTGTGTTGCGAGGACGTCGAAGAAAACACAATCTGTTACCCGTAAACACTTCGAGCCTATGCGATGTTTGATCAGATCAGCTCTCGCCTCGTCTGGGTCTTGGTCAAATTAGGCAGAGGCAACAGTTGTCCAGACAGGAGAGCGCATCACGACAGAGGAAGTGCATGTGGGACGGCTGACAGCACATTAGTGCAGCTCTCAAAGCGTTAGACGGGGCACATGAGCCAAATCCAATAGAGTCTGAGCTCCGAGCAGACAGCCTAAAAGGTTTGTAGCAGCGCTGTGAAATGAACAGATCAACAGAAGCGCTGTAATTACCGAGCAATTAACGAGCCAGGTCTCCGCAACACGATACAGTACACAAACAGTGAAAGGGCTATCAGAGTAGATAAAGGTGTAGAGACAGAGTTACAGACAAGAGGACAAGAATTCAAGTGTGTGTGTCAAGGCTGGGCGAAAGAAAACGCAATACTTTTGTTCTATACGGCAATGAGATTAAATGGAGACCGAAAGCCGCCCGTTAAAATTCAACTTTGTCTGGGGGAATAAAAATAGATGTCATACAGTAAGAGTATTGAGCTATGAGTTCATATTTAGATCTGAGCCTCGCAATGTTATTGAGACTCTATAAACAAACAATATTTCCTGCAAAAGATGAAAAAAAATAGATAGCAAAAAGCCCTATTCGCACTGGATTTGCATTATCTGGGGACCTCGTGTGATTTAGAAATTACCCACCCACATCTGAATTTTTCGTGGCGCATTCGCACGGGATAAGCAAGCCTGTGATTTTACTCGAATTTACTGACTTATCTCCCGGATATGATCTTGACATTGTTTTTTCGTTATAGATATAGCTGTATGAAATTATAAACAGTCGTATCGATATCATTTTAATTGTTTTATAGTCATACAAATAATTTAGTTCAGTTAGAGAACAGACGCTACAATTAAAAACTGAACTGAGCAATAATAACAATATACGGCGGAAGTTTCAAAGCTAAATGTAAAAGCGGCCATTTAAGCGAGTTTGTCATTGTCCTTTACTGTTTTTGTGTTTTTCATTAAGAATAATATTTCAAGCAATTTACTCCCAAATTGGTGCTCATTCTAAAGTGAAAGTATAATCCGCGCGGCCGCATGGAATTCATAACGGTGCGCATTTTATGCAGCCTAGCTCCGTTCTTCATGAAAGATAAAGATAAAAATGCGCACAGGAAACAAAAACCTTGCAAAAATGATATACGATCCGCCTAATCCCGGCCAAATCACAGAGATGCCGATTCGCACGGGACTAATATTATCACAGGACCTCTGTGTTTGGCGAAATATGGTAGGCAATTTGCGGGGGAATTTTTACTTTACATATTACAGACATGGCCGATTCGCACGGGATTAAGATCACAGACATTCCCTGCAATTATAACAAATCACCAGAGGTCCCCAGATAATACTAATCCCATGCGAATAGTGCTATAGTCTCCATTTAATCTCATTGCGGTCAAGGATCAGTGTTGTTATTGTATCAACTATTGAAATAATTCGATATATTAAAATGAAACGAAAAATAGAAACGGCTATTAAAGATGAAAAGAAACTAATAAAAATGACATCAAATTACTAAAACTTAAAATAAACATTTTATTTAATATCATTAGAACAGTATATAAATAATAATAAATTGAGATGATGACACCCGAAAAGGCTCCGAGTTCTCAAACTAAAAGTTGCCAACAAAAGTAAGTCGTGGGTTTTTTTTGAGGGGGGGCTCTAGAGGTGCTATCTGTGTCTTAAGCGGGAGCAATCACTCCTCCGACGCATTAATAATTAATCCCAGGGAGTAGTTAATTATTTATGTTAATTGCTGATTTAAGTTTCCTTCCCCAAACACAAAAACACAGAGGGTTGGGAGAACAACGGGAGTTAAGGTCAAACAATCAGGCGACGAGAGGCAGACACTTTGCTCAATCTGTTTAACCCTCGCTTTGTTCGCTGCAATCGACTGTGTCACAAGGGACGGCCGCCTAAAGCATACCGACACAGAGGCTTTAATGATGCACCATCTCTATTCATCCTCAATTCTGTTTCTCTTGTGTTGCTTTCAGAACGGCGGGCGAGTGCTAGTCTCGGGGTCCAGAGGAACATCTGACCTCTTGCTCTCAGTAACAAGGATTCATCCTGTTGTGGAACACAAATCCAACAGGGAATCTCTGTTACTGGGGTTAAGGTTCAGCGTTTCACAGAAGACACCGGAGACACCTTGAAATCAAGCCAAATGACATTGAGAAATAGTGTTAACTCGCATCGACTTCCAATTAATTGACCTGTGCAATGAGAGCCCAAGGCTAAAATTGAGCTTTTGCATAAAATTAAGCGTGTAGAACATATTTTCACTGTTTTATTCATATCTATATTCCTATAATCTGATTTATTTATTTATTTTAAAATCTGTAATATGTCAACAAAATGAAATATATAAATAAATAAATTATATTTTAATTAGATAATGAATAATTCATTTTATCATTCACTGGAGATTTATATTATATTATTATAATATTAATATAATATTGTAAATTATATTTTATTCCTTAAACATTGTGATTTATATATAATTATAAATAAAATATAATTTAAAAATACTATTATGATGTTTGTATTGTATATTTTTGTATATTTTATTCCTTTTTATAATTAATATTTAATTATATATAAAAAATATATTTTTTTTTTTTATCATCATTTTATTATTTTTGATATTTTTTTTATTTATGGAGTGATAAAAAAAATCTCTAATACATCAACAAAATATATTTTCTTGTATATTTATACGATTATATATACAGATATATGTTATATAATTTTATTTTTTTTCTTTACATTTTATTCCTAAAAACAGGGATTTGTTTTTTCTGGCTCTTCTTTTTTCTGACAGTGTATATATATATATATATATATATATATATATTTTTTTTTTTTTTTTTTATGAAGTGATAAAAAATCTATAAATTGTCAACAAACTTAAATATACAAACAAATAAATTATATTTAATTAGATAATGAATAATTCATTTTATAATTCACTTGAGATTTATATAATATTATAAATTATATTTTATTCCTAAAAACATTGCGATTTATATATAAATCACGATGTTTTTAGGAATAAAATATAATTTAAAAATACTATTATTATGTTTATATTGTATATTTTTGTAATTGTATTCCTTTTATAATATATATTTAATTATATATAAAAAATATATATATAATTATTTTTTTATTATCATTTTTTGTCATTTTTTTATTTATGGAGTGATAAAAAAAATCTCTAATACATCAACAAAATATTTTTTTTCGTATATTTATACGAATATATATACAGATATATGTTATTTAATTTTTTTTTTTTTTTTACATTTTATTCCTAAAAACAGGGATTTGTTTTTTCTGGCTCTTTTCTTTTTTCTGACAGTGTATATATATAAATATAAATATATATATATATATAAATATATATATATATATATTTTTTTTTTATATATATATATATATATATATATATATAAATCACTATGTTTTTAGGAATAAAATATTATTTTAAAATGCAATCATTTTGTTTTTATTGTATATTTTTGTTCATTCTATCCTACAAAAAGTGCATAAATATATATATATATATATAAATGTATGGAGTGATAAAAATGTCAACAAAATTAAATACATTTTAACCTGGCTTTATGCAATGTTGAGATTTCTGTTTTATGCTAATTATATTTAATTAGATAATGCATCGTTTGCATATTAAACATGACTTAATGCGTCACAGTTGTCTGTGATTAACCACCTGGGGAGAGTACGGTGATCAATTATTACATTGTTACCCTTTTCACCTCTGCGGTGCCTTGCCTTAAAGGAAATAAGAACCGTTGAAGTGTTTAAAAAAAGGAAGAAACATTGGGATTTGGAAGACATTTGCAGTCTGTTTACCAGGTTTTTCCACAGCATTGCCCTTTCAACTCCACATTTAAAGCATCCCATTTGTCCCTTCCTTAGTTTCACCCCAATAGTTCCTGGACAGGATGGGCCCGGAGAGGCTGGGAGAGCGGGGACGATGTTGTTTACCTGTCATGGCCTGCCCGGCCTCCGCTCTTCAGTGCCTCTCCCATGGGCTCTTTCCATCTCCTCTGTTGTTCCCAAGACAACAATCCCATTTGGTCCGGTTCTTCTCAAACTAGCAGGGGTCTCGGGAGGCTCTCAATTAACATCCATACGAGATGCTAAAGCAATGCTGCGGAAAGGAGCAGAAGTGGGGTATCAAACAGACTGCAAACATTAAAGACTTCTCTCCCCAAAGGGTGATAGTGAGAAAGAAATGTGCAGTTTAATTTTATATAAAAGGCCATGTTTGCTTATGTTCTTTTTAAAGGAACAGTGTTTCATTTCTGCACCATTAATGGAACTCCAATGACTCTTTCCGAACAGGTTTGCAAACACTCCCCCTTCTCCTAATTGGTCAGACAAACATGTAGCCCCGCCCCCAACTCAAGGAGTACATGTTTGGATGATTCCCATGAGCCATTGGTAGATGTCACATAATATTAAGCAACAAAATTATTATAAAAAATTATATTATTAATTGTTATATTGATATAAACGCAAAGACAATGACGCTGTTGTAATATTCTCTCATCAAAAATGGCATTTTTTAGTTTTGCAATATTTTTTTTAGATCTATTTTATGGTATATTCCAGTGACATCATATCTCCAATCTAGACTGCATAATGTTTCTGGAAATGGACTTATGGTTAAACTCTGATGTCACGCTGACCCTTCAAATCAGGCCATAAATCACGGTGGCGACGTTGTTTTCTTTATTAAACTTCAAAGTGCATTCCAGTGAGAAAATGAAAGCATGACCTAGAAGGAAAACAACAGTCTTATTGTAAGAGAAAATGATTGAGTGCTACTCTACAAGTTAAACTGAAACAATCTTTGAAGCTTGCAGAGTGTGTTTCATTTTGATTGGAAATGAGAGTTAAAGGATTAGTTCAGTTCAAAATGAAAATGTCCTGATAGTTTTCTCACCCCCATCTCATCCAAGATGTTCATGTCTTTCTTTCTTCAGTCGAAAATAAATTACTTTTTTTGAGGAAAATATTCCAGGATTTTTCTCCAAATAATGGACGTCAATGGGAACCAACGGTTGAAGGTCCAAATCAATGCAGTTTCAGAGAAAGGGCTTCAGAGGCTCTGACCGATCTCAGACCAGGAATAGGCTCTGTTCTAGACAAACCATCGTTAAACATTTATATACTTTTTAACCTAAATTGCTCATCTTGCGCTGCTCTGCGACACCACGGATTGCGTAATCACGTCGCGTAATAAATCGCGCTATTCTTGTGTAGTTGGACGCTTGAGCATTTTGAGTTTACTCGCTTCATTCGCACATGACATTCACTTCACAACAAACACAAATTCGCATCATGGAGGGGCTTCTGCCAGCCGGCTCGTCTCGTTGTGAAATGGCTGACATGGATTGTTTAAAAAACATCGAATAAGCTCAATTTGCTGGCTTTAACTAGCTTGTAGTCTTAATAGGATGAATTCAGGGTGATTGGGACACTTTTTCCAAGTCATCTCAATGGCAAAAAGTGTCCAAATTACCCTGAAATCACCTTATGTATAGCTCAAATTGAGTAAAAAGCGTTTTTTACAACTTACCAGACGCAAGCTTCTATAAAGTATGAAGATGTATCGTACAGCTCCGGGTATCCAAATATGATTTTGTCCTCCTAGAGCAAGCTCCTGATTGGTTAATGCGCAAATATCCGCCAAAGTGAAGATTTTTCGCAGAATGTCTATTCGTGTCTTTGCATTGACTTAACATGTAAATCAGTCGCGCTTAACGCTTTATTCGCGTCTGGTGTGAACGCACCATAAGACAAACATCTTTAGCAAAAAAAAGTTGGGCTGTCAAAAGATTAATCGCGATTAATCGCATCCAAAATAAAAGTTTGTGTTTACATAATTTATGTGTGTGTACTCAGTGAATTATTATTTATATATAAATACACACACATTCATGTATATATTTAAGAAATATTTGCATGTATATACTGTATAAACATTTATATAATCTATAATATATATAAATATAAATGTTTTATATATAAAAATGATATTTTTTTCTTAAATATATACATGCTTGTGTGTGTATTTATATATAAATAATAATTAACAGAGTACACACACATATATTATGTAAACACAAACTTTTATTTTGGATGCGATTAATCGCGATTAATCTTTTGACAGCCCTAAAAACGATGTCGGACAATTATGAAGTTGGAGATGGAGTGTTTTATGGTAATGGGCGTTTGTATTAGTCTTCCAGTCTAGGGATCGACCGATATGGATTTTTTAGTGCCGATACCGATTTTTTTTTTTCATCAGCCTTAGCCGATGACCGATACAGGCTGCCGATTTTCTTGAGCCGATATTTGGAGCCGATACTGCTTTTGCTCCCTCAATTTACAACATAAAAATGACAATGATCATGATGATAACAATTTAAAATTTAAAAAAGGAACATTTATTGAACTAAAAAAAAACAATATTTAACAAATAGTAAAAACAGGTGAGGTAGAACAAGAAGAAGAAAAAAGAGTTCAGTGGTGAAAATAAATTCTGAAAATAAATATTTAAGCATAAATAAAATAATTACACTATTGCACACAGTATCAACAAGCAAGCAGCATAATAAAGTGCACACTGACTGTACTATACTTCATTTTAAAACTATTTACAACCTAGTCATTTAATGGTTATAGGTGCACTTAACATAATCTCTTGTAGAGCAACACCAGCGGTAATTCAGGAAAAAATCTCCCAATGCTCCACGGGAAACTTCAGTCTTTTGACCTTTTACCATCGTGTCAATTCTCAATTGATTTAGATTAATATGCGCGAGGGAGGGAGAGCAAGAGAGTTTGAAGACGGTGAGAGCTGCCCTGTGGACGCCTGTCTGTAAATAATGCAGGGGAAAAAATATCGGCGAACGCAACAGCCTTGTATCGGCCGATGCCGATACATGTAAAAATCGCAAATATCGTCCTGCCGATATATCGGTCTAACACTATTCCAGTCCCTCCAGGAATTTTGCGATCAAAATGACTAATTTTGTTGTGGTAATTTCCAGAAATTTGCGAAAAATTTGCAATGTTTTTTTTTAATAATTAGGATAATACATTTACCATATTATGTATTATGTTAGATGCACAATAGTCATACATGACAATAGAACAAACAAAATGCACAAATCTTGATCTTAAAAGGCTAGTCCAGTGCTCTACTGTCTAGCTTTAATAACATGATAACTTAGGGTGGGGAATATGACCAATCTTCAAGTAATTAATTAATCAAGTAAACAGTCAGAAATAAAATAAGGACTAATAAACAAATGACAATAGGACAAGTAAATAGTACAACATAAATATACTGATACAAACAGTGCTTTAAGTTTAAATTCCTGGTCTAGGATCGGTCAGAGCTTCTGAAGCCCTTCCTCTGAAACTGCATTGATTTGGACCTTCAACCGTTGGTTCCCATTGAAGTCCATTATGTGGAGAAAAATCCTGGAATGTTTTCCTCAAAAAACTTCATTTCTTTTCGACCGAAGACAGAAACACATGAACATCTTGGATGAGATGGGGGTGAGTAAAATATCAGGAAATGTTAATTTTGAAGTGAACTAATCCTTTAACTGATTTAAATAATTAAGTAATTAATTAAATGCCTCTCAAATAATTATTTACTTTCCAAGTAATTGATCCTATGCATTTATTTCATCACATTCCAGGGTAAAAATATCTGAAAGTAAGATTATATCTGTATTATTGTGGCCGTAGGTATAAATATCTAACTCTTACAGCACGATGATCAGACCCATAGTGTCGTTTTACTTCTGTGAAGTAACTAAATATGTTTTTGCTGATTTCTGCACATTAAACAATATTGCAGCCAATAATCAGTGTGTTGTTTTTGACCTGTTGTTAATAATCCACCCAGCCAGTTCTTTTTATTTTGGGGTTTATATTTGATTTACATATCTAAAAATCTGAATATCTAAACGTTTAGATATCAATCTGCATATGTGCTCAACTTTGCTCGTTCTGTTTAATGACGCAAACACACAAAAGACATGAAAATTTGTTGTGTATTAACTTCCATTAACCGTATATTAACCTCTTCAGTTCTGGTGCATATTTGGGATTTTTTTGGACAGAATTGGGCTTACCTGAATTTAAAAGAGCGCCCTACTCACATACATTGGAGTAAATTGATAAAAAAAAATCTAATTTTACAGAAAACCCCCTAAATTTTAACACATTGCTGGAATATTGCATTTTTTCCCACAACTTTATGACAAATCAAGTCAGATTTTGATTTATTACGATTTTATTTGAGAGTCTATTTGAGAGATTAAACATGAACATCGCCGATATATCATGCATCCCTATTGGTAATACTTTGATTTTGTTGTATTGACTTTTTTGGGTTATTTGAGATTGTTTGCTAACTGGTTTCACAACTAATGTTTAGTTGTAGAAGGACTCTTTGTTGCTACTAGCATTCATACCACTTCTCGTGATCTGCTTGGATTGCAATTCATTATTTGTGTCATTTCTCTGCCTTGTGGATCTCTTGGATCTTATGCACAAAGGATTGTGAGGAATACCTGCACGTTGGATTTATTTTACCATCATTTACGTTTTCACCAGACTGTCTTTCGCATCTGTGGACTATATCCTATAAGACTTTTACGTTAAATTCATCTTGAACACAGTTGAGTCCATCTTAGGCTGGTTTTCTCTCACCAAAACTTGCAAAGACTGTGGGTATTTATAGCCAAGCCTCTCCAAGTGCAACGACTTTCGCCATTGGCTCATCCAGTTGTCTGACATACATTTCAAAATAAATGTTCGTAAATGAAACATTGTTTCTAGTTGATATTAGAACAAAACATTATAAAATATGCCTATATAAATATGCTACATGAGAGGGGAGCCCAGAGCTCATGGACCGGAGTTTGAACCTCTGCTCAATGATATAAGCGGGAATACCGTGAGGTCTTCTTTCAAAAATTCGACTTTATCGCTGTGTTCTAAGCGATGGGGGCGTCCCGGGGCTTGCGATTCGCAGGGTAGGAGGGGATAGTGATGCTGGGTGCAACTAAAACTGTGCCAATGTCTGGTTGGAAAGTAACGGACAATATCTTATCGCACAATCTTATTAACTGCTTATCTCCTGAACTGTCATTTTTCTTTAGGCCTTGCGGTCAATTTCATCATGCTGAACTGGATTGGGGGGTGGAATCATGCATGCGTGTCATGTGCATGTCTGTCAATGGGAGGAAACCACACCGTTTTTTGGAGCTCCCACCCACATTTGGAGATCTCCAGGCGACAGCTATACCCTTCTCGCTAGGGATGGGTATCGAGAACTGGTTCCATTTTAGAAGCGGTTCTAAATTGCTCAGAATTGGTGATTCGATAAGAAACACGCGTTTCGATTCTGCTTATCACAGGGGTGTCCAAAGTCCGCAGAATTTCAAAAGGCCCGCGGCTTGTCTATTAAAACATATTATATGTTAGCCTGACAAGCCAGACTCACATCAAGATGTTGGGTCTGGAAACTCACCATTAGCAGGGCTCAATCCTAGGGGCGGGATAAACGGTTGTCTTCAAATTCCCTCTGCACGCAATAGTATAGCGCTACAACCAACCAGAGCAATGAAGCAGGTGAAGCGGAGCTAACGTTAGTTGATAGATTAAACTTTCTACGGATCCGGTTGACAAAACTCCGAACACATCTTCCTTTCTTAAAGGGTTAGTTCACCCAAAAATGAAAATTCTGTCATTAATTACTTACCCTCATGTCGTTGGACACCCGTCAGACCTCCGTTCATCTTCAGACACAAATAAAGATATTTTAGTTGAAATCTGATGGCTCTGAAAGGCCTCCATTGGCACAATGCACTTTACGCTCTCAAGACCCTTAAAAGACGTCGTTACAAAGTCCATCTCACTACAGTGGTTCTACAATAACTTTATGAATCGGCGAGAATAGTTTTTGTGCGCAAAAAAACCCTAAATAACGACTTATATAGTGATGACGATTTCAAAACAATGAATCATGAAGCTTCGAAGCGTTATGAATCAGTGAGTCGATTCAGCGGTTTGAATCGCCAAAGTCACATGATTTCAGCAGTTTGGCGGTTTGACACACGATCCGAATCATGATTCGACTCGCTGATAACGCTTCGAAGCTTCACGTTGCCGTGTTTTGAAATCGTCCTCACTATGTAAGTCATGTTATTTAGGGGGTTTTTTTGCGCACAAAAACTATTCTCGCCGATTCATAAAGTTATTGTAGAACCACTGTAGTGAGATGGACTTTGTAACGACGTCTTTAGTGCCTTTTAAGGGTCTTGAGAGTGAACCGTGCATTGTGCCAATGGAGGCCTTTCAGAGCCATCAGATTTACACTAAAATATCTTCATTTCATGTTCTGAAGATGAACGGAGGTCTGACGGGTGTCGAACGACATGAGGGTAAGTAATTACTGACAGAATTTTCATTTTTGGGTGAACTAACCCTTTAAGAATGACTTCAGTTTCTTTGTTCTTTTCTCAAAGAAAAGCTTAACTCCAAGTCTTCCAGAGTCGCAGCCAAAGTCGATTCGAAAGACCGCTGTTCACCAGCTTCTTTGTTTACAAGTAGCACGCAGAAGTGAGGAAGTGAAGTGACGTGTGGCCAAGTATTGTGACCCATACTTGGAATTTGTACTCTGCATTTAATCCATCCAAGTGCACACACACACAGTAGTGAACACACACACCCAGAGCAGTGTGTGGCAGCCATATTGCTGCGGCGCCCGGGGAGCAGTTGGGGGTTTGGTGCCTTGCTCAAGGGTCTCACCTCAGTTGTGGTATTGAGGGTGGATTATTCACTTTCCACCCAACAATTCCTGCCGGACCTGAGACTCGAAACAGCAACCTTCGGGTTACAAGTCCAACTCTCTAACCATTGGGCCACGGTTTTACCTGTGGTGATCTAAATAGAGTGCTCGTTAATTTAAATAAGAATAGAGTTCGAACTCAGTAATAGTATTTAAATTTCACCCTTTAAAAATTAGTTAAGTTTTACAGATATTGTTTGTGTATTAAATTTACATCTGTGTCCTATCTCAAGCTACTCTACTGTCAGCTCAAGCTTTTGTCAAATCTGTTTCCATGAAACAAAACACACACACACACACACACACACACACACACACACAAACACATACACTCACCTAAAGGATTATTAGGAACACCTGTTCAATTTCTCATTAATGCAATTATCTAATCAACCAATCACATGGCAGTTGCTTCAATGCATTTAGGGGTGTGGTCCTGGTCAAGACAATCTCCTGAACTCCAAACTGAATGTCAGAATGGGAAAGAAAGGTGATTTAAGCAATTTTGAGCGTGGCATGGTTGTTGGTGCCAGACGGGCCGGTCTGAGTATTTCACAATCTGCTCAGTTACTGGGATTTTCACGCACAACCATTTCTAGGGTTTACAAAGAATGGTGTGAAAAGGCAAAATCATCCAGTATGCGGCAGTCCTGTGGGAGAAAATGCCTTGTTGATGCTAGAGGTCAGAGGAGAATGAGCCGACTGATTCAAGCTGATAGAAGAGCAACTTTGACTGAAATAACCACTCGTTACAACCGAGGTCTGCAGCAAAGCATTTGTGAAGCCACAACACAAAATATATGAAGAATACATATACACATATACAGATTCATGTAAAATACATGAAGCCTGCTTTTTTTATAGGCTTTATAGGTTTTATAGGTTGAGAGTGACTCTTGAAGGACCAGCACCACATCCTCTAGTACCACTGTTTGAAGAATTCATCTTCCAGAATCTGGCAGTACGTTTTGGGAGTTCATTTTAGTCCATCCTGAAGTCCGTTTTGCAGAGATGGACTAAAAATGAACTCCCAAAACGTACTGCCAGATTCTGGAAGATGAATTCTTCAAACAGTGGTACTAGAGGATGTGGTGCTGGTCCTTCAAGAGTCACTCTCAACCTATCTGTCCATAAAGCCTATAAAAAAACCTTCTTCATGTATTTTACAACACTTCAGCTTGTGATTCTTATCTAGTGGGGGTCATTTTTTAGGATTCTTTACCTAACTGAAGTCTCTGAGATCCTGACACCTTCACTTCTGGAGACTCCAGGTAGGTTGCAGCTCTGGAAAATGGTGGCGCTGGAGACTAAAGGCTTCCTGATGGTTTCACCCTTAATTCTTCACCTTAATTCTTAATTCTTTTGCAGTTAACAGGTGTCTTTTCTTCACCACCTGTTTTTGTCAGATCCTGCTGACCCAACGAGCATTTCACTGTCCAATGGTCATGCCTTAACTGCAATGTCTAGTATTGCATTAGTATTGCATCCTTCTCATGTGCATTTAATACTATCTCATTAATACTATGAGTTAAATCTCTTTTTTGGCTCAATTTATCTGTAAAAGAAAACATGCCTAATAATTCTGCACACCTGAATATAAGGTGATTTTCATTTCCAGCCTTCATGAACAATTATATATCACTTATACATTATTAAATACTAAATCAATAGTAGTTATTAGGATTACTGTGGTTTGGAATTGGTCAAATGTGCCTGGAAAAAAAATATGATCAGAAAATCAACGTGCCTAATAATTCTGCACTCCCTGTATGTAATTTTAAGGTAAAATAAAAGGTAACACTTTAGAATAATGGTCATTAGTTAACATTAGTTAATGTATTAACTAACATGAACTAACCATGAGCAGTACATTTGTTACTGTATTTGTTCATCTTTGTTAACGTTAGTTAATATAAATCCAGCTGTTCATGGTTTGTTCATGTTAGTTCACAGTGCATTAAATAATGTTAACAAGATTTTAATAATGCATTAGTAAATGTTGAAATTAACATTAACAAAGATTAATAAACGCTTTATAAGTGCAGTTCATTATTAGTTAATGTTAACTAATGAAGTTACTAATGTTAACTAATGACCATTATTCTAAAGTGTTACCAAATAAAAATGATCATCCTACAGAACTGATAGTATTTCATTTCTAAAGTGCAGCATGTTCTTCTTTAGGCTACAAAAAGAAGTATTTCGGCTTTGTCACAAGTTAGTCTGTTTCGTTCTCATCCGATCCAACACGTGAGAAGCTGAGCTGAACGAACGCTCACTATATGCGCTTGTGCAGGGCGGAGAGATAAGCTCGCACAACTTCAGCTCGCACAACTTCAGCTTGCGCAACTTCAGCTCACGCAGGAAAGCGGCTCTTCATTCCCTTTAGCGTATCTCGTCTCTTCCCTCATTTCTCCAGTTTCCGTTTGCAACACGCAAGTGACATGTTCGCGAATGATTGCAATATAGGCGTATGTGCACGCGGGCGCACTTCCGGAAAAATCGGCAGAAAAATACAAAGAAAACCGGCCGGTTGCCGATCACGCGCTAGAAGCAAAAACCGGCCGGTTCCGGTTTTTGGCCGGTCAACCGGTGCATCCCTAGTTCCTAATAATCCTTTAGGTGAGTGTATATATGTATTAGAAAAGGAGCCGGCCCCCAGGTGTGTCCACAACATCGAATCTGGCCCCCTTTTGAAAAATTTTGGACACCCCTGGCTTATCGGTTACTGTGTGCACATTTTATTGTGATTTTTAACCATTTGAGCGCAAAAAAAGACGTGCACGCTGTTTTCTGTGCTGCAGACACACACACACACACACACGTGCGCACAGAACGGCTGTTCTGTATGAATAGTGCGTGATAAGGAACTGAGTTCTCTTCCTCGTCTTTTTGCACA
Source organism: Gobio occitaniae (assembly GCA_033150135.1). Lineage (NCBI taxonomy): Eukaryota > Metazoa > Chordata > Actinopteri > Cypriniformes > Gobionidae > Gobio > Gobio occitaniae. The sequence continues at coordinate 237,444 of JARQWZ010002303.1, forward strand.
GCACGCAAATGGACAAATACTCACAAAAATACTCTCGTAAACACACGCGGTTATGTCGTTGACAGCAGATTTTCTTGATTCCAGTGTCTGTACCGACCTGAAAATGTTTATTTCAATCCAATCCTATCTTTGTTCATTTGTATTTATTATTTTTATTTTTTTACTTACTGAGTGTTTACTTGTCTGTAATAATGCTTGAAATTTATATTAGGCTTAATATTTTATGCAATATTTTAAGATAGCGATATGATGATGATGACAAGATATTGCACTGCATTCTTCCAGACACATGTGCAGCAATGCTTTTGCCGTTCCCTCAGCATCTCCTCACCCAGAACACACGCGTCAGAATCCGTCTTCATCTACTTCACTTCTGTCCCAGACGCCCCATCTGTCAAAGCCGGATCTCATCCTCTGTGCCAACCCGGAGAAACGGAGGAGGAGTCAAGGAACTAGCTGAAAGACAGAGAGAGAATGTAAGAAAGAGATGGCAGTAATTTCATTCTGCATCTTTCTGCTTCTCCATGTTGACTTTTATTAGAGGATCAATATTGTGGGAGTTGCAGCAGTTTCCATGAGATGGAAAAGTCCTGTAATCACAGATGAAGTGAATCGGCCGTCACTGTCAAAACCCACCACACAGTTTGACTCGCAAGGCCCGAGTGACCAACCCACTGACCCCTGAACCAAAAGCATGGGACAGAAAAATCACAGATGAATCTTCTGCACACAAGTCTGAACACACAACTGCATATCAACACACTAAAAAAAAAATACTCGATACGATTATTTTGGTTAATAGATTAAACAATTAAAGGATTAGTTGCTGATAATTTACTCACCCCCCATGTCATCCAAGATGTCCATGTCTTTCTTTCTGCAGTCGAAAAGAAATTAAGGTTTTGGATGAAAACATTCCAGGGTTTTTCTCCATATACTGGACTTCAATAGGCCCCAAACGGTTCAAGGTCCAAATGACAGTTTCAGTGCAGCTTCAAAGGGCTTTAAATGATACCAGATGATGAATAAGGGTCTTATCTAGCCAAACCATCAGTTTCTGCGAGAAACCGAGCAGTATTTAATGCCATTATTTTACCTCTTTTCAGACGAGCGTGATCATCTCTGAGCTCCGCCATAACTTCCGCCAAGTGAGGTCAAATACGATCGTGGTCATAGATGTATCCGTAGATGCCTCATTAGCACCTGCACGGATCAGTAGAATGAGGCATCTACTATCGATATATCTATGACCACGATCATATTTGACCTCACTTGGCGGAAGTTATGGCGGAGCTCAGAGATGATCACATTCGTCTGTTAAGAGGTAAAATGATAGCATAAATACTGCCCGGTTTCTCGCAGAAACTGATTGTTTCGCTAGATAAGACCCTTATTCATCGTCTGGTATCGTTTAAAGCCCTTTGAAGCTGCACTTGAACTGTTTGGAGCCCATTGAAGTCCATTATATGGAGGAAACCCCTGGAATGTTTTCATCAAAAACCTTAATTTCTTTCCGACTGCATGCAGAAAGAAAGACATGGACATCTTGGATGACATGGGGGTGAGTAAATAATCAGCAAAAGTTTATTCAAAAGTGAACTAATCCTTTAATAAAGTATTCGGGTATTTTTGTGGTGATCTAAGCCTTTAAAATTACTTTAATAAATATAAAATAACAATGAGGCAATAATATTTGGTTCAAATAAAGTATCAACACTGGTCTGTGCTTATTTAAACATTCTTGGAAAGTACACAAGTCAACAAAATATATAAACATTGTTCTAGTGGTTTTTGGATATGTTAATCAAAATATCTTACGTATTGTGCCTTAATGTGCCTGTGAGGAGCGATAAATCATCCACTGATTGAGTTTTTCTTGTGTAAAAAGCTTGTGAATTGCATAAGTTAAGTGTTGCAGTCAGTGTGTGAATAACACCGTGTGTTTTTGAAAATAATTCATATAACGTTAACGTTATTTTAGGCGCAGTCTGTTGAGGTAACTTACGTCGCGCACAACCGCGATTTGACTTAGCTAATCCAGTCATATCAACGTTAGCCGAACCTCTTAAACGGTTTTAAACACAGCTATTATAAATTATATAAATCTATATAATAACCAAGTTATATAACGTGATAAATAATAAACAATACCTACTGTCAATCGTCGCCTGTAACGGCAAACGCTCGAGCTGCTTGTTGTTGCTATGACGTGAGGTTGTGTTCGCGAGGATCAATTTGGCGCCGGAAAAACGCAAACGGACTAATTTGTGTTTTTTATTTTTATTTATTTACTTAAAAAAAACTTAAATAATAACTAAAATTAAAATGAAAACAGAAAAATAAAGACCAATTCAAAATATCATAAAAAAAATGACTGAATCGCCTTATTTATACCAACAAAACTAACTGTTATGGGTTAAATCAGGTTAAAAAAATTAAATGAAATATGAAAAATGTTAACATTTTATTTTAGCCAAGATGTTCGTTGTCAGTTTCATTGAGTTTTAAGTTGATCTAAAAATAAATACATAAACAAACATAAAAAAAAACATTAAAAAAACATAAAAAATGAAAACGGCAAAAATACACAACAACAAAAAAACTGAAAAATTAAGAATAATTAAAAAAAATGTTTATTAAATACTTTTGAAACGCTTTAATGTATGCCTAATATACAATATTTAAACTATTATTATTTGTACACGCTTTCTGTGCTAAAACAAAAAACAAACAAAAAATCGTTAAAAGTCACGGAAATCAATAAAAATAAATATTTTAATTCAAGATAATGTGTATATTGATGTAATGGCTGCTGAAAATGCATCATTACATCAAATCAATAAATTACATCTTAAAATACATTCACATACAGAAAACACTCGTTTTAAATTATAATAATATTTTGATTGTGACCCCCCCCCCCCCCCCCCCCCCCCTCCTAAATTATACTACTAATATCTTTAAAAGTCACGGAAATTAATAAAATATATTCGTTATTATCACCTCTATAAACTATTTTATTTAACCAAGACAGTGCGGGTGCAATCTTTAAAAAGTATATATATTTATAAAACTCATTATGAATGACTGGAACATTACTGTAGGCTATGCATCGGTCAAAGCTGTGGAAAATAACAGCAAATCTCTAGCTTTGAAAGGAGAATAAATGATGAGATCAGAGATAAAGCACATCATTATGACATCATGCACTCAAGGTTAATGTCCCTCTCTCTCTCTCTCTCTCTCTCTCTCATTCCATCAACCTTCCTCCAGTCAGTGTCCACCTGTCTCTCGCTGATCATTCACTCTCTTTTATCACTTGTTTCTCTCTTGTCGTCCTTCTCTCTCTCTCTCTCTCTCTCTCTCTGTGCTATAAGTACCATGGTAGTGAATGTATAATTCATACCTGCTAATGGGGAGCCGGTGCTGTCAGGTATCGGGTCTCCGCTCTGGTCACCGGACACCGAGCTGTGTGCAGTAACGTATACTTTAATTATGGCTCCGGTGGAAGCAGCACGGGCTCAGGTGTCCGGTGACTTTGGCCCGGGACGGAGGGCCGATGATGATGACAGCTGCGAGCGCTGAACATGTGTGGCTGGGGCTCAATATTGGGCGCTGAACTACTGCATCCGTTTCGGAGGAAGTCCGTCAAACATTTGTGGGAGAAATTGTGGGATGAAGTAACAAAAAAACACCAAACGTTGGAGGCATGGGATGGCCAAATCAATGTCATTCACAAAGAAATATGTGTATTGTAAGTTCATTAATTAAGATATAATATGCAACTTTTATGTACAAAGTTATGTCCTAATCAAGGTTATTAGTTAAATTAGTAGCTAACACCATTATAAACACCATTTCTGTTTTTCATTTCTCAAAACTGAAAAAAACTAAAATCACAAAAACTATATAGACACAAAAAACAATAGCAAAAACAAAGTGATTAAACTTGAACTAAAAAAAAAGAAAACTAAACTAAAACCAT
>JARQWZ010002304.1:0-57500 GCA_033150135.1 Gobio occitaniae
GTTATGGCATTTTTTCGACCTTTTCATTTCATAAGTCAGTGGTTCTCAAACCTGTCCTGGGGACCGCTCACCACTGCACATTTTATGTCTCCCTCACCCAATTCAAGTCTCTACTAATGAGCTGATGATTTGAATCAGGTGTGTTAGATGAGGGAAACATGCAAAATGTGCACTGGTTGGAAGTCCCCAGGACAGGTTTGAGGACCACTGTAATAAGTATCTTTATTCACTGAGCATAAGAATTATATTGTTTGTTTGATGCTAATTAATTGAATGCAGATCCATGTGTGAGATGACAATAAAATAAATAATAAAATATTTCAATTGAATTCACATTTAAACCACCTTGTTATATTATAACTGTAACTATATAATACATTTGGCTATATTCATTTAACTATATTAATTATATAATACACATCTGAATATCTCTTAAACAAACTAACCCTGGATCATGAGCGGCTCCGGAGCAGGTTATGTTCAGGTTGCTATGGTTACTTACATACCCGGAAAGTGACCTCCGTTTTGGGAACCGAAAGTTGAGGTTATCCGCTAACTTACTCTTAAACTTACCCAGGTATATCACATAACCTGCTTTCTGGAATACCCCCCAGCAACCCTATTGTGTTTGTACTGATTTCTTCTTCCTTACTTTTTCTGCGTATGGTTATCAGTGACTGTATTTCGTAGAGAACCCAAACTTGTCAGTGTCATGATCCTGGTGGTGTGCCTTGTGTTTTGTATGGACTTTTATGTTTGTTTCTATGTTCAGTTCCTGTTTCTCTTGTTGTCTTGCTTGCATTGTTTGTTACCATAGTTATCCTGATTGTTTGTTAGCCCAACAGTTCAAACAAATGCACCGTTTAAAATTGCTAGAAGGCCACACATATTATACAATAAATAATAAAAACAAAAAGTCCACATACACCCCATATATTTTCTGATAATATCTTACAACAGTAAATAATTATACAGAGGATTTGTTTTGGACTAACAGTAAGAGGGAGGATTTCCAGTTGCCCATGATAACACCAGCATGTTTACTGTAAGCTAAACTATCAGTGAAGATTGACTGGACTTGTAATGTAATTATTTGTCACATATTCCCTGTGTGTTTGTGGACTTTTACGTTATTTCCTGTTGTGTGTTTTACTTTGTAGTTCTTTTGTAGTTTTTCATGCGTTTCCTATCTGATCACAGCCCCCTTGTTACCTTTAGCTAGTCTTCCCTGTTATTTATAGTGCTTGTGTTCCACTCGTGGTTGATCAATCGTTGTACGTATGAATTGATGTGGAATTAGGAGTTCCTTGTTCTTTTCTAGTTTTGTCATTAAATGTTCCTGCACTTAGATTCGCTTCCCTGCCTGCTCATTTCCACACTCTGCGTTACAGAACGACTGATCAAATAATGGATCTAGCAGGATCATACCAGGACCCCTTGAGTGCTCTTTGTACGAAATAACGTCAAAGTCACAAACACACAGGGAATGTGTGACATTATTAGACAAATTTTCAATCGTATCCCTTAATCATCCACATGAGCTATTGGTGCTTGGACCCCAATGATTGCTGCATGCTTCTATATTTTATTTATTTATTTATTTATTTATTTATTTATTTATTTATTTATTTATGTCAAGTAGTGTATTTTTATCACACTCCACATATCCATTTCCATCTATGTCAACAAGCTAAAATTCTTGTTAATTTATGAATCTATTTTATGTTGTTGTTTTTTTCACCTATAGGTGAAAGGTTCACTTGGAATAAACATTTTCAGTGCTATAACTGCAGGAATTTCCTTTATCATAATTTCACTGGATTTGGGTCTAGGGCCATTCGACATGTACAATTACTGCAACCAATATGATTGTGGTTATACTGAGAGAAAGTATACGGTATGTCACCAACTTTTGAATTTCACATTTATTTAGTAATTACAATAAGATCACTGTGTGGTCAGCACATTTGTCAAAAGTTAACCTGCACTCATCTGTCCAGTCTTTTTTCAATATTTCAGAAGTAGTTTATAGTTCTCTTACTATTACTGATCATTCACAATTCTAGAAGACTTTATACATGAATTGTACACTCAGTCCAGTTTGACCTATAGATATGTTGTATTACTATATGAACCTCAATGATGGTAGATTCTGAACTGCTGTACCAGTGTGAGTGCTATTTATCAATTATTTCCTCATTATTGTTTGTGCTAATATTGAATTCTCTCTCTCAGACTCTCTTCTTGGGAATCAGTTGGTGTATCATTGGTATTCACCATCCTTGAGTTTATCATCTCCATCTGTCTGTCAGCATTTGCCTGTAAAGCCACCTCCTGCTATGATCCACAGGTGAGTGACGTGTCAAGTCAGGGGTTCCCAAACCTTTTTGTCAGCTGATCCCCTCAGATATGCATATAGAATTGAAATGGTTTCTTTTAAGGGTGTTCACACTTTTAAAGAACAGACAAATACTACTAAGTTACGATACAAATATTCATTTTTTTAAATGTTCAAACTCTCAAGGTTTTAACCATGTAAAGTTATCAAGCTTTAAACTGCTGTCCACTAACATTTTTTTAAATTATGTGACTGTAAATAAAGTGATCTTAGCACACTTTGCATTACCAAACGTTAAACTCTCAGCTCATGTAGAACTACTTTCTTACACATCCCTTACTCCAAAACATACGTTTAATCGAGGTAAAGTCTGTGCGTCTCTGAACAGTGTTCATCAGCAACCTCTCTACTAATAGCAAAACTCCAAGTTTAATCGCTTCAAAAACAGCAACATTACCATCTGCTGAGAAAAGCCATGTAGTTTTTCAGTTGTGAAATCATTTTAAGAAATCCAAATGAAAGCATAAGTTTCCACACCAGGACATTTCAGAAGGATTTCTGTCTTCTGCTTTTTTTCTACTCCATCTGAAGTACATTGATGTCTATAAATCTGTAATACTGAAACTGTCTGCCAGTGTCATAGCATACATTGCATTTCACAATAAGAAGACATACAACTCAATTTGTGTTTTTCCACAGGTGCCGTTTGTTCCACAAGTTGTAACTCCACAGCCCTGTTGTTTTAGGTCCAATCACTTCATGATCTTAAACAGCTCAGAAGTAAGAGAAGCTTGTAACCCCAGTTTAATTTGACTTTAAGTATAATGGTGCTCAAAAAACAAATTTCCACAAAACAATCTATTATTTGAATGTAATGTCATTAACTGTAAGTGTGTAAAGCACTAAGGTAATGGGTGAATTGTTTAATATTATCAAAGAAAACTGATCATATAGCTGTTTTCTTGCAGATATCTGTGGTCAGCAACCCTTCCTTGCATCACCATCCTGCAGAAAATCCTCCACAATACAGTGAATTTAAATAAATAACAACTTTTCAACAAGAGTCGACAGAGTTGAGGTGGGACACATGGGTTACCCATAGATTTCCTGTCGCTTATCTCTAATGTCCTTTCGTTTAAAAGGAAACATGACAGCAAAGGATAAACCATTAATCAGATAATGATTACAGATTTTTTAAATCACAAACATGTAAACAATAACTATTCAAGACTAGATGCTATTTAATGTTTTTCTTACTTCAGTTAAGTCAAGAAAGTTGCCTAATCATTAATGAAACTGGATGGCGTGTTTTGCACAACTAATTACTTAATACAGTATAATCTGTAAGAAAGTATACAGAATAAAAAATGGCTTTTTCATGTATTTTTTGTTTGTTTGTCACCTTTATTTAAAGTGTGAGATATTGCATTTACGCTTGTAATTTCATGAAACATGCTCTGATCATTAAAAATCCTTATTTACAGCAGATTCTCAAGATTAAAAAGAGACCAAGGTCACTGATAAGTTTTTATGTACATCTCAGCATTAACTCTTTAGTTAATCACCCACATTATCCTCATAATGTTATTCCTCTTCATATGAATATGTGTGGCATTTTTTCCTTTGTCTTTTCTCTCTCTCTCTCTCTCTCTCTCTCTCTCTCTCTCTCTCGTCTCATCTCTCTCTCTCTCTCTCTCTCTCTCGTCTCTCTGTCTCTCTCTCTCTCTCTCTGTGAAGCATACCCTCAACATATGTTTCTCAAATAAGAAGGCTCTACTCGGTCTAATGGTGAAAGGGTCCCGAGTTTCTCTATTCTTTGCATTGAAGGGAACTGCAGGACCTCAATGTTGTGCAGGTTGAAATAATGATGGCCAGATGTGTTCTATACATTACACTGATATCACGTGTCTCACATTCTCATATCATGAGATGTATATATGATGTAGTCTTTCTCTCATTGGTTAAATCCATACTACCCCTCTTTTCTTTTTCATAAATATTCTAACTCCTTTGTCCAATAAATCGAAGATTTTCCCTTCCCTCAGATCTGAGTCTAAATTCTTTGCAACTACCAAGGAGGACAGAGAAGGACACGGAATGGGACAAATTGGCAACTCTGTCAATCGGGGGCTCGTTAGGGATTTCTGCAACACTGTTGAGAAATTGATCTTTATATTTTCATGCCGTATTTTTGAGATTTTTTTTTTTTTGAGTGGAGATCATCGTACTTTTATATAAATGCGGGAAGAATGAAAGAAAGTTACTTTCATTGTATTTTTGAGTGAATATCCTCGTACTTTGATAAATGCGGGAAGAATGGAAGAAAGCTACTTTCATTGTATTTTTGCTGATTATCCTCACTTTTGTGCGTGAGAAGGAAATAGATGAGTTTGAGTTGAAGATTTTTCTCTCTCTCAACTGTTTCAGTGGAAAATTCTCAGTTTTTCCTTGGTGGTTGTAAATCAATATATTGAATTAAATTTGTTTTTTCCTCTTCTTCCTCACATTTTGCCAAAAAATATCAAAAAGTTAATATAAGACTGCAGTCTCTTTTATTTTCATTCTATTTGGACATTTCCTAAATATTGTAAAGGGTTGCATTTAAAACAAAGGAGAGATCTCTGTTTCAAATGGGTGAAACAATTAGTCGGCCCGCAAGGGGGAAACCCCCAAAGACTTTATGAACCATAATAATAGAGCGTTTTACACTGAACCCTATATCTACAACCTTGCGGGTTGGTCTGAAGGGAAAACACAATTAGATCAATTTCCCCGCGATGGTTCGTTTAAGGATGAACATTTTCGTTTGGCAAAAGATATGATTTTTTCTGGCTGGGGTGACACATTATGGGATGAAAATTATATGAAGGATTCTTTTAAAATTTGGAATAGCATGAAAATTTTTTGGGACAAGGGTCCAGATAAAAGTAGCTCTGTTTCTTTGATTGCATCTGCCTCTCCGGTGCAGTTGAAATCTGACATGCCAGAGGAGTTTGGGGAGGGCCATGCGGCCCCTGCTTCTCCTCCAAAGTCTGGCACTGATGGAATCAGACTGTTCTAAGTCTTTTTCCCTCTCACATCAGAAATCTGACCTTTCGATGCAATTGTTGCGGAAGCCCCAAAGCCTGCAATTAATTGCTTATACCCGCAGTTACTAAATACAGAGACGTTCCCTTTCATACAGGTCCCTGATGGATTTAAAATAACCCCCCTGAGTGCAACTGAGGCAATGGCAATTTGCAAAGACCTACCAAATCCGTCTAAATTTCCGCATAAATTCGTCACAATGATGAAACAGCTAACGTCGCAGAAATGACAGAGGATGAAATGATCGGAGAAATTGAGTACTTAAGCCCAATCTATGATACACCGCCGGTTCGACGGGTTTCTAAACCTGCAGATTCGAAGCCAATTGATCTGTCTAAACAATCACGAGCGCTTCTATTTGCTAATTCTGATGATGACACTGTTGATGATACTGAATGGGTGTGGGCAAGTGCAGATAAACTCAAAGTTTTTTTAAGCAATTGACAGCATTTTTGTGTCTTCTTCAAGTGTCTTCTGCGAAAACAAGATTTGTCTTTTGTTGCAAACACGATGTAAAACGTGGGCGAAAGGTTTTCGTAATCGTTTTAGGCATGCATGGGTTGAAGAATCTGCAATCCCTGTTGATCAAAATTGCCCGTTGTTCTTGAATACGTTCCTGAATAACATGAACAAAGACACTGCGCAGTTAATAAGGATAACGACTCCAAAAATTACTACAATTTCTGTTGATGAATTGGGACGACGCTTGCGTGAGCTCTCTTCAGCTGGAGCATTTGAAAACTCCAGGGGGAACCCTGCAATACTTCAAATGAACGCTGCAGTTAATCCGAAAGTTTACCAAGCTGGTGAAAACAAATGTTGTTTTTATAGTGGCAAACCTGGACATCTTGAGCGACAATGTAGAAAAAAAAATCTATGACTTACAGAAATCAGGAAAGCAAAGGAGGGGCTATGGTGGCTCCAAACAAGGACCAATGGCACCCTTTTTTGCTAAAACTGACAAACAGAATCCAGCCTACCCTACTGGTTGGAAAAATAAATGACTAAATCATAGTGCAGTTACATCAGCTTGTGATAATTTTTCACAGATTTCCTTGCATTATCCAAATGTATCAACCGTTCTGCCCTTTTTCGAGTTAAATGTTGACCATAAATCTTATGCCTTTCTCCTTGATACAGGCGCAACAATCTCATCGCTATCCTCACTTGTTTATGAAGGCCCTATTACAGGAAAACATGTAAATTCGGTGGGAATAACTGGTACGGCTGTGAAGTGTGAGATGACGCCAAGTCTTCCGGTTACTTCTAATGATGTTCCATCATTGTTTAAAATGCATGTTTTTACAATAATACCCGATTCCCCGTTTTGCCTTCTGGGACGAGATTTGATGCATAAATTGGGTATTCAGCTCTACTTTCATAATGATTCTCTGCAACTTCTGTTTCCTGCAGCTTACTCTCTCACTGTTGATACAGGAAGTGCTCTCCTCGAAGACCAGCCTGCAACTGAGCTCAAACAGGAAATTGAGGGAGTCAAGCCTAAGCTGTGGGCGGAGCATAAGGAGGAAGCAGGATTCATTGATGTCCAGCCCTATTTTGCTAAGCTAAAAACCTGTGTATCAAAAACAGTATCCCCTTTCCAAAGAAAAGGTGGATGGTATTCTTCCTGTTATTGATAAATTATTGGCTCAAGGCATTTTGGTCCGAACTCATTCACCTTATAAGACTCCAATTAATCCAATTAAGAAAGCAAATGGTTCTTGGCGTTTAACTCAAGATTTGAGAAAAATGTATGAATAAGTAACACAATTGGCTCCAATTGTACCTGATGTGCAAACTATAATTAATTATATTCCTTCTGAGCACTAATTTTTTACTGTTGTGGATCTTTGCAGGGCCTTCTTCAGCATTCCTGTTGATCGCCGAACGCAGCCACTGTTCGCCTTTACCTTGGAGGGTTTGCAGCTGACGTGGACACGGCTCCCTCAAGGGTTCAGTGATTCTCCGGCTGTTTTCTCTGCTGTGGTGCACTCAACGCTAAAAGATGCTCAACTTCCTCCAGACACCTGTTTGCTTCAATATGCGGACGATATCCTCGTTACTGGGGAATCAAAAGACATGTGTGCTGCTGCTTCCAAGATTGTCTGCAACATTTAAGCAGAAGCTGGTTTCAAGGCATCTGAGAGAAACTGTAGTGGGTTCAGAGGAGGGTCAATTACCTCGGCCATGAACTGTCACAGGGCCAGGTGCAACTGTCTGCGGACAGAGTGAAAGCTATTGCAACCTTCAAGCACACAAAGACATGGAAGCAAATGCAAAGCTTCCTAGGGCTTGTTAATTACTGCCGTACGTGGTTGCCTAATTGCTCGCTGTTTGACAAGGTCCTATGAACTGCTACTCTGGGAGACACAGAGAACATTACATGGACATCTGAGATGGACCAAGCATTCAGACACTTGAAATCCTCCTTGAGGAGACTTCCTGCACTCGGACTCCCAAACTACAAACAAGCGTTCCATCTCTATGTGCATCAAGGTGGGGAGACAGCCGCCGCAAACCTGGCCCAGGAGCATCAAAAAGGTGTTTTTCGTCCGACTGCGTACCTTTCCAAAACTCTCGATCCAGTTGCCAGGGGACTCCCGGCTTGTTTGCGTGCGGTGGCTGCCACGGCGATCATGGTACAGGATGCTGAACGAATTGTGCTGTCATACAAATGAATTGTGCATACTTCACATCAGGTAGGAGTCATTATGAGTAACATTTCTACACAACATATGACTGCCCAGCGTCGCTCAGGCTATGAGGCTACATTTTTAGTAGGGTGGTTAATCTGTCTGATTTCCCGATTCGATTCGATTACGATTATTGAAGTCCCGATTCGATTACAGTCGATTTTCGATTATTAACGATTCTCGATTAGTGATTATTGATTTTCCATTTCACAACAGTAAACGAAAATACACTACAAAGTGATTGCAGTATAAAAAAAAAGTCAGCTACTGAATTACTTAACTCTTTTATTGAGTAACAACAACTCAAAGCACTTGTCGTGTAGTGTCGTGTAGTTACACAGAAATGAATACATCACATTGTGTTGTGACTCATCAAGTTGAACTAAACAATAACAAATAAATGAAAGGCTTATTTCCTTTAGGAAGTAGATCAGAACCAACATACTGTAAAAATTGGACAATTTTCTTCTAGAAAGACAATGTGTTCAGGTGGAGGAAGACTGCAGGTTGCAGTCGAAACATGTCAAGGTAAAGAAGAAGTTTTTTCTCCACCGAAACACCTTGTCTTTCTAGAAGAAAATTGTCCAATTTAATCATTAAGAAGACAAAATGAACATTTTTGAACAACTTACTGTAGCTTCAGCTTATATACTACTGTAGAACACAGTGACAAAATGTCAAGAGTGTGCGTGATGGATGCGGTGTGCGCGTGGACCGCTCGAGCTCCTCTCGTTCGTTTCCTGACAGTCCACACGTACACGGGTATTTTTTATAACCAGAGTTTTTCCTCCGTTTAAAAAAACAATCGCGTCCACATGAAAACGCAAAACCGCGCTATGATTGGCTGCCTGATTTCCACATGGGTCCCATCCACGGATGGATGCCATGGGCTCAGTGAAACCCTTCTACAAGTTTACTTTGGACTCAGTGACAGGTAACTGTACACATGGGCAGGCCCAAGTGGACTGAAGCTTCACACACTTGCCTTACTATGTTGTATTATTGCATTCTGGCGCCTCTGTTCTGCAATACAATGAGATAACTGCACATGTATCTGTATAGGCTATATGTGATAAGCGCTATTAGCAGAGTTATTAAAAGCTACGTCCGCCATTGCATAGACTCGACTCATGTAACGACGTTAAACAAAAGCGATAACGGCACACAAACTGACGTCAAAGAAAGGAGAGAACGGCGCACATTTTGACTTAACAAGCCTAAATCTCCGGTTTCACCATCCACACGACAACGCTGTAACCGGAGTTTCTAAAAAACTTCACCCTGGCCGGAGTTTTCAAAAAAGTCCGGTTTCAGTAACCGGATACTGCGTTTGCGTGTGGACAAACAGCCAAACTGCAGAAAAAGCTGCGGTTTTGAAAATACCCGTGTTCGTGTGGACAAAAGGGGAAAATACGACAGAAGAAAAACGGGTTTGTGTCGGAGGAGTGTCGAGGCCCGTTCGGTTCCGTGAGCGGGAGCCGCGGGTCGGTGCAGTGGAGCGCGGGACTCGAGCCCGGGGAGATCAGACGGGCCTGTCCGGTAAACACATCCTGTTATCAGACATCTGTGCTGCTTTAGTGTGGCGTTGTGTGTGTTTCCAGCATCAGTCGGCTGTGTGTGTGTGATCCGCTCATTGCGTCCTCAGGATTGCCTTTATTCCCACGAATGTGCGCGTCGATGTGTGTCGCGCTCGCTCATCTGACGCGCTCATAAATCTGCGGATTGAATGCGTTTATTCTGTGTTTGTGCGCGAATCTGAGCCGTGCTAACGCGCTAATTCTAATGTGCCTGAGCTCCAGAGGAGGCGAGGCGGGAGGATTTCTAGAGTGTTCCCTCAGAATCATCTCAGCATTAACGACAGATTTACATTCATCTAATGAACACACACACACGGTGGTAGTGTCAGGTTTAGATAAATAAAAAAATCAATTTTTGAAAATGTAATTATCGATTCATACTCGTCCATAACATACTCGCGATTAATCGATAATCGATTTTTTTCACCACCCCTAATTATTAGCTACTGCTAATTTGATTTTGAAACCCACTTCTGTTATTCATGGTCCTACTGTACATTTGCACAGGTTGCTGACGCAAGGTGAATTTGAGAGTGACGGCCACGAGTGCCAGGCCAGAATTCAGACATCAACATCCTGCAGGCCAGATGTTTCTACATCTGTCCTGGAGGAGGGGCTACATTGGTATATTGACGGGTCCTGCTTCAAACCAAATGACAATACATACTTAACTGGCTATGCTATTGTTGAATTACCTGATCGTGTAATTGAAGCATACTCTTTGCCATACAAATCAGCACAAGTAGCAGAATTAATTGCGTTAACAAGAGCTTGTCAACTGGCAAAAGATCAGTGTGTTAATATATACACTGATTCTAAATATGCATATGGCATAGTCCATGATTTTGCTAAATTGTGGGAAGAAAGAGATTTTAAGACTTCAGCTGGAAAGCCAATAGCTCATCATAGCATTGTAGCTGAGCTCATTCGTGCAGCACAACAGCCATCAAAACTCGCTGTTATCAAAGTAGCAGGACATGCTGCAGGACAAACAGATGAAGCCAAAGGAAACAGATTTACAGATGAAATTGCGAAATGGGCTGCTAAAGAAGTAATATTAAGTCCACATGTAAGCGAAGGGGGCACAGATGTGCCTATGATGAATTCATCATTGACTAATGATTTGGACATCAAAATATTGCAAGCTAATCCTACACAAGCTGATTTAACTCATTGGGCAGACAATGAAGTAAAACCAGATCAAGCTGGAATATTGAGAGACAAACAGGGTAGACTTGCACTCCCTGCATCTGCAATTGTGATGCTATGTCGACACTATCATGGTGTATCACATGTATCAAAAAAGAAAGTGATACAAATGTTGAATCGATCTTACTGCATAGCAAATGCTCGAAGAAATACTCTGTTGATATTGGATGCTTGTTTGGTGTGTGCTCAAACCAACAGACACAAGCCAACTAAATATGACGCTTTACCACACCCTGAGTTACCATTTCAACATTTGCAAATTGATTTTACACATATGCCTCCTTGTGGAAATAATAAATATTTGCTTGTGATTGTTGACAGGTTCTCCAAGTGGCCAGAAGCCTTTCCGTGTGGAAGAGAAAATGCACAGATGGTAGTGAAAGCTTTGGCTAAAGAAATTATACCGCGTTTTGGTATACCGTCGGTCATAGACAGTGACAATGGGACACCGTTTGTTTGCAAAGTTACGCAATTATTAGCCAAAGAACTTAATATTACCTGGAAGCTACATATACCGTACGCACCAACCTCGAGCGCACAAGTGGAATGCATGAATACAATTATCAAAGATTGAATTAATAAGGCGTGTATTGATACAGGCAGAAATTGGGTTGACCTGCTGCCTGCCGTATTGACCGAAATTAGAATGTCACCATCAGCAACAACAAAAATGTCTCCCTTTGAAATTCTTATGGGTAGACCTTTCCCGACCCCATGGGTCAAAGGTCGCGCTGGCAATCTCTCCACAGGTGACACAGAGGTGATCGTCACAGATTACGTGGATTCCCTAGTCAAAACTTTGAATAGCATCAATGGTGATGTCTCTCTCTCTCTCCCTCTTCCTTCAGAAAACCCCACTCATCCTTTCGTCCCAGGACAACAGGTGTTGATAAGGAGCCTGAAGCCCACCAAACTGGGAGAGCCAAGGTATCTAGGGCCTGCCGTGGTGATAGCTGTGACGAGGACAGGTGTTCTGACTGACTTCCAGCCGCAGTGGATCCATGCAAGCCGACTGAAAGCAGCTCCAGCCCAAGGAAGCGTCCTGGTCGATGTCGAGGAGGTGGGAGCCACTGAGCCAAGGAAAGAGCCGACAGAAGGGGAAGCAAGAGCTTCTAAGAGGAGACAACGAAAGAAATCACAAAAGAGCTAGAATCGTCTCAGTGAAAGCTCTTGAGCCATGATGATGAAAGTTATATTTTATCTAGTGGTGCTAATAAATATATTTGTTCGTGTACAAGCTACAGTCAACACGGGCAATGAGACTTGGGTATATCATGATGACAACGCCCACCATGCTTTTTCCGAAAACATGTGGTGGCGTCTCGCAAAATACACAGCTAGACATGCAGGAAAAACTGATGACTGTTATGTTTGCACAAAAATGCCACATAGTGCCTCTGGACCACGTGTAGAAGTTAATTCACCAATGACAGAGGAAGAATTGGAGTGTCCACTTTTTGCTAGCGTTACTGGAATGATGGCTCCAAATAAAACTATAGCATGGGGTTGTGCAACAGCTAAATTGATGCTCGCACCTCAGGTACAAGCAAAAGTGGCAACCATTGCCACTATTCCAGACTCACTGTTGTGTATGGAAGGACAATTTGGAACAGTGAGGATGGGAGAAATTCCTGAAAGTAAATGTAATCGAACATTCCAGCATTGTGAGATACAAAATATGCCATGTTGCATGGAATGTCTTTTGAATGGACATACTAGTATGGCTAATTGTTCGACAAAAAGACCACAGCCAATATCTACTTTAATTAGGGATGGGCATTTTTGTCAATTTCTCATTTCGATCATCGATAGGTCTCAAAAACGAGTACTCGAGTAATTGGGGGCGGGGCATGTGCAGGGGGCGGGGCATGTCCGTCATTGAGATAATGAAAATACTGTTATGAAAATGGTTGTTGACAAATACAAACGTGACATGAAAACGGGTATATGAAAACATGAACATATAAAACAAAAAATAACTGCTAGATTATGATGCATAAATGTCTTTGAAAAAGAAACATCTTTATAAAATGACCGTCTCAAATAACCAAGTCAGTAATATCGAGCATTGCCTTTGAGCTGAAACTGTGAAATAACACCACCCTGCAGAGCTTGCTAGCTGGTTAATAACTCAACCAAACGCACCCTATATCAATATTAATATGAAGATGAATATGAACCTATTACGACATAAATCAACACAAAAGGACGTGAATGCGCACGTGAACTTCAGCGTGCTAGATTTTACAGGCTATGGTTTGAAACGGAACATTTTGAATGCGCTCTTCCCTTAACAACGCTGATACACGGACAACGAAAGCACACAGAAACAACATTTTATTAAAATCCTGTTCTCATTATAATGCTTTGACAGATTGACTCTGCACATCATGTTACTTAATTTTATTATTCATGATCGAAGCGTTTACAGACATCACTGCGCGTTTTCGAACTCATAGCGAAAAACCAACTTTAAATAAACTAGGTCTACAGTTAAAAAATACGAGAACAGTATAGCACTGCTGCATTACTAATATCAATGATTCTGAGAAAGAAATAGCCTATCTGAAAAGAATATGACCGTCTCTAAACCATCATGTCAAGCATGAAATATGCGTTTGAGCTGAAACTGAAGAGAATGAACAACAGCCGGTATAACGGCAGCGCTTTTCTAGCTTATTAAGCTCAACCAAACGCTTCTTATATTAGATTAATCAGATATAGACAACATAAAAGTAATCTTACAACGTGCATCTGCAGATAAGGACGCGGATGCGCACATGAACTTCACGCGCTAGTCTGAGTGTTCTCGCTAGTTTCTCTGTGGATCAGCTGATACACGGGGAACTAAACACAGATCATTTACAGCATTCTAATTTCCATCGTGTTTTCATTATAATGCTATGTAGGCTATGACAGATTGGCGCTGCACATCTTGCACTAACCATTTAATGATCTCATGATTCCAGACATCACTGCAGTGCACGCCTTTATTTCGCCGCGGTCTGGAGGCGTGCTGTAAAACGCTAACCAATCAGACCTCCGCAAAACGATGCAATAACCAATAAAAAAAGAGACAAATATATTTTTTTCAGGGCGATCATCGTTCTCATGATCGATGATCGCTGTCACGTTCGAGTACTCGATTACTCGACCACTGTTGCCCATCCCTAACTTTAATTGCTCATGGATGGGCTAGTCCTTTTGTACAAAACAGATGTCAAAGTTATTGTGAACTTGCACCAGGTCAAAATTGTCACATATATGCTCCTTCAGCAAGAGGGACTAGAGCTCTCCAAGATTGGTTTTGGTTGTGTGGACATAAAGTCTATACTAGTCTTCCAAAAGATTGGAGTGGAAGATGTGCTCTGGTAACTCTGGAAGAGTATTCCATGGTTATTAGAGCACCTAAATCTGATGTTATGATAAAACAAAAACATAAAAAGAAACGCTCCCTCTCTGGCCGCAGTTCATCTAGTAGTATGGATAGAGATAACCCAGTTCCAAAGCAACATAGACTTTGGACGGGTACTGAAAAATTCTTTGAAGCACTGTTCCCCTGGGTTGGTACTACTAGTCTTCAGATTGAAGTAGAAGTTACAAGATATGAATTAATCTCATTTATTAATACCACAAGAGACACCTTGACTGGGGTCCAACAGGAACTGCGAGGGCTTCGTTTAACTGCCCTGCAAAACAGGCTGGTTTTAGATCAATTAACTGCGGCGAGAGGAGGAGTGTGTGTTATAGTAGGAACTTCATGTTGTACGTACATTCCTGAAAATGATGCAGATGGTCATTTAATCGCAGAAGGGTTAAAAAATATGACTAGAATTGCTCAAGAATTGGAAAGACGAGAGGTTGATGACAAGCAAGATGGTTTCTTAGCATGGCTCACAGGATGGCAACAAATGCTCGTATCTGCCTTAATTCCTATAGGTGCAATCCTATTAATCCTTGCATTTATTATCTGTTGTATTATTCCATTTATCAGAGCCTTGATTAATCGTGCTATGAATAACTTTGTATCCTCTCAATATGCTTTGATGAATAGAACTGTTAAGTGTCCTTAATTTCAAAAGAAGGTAAAGGAAATGTTTGTATTTGTGTATAAGACAGATAATGCTGAGATTTGGGTGTGGCAATTTTATTGCCAGAGGAGGGATTGATAGGTTTTTATATACATCTCAGCATTACTCTTTTAGTTAATCAACCACATTATCCTCATTATTTTAATCCACTTTGTATGAATATAAGTGTGGCCTTTTTCCTTTGTCTTCTCTCTCTCTCGCTCGCTCTCTCTCTCTCTCTTTAAGTGAAACATACCCTAGACATATGTTTTTCATATACGAAGGCTCCGTTTGCTCAAATGGAGAAGCGGGTCCCACAGTTTCTCTATTGAATGGAGTAGTGGGATCCCAGTGTTTGGATGGTGGAAATAATGATTACCAGATGTGTTGTATACATTATCACGTGGCTCACGTTCCTATAACATGAGATATATATGATGTAATTCTTTTCCATTGGATAAGTCTGTTCTCCACCTCTTTCTTTGTCTTATATCTGAGACTTGCCTCCATTAAAGTCTGAAGATCCACTTCCCTCAGATCTGAGAAGTCATTGTCTTTGAATCACCGATAAATGCTGAGAAGGGCACGAAAACGGGACAAATTAATTGGATTCTTCCAATAACATTTTAATTAAAACAATTGCATGTTAATAATTTTAAATATATAAACTAATATAGCTGCAAAACATAAGCTAGTAAATCATAAAGAGGAACAAAAAAAAACATATTACAAGCAATGAAGAAAGAGTGCTTTCAGTATTTAAGAGTTTCTGAACAGTGAGTGATTTTTCTCTTTCTCAGCTTTACTGTTGTTTGATTATTAATGATGACATCATCATAGACAGCGGGAGACCTGCACTCACACTAATGCACAGATCTCTCTTGAAATATAAGATGTTTTTGCCCTGTCTGTTTAATTTTTTAAGACATTACTGACGGTTTACATTCATTTTGCATCATAAAAGCATTTTGAGACGCACATAGACGCGTGCTCGCGAGCACTCTTCACAATGCGCCGCGTGAGAATTTGAAATGGAAAGCCTTCTGTCAGTGATGTTTCTTATTTTTAATATACAAGCACACTGCACTCCTAACAACATGAATGAAGCCTTCGTTGAGCATTTGTAAGGAAAATACCGGCGGGCGAGAACACACTGTAACGTGACATCAAGCAAAGTTTCTCACAGCGCATATCCTGTGCAAAGAAGCCTGAGAATGTCATTGCAATTCGCGCCATCAACCTTTCCGAACGTTATGAAATATTATTTTATGGTTCGTGTGTGAGTGAGAGAGAAAAAGAGAGATAATGGAAGGTTTATGTCAGTGAGTCTTATCTGGGCGGAGTTATACGACCAAATATATCCCTGTTTCAAAACAATATCTCGGCCTAGGAAGGTCGCAGCGACATGATCGTGGTGTCGTTGGACTCCACTCGTCTAACCCTTTCCAGCGATGTATGGCACAGACCATTCTACCATACGTCATTAGAAAGGACTCGCCGACTCCTTTCGAACAACATCTACCCCGTCCCTGTGAGACATTTCTAAGACGAGATAAGTACACTTCCTGTACAGAACGGAAGTGGCTTTATCTCTTTAACGCCGAGTCACAGAAACACGGGAGTAGGTGCGTTCGAAAGGTCTCGACACGCCCATTACGTGAATATATAATTGATGTCAGTGAATCTTATTTGGGCGGAGTTATACGACCAAATATATCCCTGTTTCAAAACAATATCTCGGCCTAGGAAGGTCGGACCCTAACCCAAAGGGAGCAAAGTGCACCGGGGGTGCAATACCATTTTTTCGGCGCCTGGTGGCGCTAGAGATACGGGACAACGCCCAATCGACTGGGCGTGGCCTAATTAGTATATATACCAAGTTTCAGCCCCCTTGGACCAAAGGGAGCAAAGTGCACCAGGGGATGCAATACCATATCTCGGCGCCTGGTGGCGCTAGAGCTACGGGACCAAGCCCAATCGACTGAGCGTGGCCTAATTAGTATATATACCAAGTTTCAGCCCCCTTAGACCAAAGGGAGCAAAGTGCACCGGGGGGTGCAATACCATATCTCGGCGCCTGGTGGCGCTAGAGCTACGGGATCGACTGGGCGTGGCCTAATTAGTATATATACCAAGTTTCAGCCCCCTAGGACCAAAGGCGGTGGAGATAAGGGGGGGGGGGGGGGGGTGCACTTTTCGTTTTTATCCCTATAACCTAACCCTAACCCCAACCCTCGCCGAAATACTGCTCTAAACCTAACCCTCAGTCTGGTGTGAACCCTCGTTGATGTAGCCCTCATCATCCCAACCCGGGCATAATTTTATTTAATGATTTGAAAGTGTGTTCAGGCCAATGTTGGCTTTCTTACAGGATCGTGTTGGCTTTCTCAGGCAGTTTTTATATTTTTTAATTCAATGTATTTGTTGGGTGACGGGCAGAACACATTGGTCCCGTGCACAACCGTTCGTCGGCTGGTCCGTCGTGGGGTTTTTTCCTTGTGGCGGATCGGCTGGCATTCTGGATCCTTACTCTTACCTAACCCAGCCAGCGCCATGTCTATGCATCTCCTGACAAAACATGGGATTAAAAATATAAAACGTCTGTGTAAGTGCCTACTTTTTTGTTTGTAAGTGCCTATTGTTTTGGCACACTTGATAGCATTATTTCAAATTAAATACCATTAAGATTATTATATCATACTGTTTATGAAACACTATTTTGTGCTGAAAGGGTTACCATTAAGATTATTATATCATACTGTTTATGAAACACTATTTTGTGCTGAAAGGGTTACCATTAAGATTATTATATCACACTGTTTATGAAACACTATTTTGTGCTGAAAGGGTTAAGCTTTGTTGGTAGTGCGAGAAGTCCCGCCCACACGGGGTATATAAGACCGTGTGGGTTCAGAAAAAAATAATTCAGTCATTGCCTGCGCCTGAAGAAGACAAAACCATGTCGAAACGTTGCAAATACAGGTAGAATGAGCTAAAATGGCCGCCATCATGAGTGTGTGTGATGTTTGCAGAGCCCAAGAAAAATACTTACCTTAGTCCAAACAGACTTTGGTCACTCAGGGATCTTCAGTCGACATCAAGGATGCTAGTCCCTCGCCGAAATGCTACTCTAAACCTAACCCTCAGTGGGGTAATAACCCTTGCTTATGTAGCCCTCATCATCCCAACCCGGGTATAATTTTATTTAATGTTCTGAAAGTGTGTTCAGGCCGATGTTGGCTTTCTCACGGGATCGTGTTGGCTTTCTCAGACAGTTTTTGTATTTTTTAATTCAATGTATTTGTTGGGTGACGGGCAGAACACATAGCCATCTTTAGTGGTCAGTGGTTGGGTGGAGAGTGCATAACCATTTCCGACTCCTTCGGGGATCGGATCTTGGATCGATTTCCCCTAACCCTAACCCTAACCTAACCCTAACCCTAGTTGGCAGGATCATGAGGAATCTTGGGATATCGGTAAATACTTCAGTTTTTGACCTGGTTGGCAGGATCATGAGGAATATCGAGATATCGATAAAAACTTCGGGTTTTGATCCGTAGGGGAGTGATTTTTGAATTCCGAAAAATCTAGAGAAACTTTGGTTGCTGCCCAGTCAGATAATGATCCATGGGTTGGAAAATATCGATTATAGCTCCAGTCTTTGAGGAGTAGCGTTCGCAGAATTTTCGAAAAAAACTTACAGGGTGAGGTGACAGGTCCTAGAAGAGGTACTTTTTGGTGCAGTTGGGTAGAGTTAGGGATTGAAGCACCTAACGGTTGTCTTTCAGGTAAGGATGATGTCTGCTCAGAAATGTGCATCCGCCAGTCTCGACTCTCGGCCCGGTTTGGGTTGTTGGGGCCTTGCCCTTGTCCCGGGGCAGGTGCTCTTGGTTTAAGTCAGTAGAAATTGTTCTCTGACAAAGGGCCCTGATGTCAGACGTTTCTCTCAGGCTTTTCTCAAGCAACCTGGATACCTTGCGGTGTTAACGAAGGGTTGTTTGGGGAAGCGGTAAGTATCCAGCCCCCCTGGGTCCACTTGGACAGCACGCAGGGACTGTGGCCTGGGGCTAACAGGCCTTAATTGTAGCCCAGTCTTCTATCGGTGATGAGCACTGCCCAAGCATCAGCACATGTGCACCAACATGCTTACACACTGAAAAAAATGTGTTGTTGGGGAAGGGGTTGTAGTGGGGTACGAGTGGTACTGTGTAACGTTGACAACCCTAGAGAACCGAGCCTATAGTACACTTTGGACCGAATTGCAACCATTGGTTTTGCCGATTCGACTTAGCGCGATTTAGCGATTGGCTAAGGGACACTGGTCTTGGGCTGATCATCCAAGGCGGGCCGCCAGAGAGGAGGGTGTCTGGTGTGTAAGGTGCCGAAACACCCGATGAGGCTCGGGAACACTACTGATGACAGTGTCTGGAATATTTACCTCACCATTACGTTTGGGGGATTAGGGGATGATTACTGACTGGTTAATTTTTTACCTTGAAAAAGCTTTTCTAGAGTATCTACTTGTCACAAGTTCAGGTTGACCATTGACATTTCGTTCCTTATTACTACTTGTTGTGGTTTGGACATATCATTTGCTTTCCTTAAACCTACCCGTCCCAGCCCTGATGAGTCAGTGGCGTGGGTTGGGATCTATCCCCACACCCATTCCTGCCTAAAGCTACCCGTCACAGTCCTGATGGATCAGTGGTTTATACCTAAACTTAACCGTCACAGTCCTGATGGATCAGTGGTTTATACCTAAACTTAACCGTCACAGTCCTGATGGATCAGTGGTTTATACCTAAACTTAACCGTCACAGTCCTGATGGATCAGTGGTTTATACCTAACCCTAACCGTCACAGCCCTGATGGGTTAATGGCTTGGGTTGGGATCTATCCCCACACCCATTCCTGCCTAAATTTAACCGTCACAGTCCTGATGGATCAGTGGCTTATACCTAAACCTACCCATCGCAAAGCTAAGGTAGCACTTTTTGAGGGATCTATCCCCACACCTATTCCTGCCTAAACCTAACCGTCACAGACCTATTGTATTAGTTTGGGTTTATACCGAACCCTACCCATCACAGGGATATTGTATTAGTTTGGGTTTATACCGAACCCTACCCATCACAGGGTTATTGTATTAGTTTGGGTTTATACCTAACCCTACCCATCACACGTTTGTAGTTCTTCACCCACCTAATTATTATTATTATTTTTTGTAAATTACCGATGTCGCTTCTTGGAGGAGGGCGTGTTGGGGTTTTGTTTTTGGGGAGGGGCATGGGGATTCGTTGGGGGGTTTAGATTAGAGTTAAGGGAGGTGTGTGTGCCCAGACAGGCCATGCATTTCCTGGGGGGGAGGGTCTTTTTGTTTATGGAGACCCGATACCAAATATGGTAAGGCCCCTAAGGTGGGGGGACGGCAGAGTCAAACAAGCGTCGGCCAGTGCCTGTCCTCAGACTCCTTTCCGGCCTAAGCAAGTGCTGGGTCGGGGAGAAGCTGTTGTAATTTTAAAAACCCTAACCTAACCCTAACCCATCAAGGATGCTAGTCCCTCGCCGAAATGCTACTCTAAACCTAACCCTCAGTGGGGTAATAACCCTTGTTGATGTAGCCCTCATCATCCCAACCCGGGCATAATTTTATTTAATGTTTTGAAAGTGTGTTCAGGCCGATGTTGGCTTTCTCACGGGATCGTGTTGGCTTTCTCAGACAGTTTTTGTATTTTTTCATTCAATGTATTTGTTGGGTGACGGGCAGAACACATAGCCATCTTTAGTGGTCAGCGGTTGGGTGGAGAGTGCAGATTTCCCCTAACCCCTAAACCTAACCCAGACAGGTCTAGCATTTCTTGGTTCGTCTCTGATGGGTTGGAGGGGGTTAGGTTTTGTTTAGGATGGGCGGTATTGGGATAGTGAGTAATATATATATTTTTTGTTTGTACTGGGTAGGATGGATGCGGACGCTGAATTCAAGAGGACAGTTCGAGTGTTTTCTTGGTATATCAAGGCCTACCACTACGAGCTAGAGGTCAGGGAGGCAGAGGAGCAAAACCGCCAGCCAGAACATATGCTCGGATTGGCAAGGCGGGTGGCTGGGGGAGCTAAGCCAGCGTTTCCATCCCTGGACACAGAGTGGTTTAATTATGGCAATGCCAGGAACTGGCTCCACACAGGAGTCCAGATCCTGAGCTCCCATTATATGGAGGCTCTGCAGGGGATCCGGGAGGAGTTGTCAACGGTCTCCCGAGAACGGTGGGAGGAGGCGTTGCAGGTGGCGACAAGGTGGGCACGCCGTAATGTTAAGGGGCTTAGGGTGCGCACCATCGACCTGGCCCCTGGGACAGAGTCAGCAAATGATGGGAGAGGTGGCTGAGCAGGGGGTTCTGGACCCAGGGCCAGCAGCCAAAATCCTGGTTCAGGAACGGGGAGGGATGGCAGTGGCAGTAGGACCTAGGCCCACGCCGCTGCCAAGGTGAAAAAAGCCAGCCCAACAGAGGTCGGCGAGATCCCCAGTCCAGAACAAGGAACAAGGGCAGCAGGGTTTGATAGGAGTGACCGAGAGTCCGGGCCAGGGGCCGCGGGAGAGCCGAGGAGTTGAGGAGCAGGGGGAGCTGCAGGAGGTATTTAGCCTGGAATCCCTGGAGCTTGGGGAAAGCCCCCCATGGTCCTTGGAAGAGGACTTGAGGGAAGGGGCAAAGGAGGGTCAAGGCGTAGAGGCAGCAGTAGGAGAGGGGCATGCGCCAGGGAAGAAGACAGAAGGCAGGGGTCAGCAAGGTACTGGGGAGCAGGGCTTAAGCCTGCACCTCAGACACACCCACCCTGATGGGGAGAAAAACTTGGAGCTGGCTCCAGTCAGGAGTATCCTAATAATAGGGGATTCCAATTTGGGGAGGCTCCCCAAGATTGGAAACAGGGAGGTGGAGGTGGACTGTTTTCCGGGTATAAACCTGGCGCAGGCCTACAATTTAGTGAAACACAGAACCCCGGTATCCCCGGTTGTCCGGCATCTGATAATTTCAGTGGGTATCAACAACAGGAGGCAGGGAGACCGGGGCAACCTAAAACAGGGCCTGGCGCCACTACGGGAGTCAGCGGCTAGGACCTTCCCTAGAGCAAAGATCTATATTCCTTTGTTGAATTTCAACAAGGATTTGCCAAGGTGGCAAAAACAGAATCTGGCCTTAATTAATGCTTTGATTGCAGAAACGGGTCAGTCCTACCCATCCTGCCAGAGGAAGGTTTTATCACGGAAAAAGATGGGATCCACTGGACCTCAGGTACAGCAGAAGCGATACTTCGGCACTGGCTTGCTGGGCTCCAGGGATAATTTGGAGGCGCACGAGGAGGACAGTGATTTTTTGGTTATATTTGTTGTGGGAATAAGTTGGGGGTTAAGGGGATTATTGTTTTTTTGAAAAAAATGTAACAATTAAGTTGATAAAAGAAAGAAAATAAACGAGGATGAGAATGTCCAAACAAATAATAAAGAATAAAAGAAATTAAGAAATAAAGAATAAAAAATAAAAAAATGGAGAAAATGATGATCAGGGGGGATTTAGGACGATGGTCCGAAGACCTAACCCTGGATCTGAATCTCCTTTGTTTAACTCAGTTGTAGTTAGCAAAATATCGATAACTTCGGTTTTTGCCCAAAAGCAGTTTCGAAAAACGTACTATGGGTGGGATGACGGGTCCTAGAGAAGGGACTGGTCGGGTTTGATGAATTCCGAAATGTCAATTAAGGGTTTGATCGCCGAAAAAAATCCTGGTTAAGGAAAGTTTTTCAAAAAAATCAGTAAAATTTGGGGTTTTGCCTAGTTGGTAGGATTATGAGGAATCTCGAAATATCGATAAATACTTCGGTTTTTGCCTAATTGGCAGGATCATGGGGAATCTCGGGATATCGATAAATACTTCGGTTTTTGCCTAATTGGCAGGATCATGGGGAATCTCTAAATATCGGTAAATACTTCGGTTTTTGGCCGGGTTGGCAGGATCATGAGGAATATCGAGATATCGATAAAAAACTTTGGGTTAATTGATCGGTAGGGGAGTGATCTTTGAATTCCGAAAAATCTAGAGAAACTTTGGTTGCATCAAACTTTTTTACGAGCTCATCCGTCTGATACACCATCTAGAGAATGTCACTACGAAGGTGGAGAATAACCTACCTATCACCTTCTCCGATCTGACGGACCTCCTCATTGAGACAGTGAGACCAGCGTTTAGCAATGAGCGCGTGGCACAACTGTTGCAGGGCAATGCGAAAAACTGGTGCTACACCACACAGTTGATTCTGGAACAGCATTACGAATCCACTATCGAGTTAACTGTAGAAAAAATTCGCACTCAGACCAACCGAGATGACTGGCCCGAAGCCTTTGAAGTGGCCTCACATTGGGCAGATAGAAATTATAGAGGCAGAGTTAGCGCTGAAGCCATTGAGCAGGCGGAAGCACTCATCTCAGCGGAACTTCCACTAATCAGCGGCGCTTCGGCTGCAGAATGTCGTTGCAGAGCCTCCAGCGAGAGAACCTCCTCGCACTTACGCCGCGGTGGTCGCTTCCACCAGTCGAGCTCCTCTGCAGACTCAACCGCCGTCATCAGTCCAGCCCTCCGTTGGCATTGACCCTGTAAGACAGAATGTTAGCCACCAAAATGTGTCAATACAAACCTCTCCTACTCTCTGCCCCCGACAGCACACTATCACACCCCCTCCAGCCAGAGGGGACTGGTCTTTTGAGGAGGAAGCTCCTCCTCAGGACCTCCACGAAGCCCTCCAGCCCATACAGGCTGTGGCGGTGGAACCTATAGAGCAGAGAAAAAAAGTCACATAAGAGCCGTCACCTATCACGAGTGGCGGAAAACTCTCTCACTGTCTCATTACCTCAGAGCCGTCACAACATAATCGGGGCGGAAACCTCTGATAAAACTCCGCCTCCACAGAGCCGTCACGAGAACCCCGTGACGGAACTCTCTGTTGGGATTTCCCCACCTCCGGTAGTGGACCCACGGGTTAACAATATGGCGTCCACTCCACGAGGTGAAGAGACTTTACCGGAGTCTGATGGCGGAAGACCAGACCCCACACGACTCCCCTTCCCCCCGATATCTTCGCCCATTGTCTCTCCGAATCACTCCCAAAATGACGGGTTATTTTCTGACGACCCATCGACCCCAGAGAAAATACCTTCTCCACTGTCGCTGTTCCTTAAAGAACTCAACCCTCTGTCGGACCCAAGCCCAAGACGGGTTGAGCAGGGTGAACCCAGTGCTCTGAAACAGATATCGATTCCCATACCGACAGCAACAGAACAGCGATTCTCACTTAGACCCTTGGTCGATTTAGACAGAATCGAGTCACCACCGGCACAACAAACGGTGCCGCCTCCAGTGACCACAACGGCGCTACAGACTGTGACGCTACAGACTGTGACGCTACACGCGTCGCCCGACAGTCCACATTCCAGCTCCCTGAACCGCCCGCTACGTCACATTACCACAAATAGAAAATTCATAGACTGGAGCTTGACGATTAAAAAGAAAACGGTCATAATTGGTGACTCTAACCTGTCTAGATTCCCTCAATACGATGATCCAGACATCCAGATAGAGTGCTTCCCGGGCGCAAAATTCCAACACGAGAGCAATCTGCTGGAAAAGGCCACGGTATCTCTGGTCCCGGATCAGATCATCCTGTCTTTTGGTATTAACAACCGAAAACAGAGACATAAATTGAGAGCAATCGTGGAGATTCAAAAAGCCTACCGAACTGCGAGAAGGATTTTACCGCAGACAGCTGTCATCGTGCCCTTGATCAATTTCTCTAGAGCGCTACCGCTAGCCGAACGAGAAATGATTGAACACATGAATCGCTTTATCGGCAAGAACATGAACTCCATCCCCCTCCTGGCGGCCACACATTTTCGGGTGGAGAGTGATGGCGTCCATTGGAGACCGGCTACGGCCAAGGCACTGTATGGAGTGAAAACAGTATCTAAACTGTCCACAAATGCACACGAGATATCCACATGTGCACTCACCAATCCACAAGTGCACGCACCAATCCACAAATGCACGCGAGAGATCCACATGTGCACTCACCAATCCACAAATGCACGCACCAATCCACAAATGCACGCGAGAGATCCACATGCACACGCACCAATCCACAAATGCACGCGAGAGATCCACACACACAAAGCAATCCACAAATGCACGCGAGAGATCTACGCGCGCACCAATCCACAAATGCACGCAAGAAATCCACACACACAAAGCAATCCACAAATGCTTTATCTGTACCTGTAATTTAATGCACAGTAAATCACAAGTCTTTTGCATTGGTGTTGTTCTGCCTTAGAATGCCCCTGCCCTGAATATTCTCTTTTGTACCTGTGGAATCTTTTGAGACTGTCGTTTCGTGGCTCTATTCACAAATGCACAGAAGCCTCTAGCTGTGTTTCCACCGAAATTACCCGGAACTATTTGTACCAGGAACTTTTTTCCCAGGAACTTTTTCTCCCCCAGACCTGCTACAATCTGCGTTTCCACCGCGGTCTAAAGTACCGGGAAGATTAGGCAAATTAATCCGATGACGTGGGAATGCGCGTGACTGCTCCTCCCAGTCACCGAAGGACAGTAATCACTTTTGCGCGATACTGTCTGCAACAATAACAAGTGGAGGTGATGCAAGCAGCGCTGCTTTTGCTGGTATACACATTACAAACACTGCTTATTTAAACGTGCACTTTCACCTGGTTTGACCATTTGAATGCAAAATGGGATGATGGCCAATCCAAAATCTGAATGTGTTGTAATAGCTCAATTCCAAAACAAAATATTTTCTATAAAAGGATAATGAGGTTTCAGTCATTCATGACAGATGTGTGAAAAGTTAATTGAATGAAAACAATAGACTGAATTAGGCGGTTGAAAGATTAGGTACTAGACTGCAAGTATTTTATTTTTTATCACAATAACATCTCTTAGCATTCACAAAAAAAACAAAAATACAAAAAATCACATGACTAGTATTACAATATGCTTCATTAAATGCATAATTTTAGAGACTTCTTCCTCAAATTTGAAATGAAGCAGGACCACACTTATGGCTTCACTTAAGTTGTGGTTATAAGTTATTATACTACATTCACATAGTTATACATTTAAAAATATAATATTTGGGTTTTCTAGATATGTTTATGTGCATATTCAGAAAGACTTGCGAGCAGCAGCCCTTTTATTTGCTTCCTACACTATATGAATACAATTAGAATGTGGTTATATAGTTAGAATGTGGAAATTAAAGACACAGTGACATTTTACACATTTTACTTTATTTTAGACAGATTAGTTCTTACAAAATTAAAATAAAAGTGTGCAAAGACAAATAAATTACTAGAACAATAAAATGAGAATATAAAATGTGAAAACAACAATATAAAAAAAAGTGTATTTTTCAGTAACCTGTCCAAGAGCTGTGCCAACACGTACAATATATAAATTACAAATGTGGTAGTGCAAATGCTTCATTCAAGCGGCTGGTCATTGTGGCTACTTCTTGAACGACTGGACAAACTGTCCAAGAACAGACAGGAGACACGGGACGAGGGCTAATGTTAGTGGTGCAACGGATCACAAAACTCACGGTTCGGATCGACTACGGATCATGAGTCACGGATCGGATCATTTTTCGGATCAGAATAAAAGGGGGAGGAGACTATTTTTATTTGCTTTCCATTTATTACATGAAAACTTTTGGTGTTAACATAACCTATATGGTTTATAAGGTTAACAAGGAACTTTTGGTGTTAACAAAGAAAAAATAAAATAAATAACCATCTGAATAAATCAAATTTGACTAAAAACAACCTGAGACATGAAAATGGGCCTGAGCTTTTTTCTTTTAAAGATTAGGATGTCAACATTCTCAGGGAGAGTAAACCTCTCACACTTGTCAGCTTTGCAATTCTCTTTGTAGGCCTATACACTGTTTTATAGATATCATGTTTAAACGCACTACACTTAAACAACTTTTTATTGAATTCATTACTTTATATTTATATGGCCTAGTGCCTACTTTAGATGTAAATATTACGTTGCTCATGCAAATTGCAAAACAGACAATAGACTATGTTAAAATAACAAACATTTTAAATTAAAACTTACGCTTTTCTTTCGTTTTTAAATCTTTTTACAAGAAATCCTGCAGGTCATAAAGAACTTTGTTTTTCCACCTCCAAGAAAGGACAGGTGCTCTCCATTATTTCTCCTTGTTTACTTAAAGGCCGTTTTCCTTGCTTTACTCGAGGAAAAAAGCCATGTGATGACTTTGAAACCGAGTGGACTTTACATTATATGCATCTGTGGTGGAATTACTAGATTTTCGCATCGATACATGTTTGTTTTAATGCGGATGCGCTGTCACTTTAATTCAGCGCCAGCACATCAAAAGATAGACCCTGTGCGGAAACGATCGCAGCACAGCTGTACGGCTACGCGACCGAAGCCGCGTGCAGTATCCGTTAACAAGGGCACGGAAAATATACGCACCGCATACGCGCTGCAAACGGAGTATGTTTAACGGGCGTCAGCAGGTGCCATGCTCGATGTATGCGCCACTTTCATACGGCTTTCTCGTGCCACAGTGCCTACTGTTAGAGTTTTGTCCACCACCCCGTCATCATTATATTTTACCGGGAAGCCAAAATGCTCCCGTACACGCGATTTGAATGATGCGGGAGGCTTTTCAAGTTCTTCTACTTCTCCGCTAGCCACTGACATGCCCTATTCACGTGAACAAGTGTTTCTCTGAAACTCAGCATCGAGTTTAAAGGAATGAGATAACTTAAAAAGCAATATCGGCAGAAAAAAGGTCTTTTAGTCTGCGATCGCTAAACAATTCAGATTAATCCACAAGTAAAAAAAAAAAGCGCAATAAATCCGCGGGTCACGTGCGTCCCGAACCGTGGGTCGTGATCCGCACGGATCACGGATCAACTGCGATCCGTTGCACCACTAGCTAATGTACTGGTGACCGCGGGGGAAAACACGCTGGTCTCCGTTGCCTGCGATTCATTGGGGCCACTCATTACGTCTGGAAAAGCACGTTGAAAAAAGTTACTGCAACGAGTTTAATAGATGATACCAAGATGAGATATTTACCTTCAACCCACTCGGATTCCTGGATGGTTTCCAACAACGCACTAGCCGAGTCTTTCGTTACCGCTGCACCAGAAAAGGACGGTCTGTGTCCCAACAACGCGTCCAGGCGGTCATACCACTTGTTGATACGCCGGTTGGAACCGCTCCGGTTGTTATGATCCTTTAATTTCTTGTAATCTTGTCTTAATTTCTTTAACTTCTCTCTGCACTGTTTTCCAGTGTGACTGGAACCGAGTCGATATCTTAGGTTATATCAGGTAACGTTATACCTTTTCTTTGCGGGTCGCCGTTTCCAGTTCCCGCTGGATGTCCTCCTCCGCATATATGCTCAATAAAGCCTGAACCTCGTCGTCGGTCCATCGGTCGAATTTTTTGTTGAACTCCATTGTTGCAAAGAAAATATTTACTGAACGCAGAACCCACCTCGCAAAAAAATGCTGCGTGAGCTCAACCAATCGGCATGTTCAGCGCCCAAGTCCCACCCCCGAAAGTTCCAGAACTTTTCAAAAGTACCACCTCGCAAGCAGGGCCGTTTGGAGGGGGAAATATTTACCCGGAACTTCATTTAGACCCTGGTTCCTGCGGTCGAAACACACCGAGTTCCCCCCCAAAGTTCCTAGTTCCGGGGGAAAGTTCCTGCGGTGGAAACGCGGCTTCTCTGTATCTGTCCCCATTACCTGCAAAGATGCGATACGGTGTCCTTCCTCCAGAGGGCGCTTACCGGCCTTCACGCTGAATCAACTAAAAAGCTTCGGCAAAATACTTCAAAGTTTATTAAGAGTTCAATAGGGCTCGGGCGCTGCGTTGCATTCTGGGACGTGGCGGCCATGTTGATGGCCTCGCGAATGTAAACATACAGCAAATCGAACGAGGAGAAGCAGAGTTGGGAGAAAGAAAAACTATGTTAAAATCCCAAAAAGGATGTGGAATTTACCGGGATACGTTAAATAGGGAAGCCAGGGACCGGTATATGGACAAAATTGGAACTATTAACGGTTTGGATTCATATGAAATTTGCAGTTCACAAATGGATGGGTTCAGGAGCTGCAGATCATGAAGCCTATGTAACGTTAACCTTTTACCTTGAAGCATTCTGCACCGTTCTGTGTTCTCAGGTTGCACTACTTGCAAATAAACACTGAAAAATATCTGATTGTGTGACACTTCTTGCTTTTGCACATTATACTGATTTAAGTATATTTATTGTGAAGATTGTGGGTATGGATGCAACAGACACTTATGGCTGTATTTAATGCACATTTATTTCAGCACAACGCTAGGGCTCATGTTTGTCAGAGCACAACATACAGACACAATCTTATAGAGGAATGTCATGTCTTCGTCCTTGCTTGGCAACACCATGTGAATCGTTACTTTATCTGACAAAATAGTTTACTTGTTGCGGACGGTTCCAATCACGATCAGCCAACACCATATCCCCAGGTAACAGTTTGTCTTACAGCCGCGATCCAAGCGAGCCGACGACTCTGTTACCTCGGCTAATTGGTCTCCGTGGTTGCGTCTCCAAGCAGGAAAGCGGTGGAAAGTTAATCCATTTTCGACCTTTTTCCCATGGCGATTATGTGATGCAGTGTTACACCCCACAATGCAGCAACGGTTTACCATGGTTTCCAATAATAACGCCAAATTAAGACACACGACTGAGAGGGAGCACGTCTATAAACAGTGCGCAGTAGTCCGAGTAGCAGCAAATGAGGCCATCAACATGGCCGCCACGCAAAGTAATGACGTCAGACGCCCGAGCCCTATTGTAAAAGTGGAAAAAAGGTATATTATTTAAACCAACTAACTAATGAGACTGAATGATATTCTCAATTCAAGGCAAAATGTATTAGAAACAACACGAAAAGAACTATATATTTAATGGTTCAATTGCCAAACAACATGTTTTTTTCATCTGTGTAAACAGGTCAGTAAACAGATTTGGGTGAAAAAGGCATAGTCCACCCAAAAATGGAAATTCTGGCATAATTTATTCACCCTTAAGTTGTTTCAAACCTGTATGAGTTTCTTTCTTCTGCTAAACACAAATTAAGATATATTTTGAAGAATGTCGGAAACCAGACAGTTGACAGTAGCCATTGACTTTTTTTTTCTACTATGGAATTGAATGGGTTCTGTTAACTGTTTGGTTTCTGACACTCTTCAAAACGTCTTACTTTGTGTTCAGCAGAAGAAAGAAACTCATGAAGTATTTTGCCAAAAATTTTTAGTAAATGGACAGATAAAAAAAGATTAACAACAACCGGTTCATCTGATTCACCACAAAAGGAGCAACTGAGGCAAATCACATGTTTAAAATTTTGCCTGTAATGGTTTGCTTGATAATTGTTTACTTGAGGGTAATACTTGTGGATTCTTTTGAAAGAAATCTTTTACTTTGTTGGTTAAATTATGTGGAAGCATTCATCCTTTTAAAAAAACATAAGGAAAGCAAAACATATAGGTAATTGCTGAAACTATATACATTTCTATTTAATGTGTGTGAGGGGAGGGGTTATTACATTACTACAAAGTACATTCAGAACTACAATAATATAAACAAAAGTAAAGAGCCTAGTAGGCCTAATGGCTAACAGTTACAGAAATAATGTTAAAGACTTTAATGCTTTCCTGTTATCCGAATGGCTATATATTTGCTGATTTCACGTAGAAGACTAAAAAAAGGGTTTGTTTTTACTCTATATTTGCATGTATATATTTAGTGAAACATTTTTAGACTTAAGTTGTCTCGCCAAGTCAGAAAACGTAATGGGAAGATTCAGCGCGAAGGCCGGTAAGCGCCCTCTGGAGGAAGGACACCGTATCGCATCTTTGCAGGTAATGGGGACAGATACAGATAGGCTTCTGTGCATTTGTGAATCAAGGCCACAGAACAACAGTCTCAAAAGATTCCACAGGTACAAAAGCGCATATTCAGGGGCATCCTAAGGCAGAACAACACCAATGCAAAAGACTTGTGATTTACTGTGCATTAAATTACAGGTACAGATAAAGCATTTGTGGATTGCTTTGTGTGTGTGGATCTCTTGTGTGGATTGGTGCGCGAGTAGATCTCTCGCGTGCATTTGTGGATTGCTTTGTGTGTGTGGATCTCTCGCATACATTTGTGGATTGGTGCGTGCGTAGATCTCTCGCGTGCATTTGTGGATTGCTTTGTGTGTGTGGATCTCTCGCGTGCATTTGTGGATTGGTGCGTGCGCATGTGGATCTCTCCCGTGCATTTGTGGAAGGTTTAGATACTGTTTTCACTCCATAGGCACTGTTTACTCATTGGATGGACCATTTAAACTTCTAAAACCCGACAGCCCAAAACTTGGTCCCCAAAAACTTATAATTAATCTGTCTAAGTCCCTGATCTTGACGAAAGATCAAACCTCCATTCTGGAGAAGGGCCTTTCCTTCATTCCCACCCCTCCCAAATGCCTAAAAAAAAATTGTTGGCGGATATACAGTCTTATCATCGCAGAATTAAGCTCGAGACATATTTTGAGGGCAAAAAGAACTCCAAAGAAAAAGTGCCTTTTACCCACCCATCTGATTGGGAGCCCCCGTTGTCCAGCCTGCCTAAAGAAATCGGCAAAGTCATCAGGGCTGATAACTACGCCTTTAAAAGCCTTCACTGGGGCATCGGCAGAACCCCCAACCTGACCACCGGGGAAAAAAAGAGCCCTCAAAGAGCTACGCGACAACACTAATATAGTTATTAAACCCGCTGACAAAGGTAACGCTGCGGTCATACTAGACAGGGCGCATTATATAGGGGAGGGCCTCAGACAGCTGCCCGTGCGCGATCATTATCGTCCACTCGAGGGTCCAGTCTACTTGGAAACTGCAAAGGAAGTGGAAGATATATTAGAGGATATGGTGCAAAAGAGGGTAATAAATGGTAAACAAAAGAAGTATCTGATGGGTGAGGGCCCACCCAGACCAAGACTATTTTACCTGTTACCGAAAATCCATAAAGAATCGCCGAAATGGAGCGTACCTTTTGTAGTTCCACCCGGCCGGCCAATAGTGTCCGATTGTAACAGCGAGACATACTGCACCGCGGAATATATCGAGCACTTCCTCAACCCTCTCTCCACCAGACATCCAAGCTATTTAAAAGATGCGTACGATTTTATTTCCAAGATTGGCAAACTCAAAATTCCATCAAACTCCTTTTTGTTCACCATTGACATAGACAGTCTATACACCAATATTGATACCCCTACTGGCATTACGGCAGTCCAAAACTGTATGAAAAAATACCCCGACCCCCATAGGCCAGATGAATATCTCCTAAAACTATTAGAGATAAACTTGACAAAAAACGACTTTGAATTCGACTCTAAATTTTACTTACAAGTCAAGGGAACGGCCATGGGTAAAAAGTTTGCGCCATCGTACGCTAACATTTTCATGGCGGATTGGGAGCAAATGGACCTCGCGACCTCCGCCTTGAAACCGCTAGCTTACTTCCGCTTTTTGGATGATATCTGGGGAGTCTGGACCCACTCAATGGAGGATTTCCTCGTTTTCATCTCCCATCTCAACGCACACCAGGAATCTATTAGTGTTAAATACAGTATAGACAGGTCAGAGGTCAACTTTTTAGATGTTGTGTCATATAAAGGACCTAGATTCACAGAAACGGGTCATCTAGACTTTAAAGTCTATTTTAAGGAAACCGACACACATTCCTTACTACATAGAGACAGTTTCCACCCTAAACATACCTTTAGGGGAATCATTAAATCCCAATTATTGAGGTTTAAAAGAATCTGCTCACAGCCCAGCTCGTTTCGGGAAGCCACACGGACCTTGTTTCAAGCACTCAGGGTGTTTTCTGTGTCAGTCAGGATGGCCACGAATGAAGAATTTAAAAGATCGGTCAGGGTGTTCTTCAGATTCCTCAAGGCGTACCACTATGAGTTGGGAGTAAGGGAGCTGGAGGAGCATAACCGCCAGCCGGCCCACATGGACAGGTTGGCCAGGCAGGTTGCAGGGGGGGTTAGGCCAGCATTGCCATCCGTAGAGACGAACTGGCTTATATATGGAAATGCCAAAAACTGGCTACATACGGGTGTCCAAATTTTGTGGGGGCATTATGAACAGGCCCTATGGGGGGCCAGGTTGGACCTGCAAGAGGTGGCCCGTGAGCGCTGGGAGGAGGCCTGGAAAGTGGCGATCAGGTGGGGCCGCAGAAACATCAAAGGCTTGAGAAATCACACGGTAGACTTGGACACGGCCCAGGTGGAAGGGATTATGTCAGGGCCTCCCGGGGCGGCTGCGGCAGCAGAGGGGGCACAGAGCCCCTGGGAGGACCTGATGGAGGCACAGGGAGAGGCACCCGGCCCTGGGACGACAGAGGAGATGGGGCCGCCGGAGAAGATGCGGATACAGGAACAGGGGGACCAGGTGGTCGAGGCAGCGACCTCAGAGGCGAGGCCGGTGCCGCTCCCCAGGCGAAAGATGCCGGCCTCCTCCGGGTAGGGGACAGGAGGAGCAGGAGGGGGCGGAGTGAGCTCAGGAAGGAGAGCTGGTGCCGCAGCAGGGGCAGCAGGGGCAGCCGGACGCACTGGAAGGAGGGGATGAGCTCCTGGAGGAGGGGCTAGAGGAGCTGGGGGAGTTAGAACAGTTGGAGGAACTGAGTTTGGAGGCGCTGGAGCTGGGCGAGAGCCCTGCTGGGTCGTCAGGGGAAGAGATGCAGGACCCGGGTACGAAAGACAAGGGGCCAGAGAACAAAGGGGAAGGAAGGGAGCGGGCCCCGGAGATACGGGCCGCCGAGGAACACCGGAGGGAGACAAGGGATCGGGAGAAGAGTCTGCATTTGAGGCATGAACACCATGAGGTCAGCAGACGCAATTGGGAGTTGGCCCCGGTCAGGAAAATTCTCCTGATCGGGGACTCAAACTTGAGTAGGATACAGGTGGTGGACAACGGGGACGTCGAGGTAGACTCTTTCCCGGGGGCAAATTGGGCTCAGGCCTATACCCTGGTCAAACATAGGACCCCGGTTTCCCCAGGGGTTAGGCACCTGTTCCTTT
This sequence comes from Gobio occitaniae, assembly GCA_033150135.1. Lineage (NCBI taxonomy): Eukaryota > Metazoa > Chordata > Actinopteri > Cypriniformes > Gobionidae > Gobio > Gobio occitaniae. The sequence continues at coordinate 34,204 of JARQWZ010002304.1, forward strand.
CTTTTGGCCTGAACAACAGGAGACAAGGGGATCGGGCTAACCTGAAGCAGGCGATAGGGAGATTACAGGAAGTAGCAGCCAAGACATTTCCCAATGCGATCATCAGGATCCCGGTGCTAAATTACAATAAGAGCCTGCCAGAGTGGCAGAAGAGCAACCTAAGGTTGATCAATGAACTGATTATGGGGACGGGGTGCAGTGTGCCCCCGCTGCCGGAAAGCAGCTTCCAGACGGAAACAGACAAGATCCACTGGACCCCGCAGACGGCGCAGGCCATGCTCCAGCATTGGTTGAGGAGCCTATGAGCACCACGGGGGGGTGGGGGGTGGGGGGGGGGGTGTAGGGGCGGAGTGGGCTTAAGGGGACGGGATTTGGTTTAGTTCGATTTTTTTGTGGGAATAGGTTGGGAAGGGGAATTGTTGGAAGATTCCTTGGTTGCGGTTTTGGATCATCATATTTAGTAAAAAATGGAAATAACAACGAAAAATAAAAAATAAACGAATAAGAACAATAAATGAATATATAATTTGAGGATAACTGAATTATGAGTTTCAGTCAATGGAATAAATATTCAAGTAAATTAATTTGAAAATATAAAAAAATAAAAAAATGGAGAACATGATGATCGAGGAAAGGGTAGGATGATTATCCTAAGATCCATCCTCGTTGCTGAATCTCCGGGATCCAGCTTTTTGCCAAGTTTGCTCCTACTGAATGTTGGTAGATTTCCAGCGGAAAATGGGGAGTAGTAGAGTTTTTGGCTTCAAAATTGGATAATAGCTTCTGGGCTTGCCCAGCCAGGAAAGGGTTCTGGGAACCCAAAATAATTTCGAGAAAGCCTACCGAGGAGGAGGTGGTGGGTTAGGAGGAGGGGATCAATTGGGTAAAAGCATGGAATATCGATGAGAACTTCGGTTTTCGCCCAACAGGTAATGATCCTGCAGGTCTGAAAGATAGGGGAAAACTTCGGTTTTCACTAAAAGTCGGGTGATTTTTCGGGGATACGGCAGAGGGCGTTCCCAGGAAATTTCGAGAAAACTCACTGTGGATAAAAACCAAAGAGAGAGAAAAAACTTTGGATGTTCACCCAGATTACAAGTTGATTGGATCAGGATTAAGCTATAAAAATGGCACATTCGACCCAGGAGAATAGGTGTTTGGGCTCAGAATGATCCGTAAAAATTTAGGTTTGGGTATATAGTCTTAAGTTCTGTAACGAGGTATTACTGGTGGGAGTGGGGACAGCTGCAGGGGGGCGGGGCCAGGGAACCTACCGTGGACGAGGTGGCGGGGTTGGTTCAGTGAGTGTTTGGGACATAAGGGCAGTGGATTTGAAGGAGAGGAGGAGTGTTGTTGGAAGGACTTGGGCGTTGGAATCGACGAGTTGTGCTTGAAAGGTAAGACTTATGTTGGTGCGGTATTGCGTGAATCGGCAGAGGGAAGGACTGGTAGAAGCTTGGTGTGCAGGAATGTGCATCCGCCAGTCTGGACCTTCAACCTCTTCGGGGGTTTGGAAGTCTTGCCTTTGTCCCGGGGCAGGATTTCCTAGGTTAAGTCAGCAGAACATTTTCTCTGACAAAGGGCCCAGAGGGCAGACGTGTCTCACAGGCTTTTCTCGGGCAACCTGGATACCTTGCGGTGTTAACGAAAGGTTGCTTGGGAGGGCGGTAAGTATCCAGCCTTTTTTACCTTGAAAAAGCTTCTCTAGAGTATCTACTTGTCACAAGTTCAGGTTGACATTTCGTTCCCTATTACTACCTGTCGTAGTTTGGACATATCATTTGCTTTCCTTAAACCTACCCGTCCCAGCCCTGATGAGTCAGTGGCGTGGGTTGGGATCTATCCCCACACCCATTTCTGCCTAAACCTACCCGTCACAGTCCTGATGGATCAGTGGTTTATACCTAACCCTACCCGTCACAGCCCTGATGGATTTGTGAGATGCATTGGGGTCTCTCCCTGCGCTCATCCTTTTCCTAAACCTATCCCTCACAACCCTGATGGATTTGTGAGATGCATTGGGGTCTGTCCCTGCACTCATCCTTTTCCTAAACCTACCCTCACAACCCTAATGGATTTGTGAGATGCATTGGGATTTGTTCCTGCGTTCATCCTTCGCTGGTATTGGCCGTGGCGGCTGGGGATAGGAGTGGAATTTGCCCCTGCGTTCATTCTTCCCTAACTCTAAAGGTCACAGCCCGGAGGGAGTAGTGACACGGGGGAGATCGGTCTTTACGTTGGTTCTAGCCTTATTCTAACTATCACAGCCATGATGGATCATTGGCTCGGGTTTATCTACGGTTTTCTTTCCGGTCTGGCGTAACGTTGGGTTTGGTGGGAGAGGAACGGGAGTAATGGTTTAACAACCTCCTGCAGGGAGGTATCTTAGCTTTTTTCTCTCATCTGGATCTAACTGTCGAACCCTGATATCAATGACATGGGTCAGATCGGTCCTTACGTTGATCCTAGCCTTATTCTAACTATCACAGCCATGATGGATCAGGGGCTCGGGTTTATCTACTCGGTTTCCTTTCCGGCCTGGACGACGGCTGGAGCGGGGAGCTGGTTTCCAGCTACATTTCGGCCTAGCCGAGCATTGGGTTTGGTGGGGAGGGAGCCGTAGTAAGGATTCTGAACCTACCCGTCAGGTGGACTTGCTGATCCCCATGCCTACGGGGTAAAGCTCTGGTTCATCGAGATTGTATATACCAAGTCCGGGTCAGTTCTGCTCGTCGCAGTCTCAGTGGAGGCTCTTCACCCACCAATGTTTTTTGCTAAAGTCGGTCTGGAGGAGGGCATGATGGGTTTTATTTTCATGGGGTAGGGTGCGGGCGTGTGGGGGTTTAGTTCTAGAGTTTGGGGAAGTGTGGGGCCAGGCCCAGCAACCCTAACCCTATCTAAATGGGGAATAGCTAAATGGGGAGGAACACACGCCGAGGGCTGATCCCCTTGGGCGGGCCGCCTCTGAGGAGGGTGTATGGTGTTTAAAGAGCCGAAACACCCAATGATCCGGAGGTACACCACTGAGGATGTGTTCCTTTTGAAAACTGGAGGGTTTTGATGATGTCTGGGGGAAGGAAAGCGAATAAGCTTATGGGAATACGATGCCTGGCCAGGATTATTGGGCCATAACTCCTTGGGGTGTGGTTTGATTCGCTGGTTGGGACCAAGTCCAGTTGAAGACTTTTGTATTCCTGACTGTGTTTGGTTACGTATAAGGATAAATGTACGGATATTAAGGGGCCTGGTGCTAAACTTTTGGTTGACAAGATGAGTACTGAGTTGGCAAAAGAACTGTGAGGTACTGGTTTGGGACTGGAACCCCTGGGAAATGAGAAATTGATATTGGGAAAGATAGGGAAGCCTGCTGATCCTTTCAAAAAACATGCGCCGGCCTGTGCATTTTCTGCGTTCTCCCTAAACCAAACTGGGTGACTTGAGATCAGGTTGCCTGGGGGGAGACGTTGCTATTATTATATTATTTCCTTCCAAAAAACCTAACCCTAACCCCACCATGTGGGTGAATGCTGTAGGAAAGCCAAAGAAAAATTCAGGGAGCTTTTGTGGACCTTTGGATGCCGGTCCCTCGCCGAAATGCTGCACTAAAACCTACCCCTTCGTGTTGTGTGAGCCCTAGTTTGGATAGCCCGCGTCGCAACAGCCCGGGCAGAATTTTTACAGTGCTGTGAGTGTGTTTAAAACAGCGTTGGCTTTCCTAATGAAATGTATTTAAAAGGTGGCGGCCGGAGCGCATAGGACTGTGCTCAACCAGTTGTGGTTTGTCCATCGTGGGGATTTTCCTTGCGGTGGTTCATCTGCTTCTTGGATTTAATTTCCCTAACCAGCCAGCGCCATGTGCTATGGACCTCCTTTTATATAGGTTTTATTTTGTATGTGCCTGCTGTTTTTGCACTCTTGATAGTACTGTTTAAATTTTAAATACCATAAAGGATGTACATATAAAACGTGTACTCGGGAATTGGACATATCTGTTTGGATTATATAAAAGATTTCCAGAACACCCAAGTCAACACACTCAAGTTGAACACAAGCCCCACCCACAAAATCCCCTCTCAAGTCACAAAAATGGATAGGTCCAGTGATAGCGGGGTTAGTAGCTACAGCATGGTAATTACAATTAATACATTTCATAAAATATAATACTTAACACTTTCAATCAGTTAATCATTTATTCAACTTTTTTCACCTTAGGCACCTATTGTAATAATTTCAAGATCCGTGAGTCGGGTACCTTTGTCATTAAGCCATGAATATGTTTTCAGACCGTGTAGTATTATTATTATTATAAAATTACTAATACAGTTCACACCTTGTAATGTTTTTTTTTTTAGGACGGCGATGAGCTAAGTTCGTCATTTGATGATGTGCCACCTCCTCCACCACCTCCTCCTTCTCCCTCGACCTCCTTTTCTTGATGATGAAGATGTAATGTTGCACTTTGTAAAACAGTGATTTTATCTACTCACCTCAGTAATGTGGTGACAGTTATCGTATTAATATTTTGTGATGTGTTTCCTTTCCTTCAGTATTTTGCTGATGACGAAGAAGAGGATTGATTTCTAAATGTACCTTAAGTTTTATTTTTTTCAGTTTCCATAGTTTTTTGTAAATTATAAATAAATGGTACATTAAAATGTGCTGCCTTGCCTGACTGGTTTTTATACCATGTATATACCAAGCCATGGTTTATATATATATATATATATATATATATTTATATATATATATATATATATATATATATATATACATACACAGTCGTGGTCAAAATTGTTGGCACCCCTTGTAAATATGATCAAATATGGCTTTAAAAAATAAATCTGCATTGGTTATCCTTTTTATCTTATATTCAAAAAATTCACAAAAATCTAACCTTTCATTGAAGTAAAAGAATTGAAAATGGGGGGGGTAAATCACATTATGAAATAAATGCTTTTCTCCAAAACACGTTGGCCACAATTGTTGGCACCCCTAAAAACTAATTACTTTTTGCAACCTCCTTTTCCCAAGATAACAGCTCTGAGTCTTCTCCTAAAATGCCTGATGAGTTTGGAGAAACCTGACAAGAGATCAGAGACCATTCCTCCATACTGAATCTCTCCAGATCCTTCAGATGAACAGATCCATGTCGGTGCTTCTTCTCTTCATTTCAGCCCACTCATTCTCTATAGGGTTCAGGTCAGGTGACTGGGACGACCATGGCAGAAGCTTAATTTTGTGTTCAGTGACACATTTTTGTGTTGATTTTGATGTTTGTTTGGGATCATTGTTCTGATGGAAGATCCAACCACAGCCCATTATAAGATTTATAGCAGAGGTCGTCAGGTTTTTATTTTTTATCTGTTGGTATTTGCTAGAATCCATTATACCATGTGTCTGAACAAGATGTCCAGGACCTCTAGCAAAAAAATAGGCCCTCAACATTAAAGTTCCAGCGGTATTTTTAGCCGTGGGCATGGGGTACTTTTTATCCCTGTTTGCACAAAACCCTTCTGGTAGATTTGCTGCCAACAAGCTCTTTTTATAGTTTCATCTGACCACAGAACCAGGTCCCGTCTGAAGTTCCAGTTGTGTCTGACATATAATATGCTAGAGTTTGTTTCTGGTTGAGCGAGGAGGATTTTTCTTGACTCCCTCCCAAACAACATATGGTGATGTATGGGTTTGTTTTTTTTGTTTTTTAGGCTTTCTGACCCCAAGACTCAACTAATCTCTGCGATTCTCCATCTGTGATCCTTGGAGAGTCTTTGGCCACTCAAACTCCTCTCCTCGCCATGCATTGGGACAAAATAAACACACGTCCTCTTCCAGGCAGATTCGTAACATCTTTAGTTGATTGGAACTTCTTAATTTTTGCCCTAATTGTGGAAATGAGAATTTTCAATGCTTTAGCTATTTTCCTACAGCCACTTTCTATTGTGTGAAGCTCAACAATCTGTTGCTGCACATCAGAACTATATTCTTTGGTTTTACTCATTGTGATGAATGATTAAGGGAAATTGGACTTTGTGCTTCCTTATATATAACTGGACAATTTCATGTTCCTTGTCACCCTGGTGTGCTAAATTTTTTTAAATATTAATGGGAATATACTTCAGAGATATTTTACTCATAAAAGTTTTTAGGGGTGCCAACAATTGTGGCCAACGTGTTTTGGAGAAAAGCATTTATTTAATAATGTGATTTACCCCCCATTTTCAATTTTTTTACTTCAATGAAAGGTTAGATTTTTGTGAATTTTTTGAATATAAGATAAAAAGGATAACCAATGCAGATTTATTTTTTAAAGCCATATTTGATCATATTTACAAGGGGTGCCAACAATTTTGACCACGACTGTATATATATATATATATATATATATATATATATATATACACCCACAACACAAACCACCTAAAACCTACCCCAGTCACCTGTTGTCCGGGTCAACCCTCGATGCTACACCCCGTTCGGATCCAGCCCTGGGTTAGGGGTCTGAATAACCGAGCAGCGGTGGAGAATTTCTGATTTTTGCTGTTGAGTTACTGTTTTGGTGGGAATAGGTTGGGAGTTAGGGTTAGGAAGATGTGGGACGGTTGTCCGAAGACCTATCCCCATTTCTGAATCTCCTTTATCCAGCTCTATCCAGCCATCATTGAGTTTCGAGGTATCGATAAAAAAACATTGGTTTTTCACCTAGAAAGAAAGATCCTTGAGTTTCGAAATATCGATAGATACTTTGGTTTTTGCCTAGTTGGCAGGGTCATGAGGAATCTCAAAATATCGATTAAAAACTTAGGTTTTCACCCAGTTTGAAGAATCCTTGAGTTGCAAAGTATCGATAAACTTCGGTTTTCACCCAGTTTGATATCGATGAAAACTTTGGTTTTGTATGAACTAAGTGAGGGGAGGTCCCTTGAATTTCGAAATAGAAAAAGTAGATTTTCCTGGTTCGCGTTGGACTCAAAGGAGTGATTAGTAGATCGTTCGGTGTCTTCTAGAGGAGAGATAACATAAGTAGCGTTCCCGGAAATTTCGAGAACTTACCACGGTCGAGGTGACATGTCCTGGAGAAGGGGATAGAAGTTTGATAAATCATTAGATTTGGAAACATCGATGAGGTTTTCACCCAGTAGGTAAGATCATCAGATTTGGGAATATCGATGAAAACTTTGGTTTTCACCCAGTTGGCAGGGTCATGAGGAATCTCGAAATATCGATAAAAACTTTGGTTAGGGTAACCCTAACCCTAGCAGTGTGAAAATGGCAGGAAGAGAAGTGGAGGGCAGAGTGTCAGCGGATGAGGAGTTCAGGGCCGCGGTCAGAGTGATCTTTAAGTTCCTGAAAGTGTTCCATCATGGTCGGGCGGTTCAGGGCCTGGAGGATCGGAACCCCCAGCCGGTACGGATGGCCCGGCAGATGTCTGTTGGCATCCGACCGCCGCTGTCCACAATGAAGACAGAATGGATGGTCTTTGGGAACACCAAGAATTGGCTTTATATGGGGGGTATATCTCCTCAAAAAACACTATGAGAAGGCCCAACTGGGAGACAAATTTTGAATAGTTTATTCGTGGAGGGACCAGCACTGCAGAGAACAATGGATCTTGACAATGGACTAAATTCTGACTAAAGCTGACTGTGGCGAAAGACAAAACTTGTAGTCCATTATAAAAGATCTATAAAGACAGTCTTTGTGCTTTCAATGTGGAACTAGGCAAAGCTAGACAGACCTTCTTTTCAAATATTATAAACAAACATAAACAACACGCGCACTCTTTTTGCTACTGTAGAGAAACTAACAAACCCCCCCCCCCCCCCCCCCCCGAGTCACATTCCCAGTGAAATGCTCTCAGACAGCAAATGTAGTGAGTTTGCTTTCTTCTTCTCAGAGAAAATCAATAACATCAGAAATGCGATCAGCACATCCTTTAGTTTCTCTGGGGTGAATCAGATCAGACCACAACCTCAGAAAGTTACTATGACTGATTTCGAAGCAATTGATGGTAAAATTTTAGAAGAAACGGTACAGCACCTTAAAACATCAACCTGTGCCCTTGACACACTCCCCACTTCTTTTTTCAAAAGTGTGTTTAACTGTTTAGAAGCAGATCTCCTAGAAGTGGTAAACGCCTCACTTCTTTCTGGGACTTTTCCAAACTCCCTAAAAACCGCAGTAGTAAAGCCTCTCCTGAAAAAGAGAAATCTGGATAACTCCATACTGAGCAACTACAGACCAATCTCAAATCTCCCCTTCATAGGCAAGATCATTGAAAAAGTTGTTTTCAGTCAGCTGAACAAATTCTTAAGCTCAAACGGATACTTTGACCATTTTCAATCTGGTTTCCGACCACATCACAGCACAGAGACGGCCCTCATTAAGATGATAATGATATTCGCCTCAATACAGATACAGGCAAAACATCAATTTTGGTACTACTCGACCTCAGTGCTGCATTCGACACTGTTGACCACAACATACTTCTTGACAGGCTAGAAAATTGGGTCGGGCTTTCTGGAATGGTCCTCAAATGGTTCAGGTCATACTTAGAAGGGAGAGGCTATTATGTGAGTATAGGTGACCATAAGTCTGAGTGGACATCCATGACATGCGGAGTCCCACAAGGGTCAATTCTTGCACCACTCCTATTCAACCTGTATATGCTGCCACTGAGCCAAATAATGAAAAATAACAAAATGGCTTACCACAGCTATGCTGACGACACCCAGATCTACTTAGCCCTATCACCTAATGACTACAGCCCCATTGACTCTCTATGTAAATGCATTGATGAAGTTAACAGTTGGATGTGCCAAAACTTTCTTCAGTTAAACAAAGACAAAACTGAAATTACTACATTTGGAAACAAAGATGAAATTCTCAAGGTGAACGCATATCTTGAGGCTAAAGGTCTGAAATCAAAAAATCAAGTCAGGAATCTTGGTGTGATTTTGGAGTCAGACCTGAGTTTCAATAATCATGTCAAAGCAATAACTAAATCAGCTTACTATCATCTCAAAAATATTGCAAGAATTAGAGAAACTCGTTCATGCTTTTATTACCAGTAGGGTGGACTATTGTAATGGTCTCCTCACCGGCCTTCCCAAAAAGACCATTAGAAAGCTGCAGCTCATACAGAACGCTGCTGCCAGGATTCTGAGCAGAACCAGAAAATATGACCATATCACACCAGTCCTCAGGTCTTTACACTGGCTTCCAATTACATTTAGGATCGATTTTAAAGTGCTATTACTTGTATATAAATCACTCAATGACCTAGGACCTCAATACATTGCAGATATGCTGATTAAATACAAACCCAACAGATCACTCAGATCATCAGGATCAAGTCAGTTAGAAATACCAAGGGTTCACTCAAAGCAAGGAGAGTCTGCTTTTAGCTATTATGCCAGCCGTAGCTGGAACCAGCTTCCTGAACAGATCAGATGTGCTCCAACAGTAGCCACTTTTAAAACCAGACTCAAAACACATCTGTTCAGCTGTGCATTTACTGAATGAGCACTGTGCCACTGTACGTGCTTTGTCCGAACTGCTTGCATTTTAATTTATATGCTTAAATTTAACCCTGTTTTTATTTATTTTTTTAATTATACTCTTTATTTTTTCTTTATTTTTCTTTATTTTAATTCCTATTATAACTGTAATATTTTTATTTAATTTCTGTGTAAAGCACTTTGAATTGCCACTGTGTATGAAATGTGCTATACAAATAAACTTGCCTTGCCTTGCCTTGCCTTGCCCATCGAGAAAAGTTTCGAGAGAAACGCTTTTTTTTTTTAGAGAAAATGTTTTCACACTGATAGCAAAAATATATATATTTGAGAGTTTTTTCAAAGTATTTTGAGAGAGATTTTTTTTCTCAGAAATAATTAAAAAAATTTAAAATGTATTTTTTTTAATGTTCTATGAGAAAATACTTTCTCTCAAAACTTTTTTTTGTCTCAAATATTATAATTTTTTGCTATTGGTATGAAAACCTTTTCTCTCAAATATTTTTTTTTCTCTCATGAAATGCTTTTTTGCTATCATTGTGATAACTTTTTCTCTCAAACTTTTTTTTTTCTCTCGGATCATTTATTTTATCACATGTAATAAAGACACAAATCTATCTCCATAAACGTCTCCCTTTTACTTTACCTTTAGTCAAACAAATAATTTCTCAATTACGGAATGGGTGTTTTGGGCCTTACACCGATCAGTTGTTAGAGACGGTCATTCTCACAGCTTTTTTCGGTTTTCTAAGGGGTGGTGAAATTTCTTCACGTACATGTTCTTTTGACCCAAATCAGAATCTGACAATTTCTGATGTTTCAATTAACGACCACCATTTCACTTTGTTTCTGAAACACTCCAAAGCTGCTAGAAATGGTGAAGGTGTTGTTATACATATTTCTGAGTCTAACACTGTCTTTTGTCCTCTGAATTCCATGATGACCTACTTAAGGTGCCGTCCTAGTGCTGGTCCGCAGGAACCACTGTTTGTCACGCAGACGGGGAAACAAATGTCTAGAGCCTGGTTCGCTTCTCACCTACGACTCCTCTGCCAATTCTGCGGACTGCCTCCGGACCGTTATACAGCTCATTCTCTACGCATCGGTGCAGCAACTACAGCGGCGGCATCTGCTCCGGTTTTAACCCTTAAAGCCATGGGGCGGTGGTCATCTGCTGCTTATGAACAGTACCTCCGTCCTGACGTTCGGGCCATTCTTGATGCTCAGAAGGCCATGAGCTCAGCTTCCTGATTGGTTCGCTAAATAAATCATAATCGTGCCTCATATGATTAACTTTATTTGTGTTTCTTCTGCTCTAGTGACTGTTGCCCTGGATGCGCTTACCGGATGCTTTTTCATCTTTCGTTTTTTTATCACAGAAGGGCATAGCGGTTTTGTTTGGGGGGGGATAGTTCAGTTCTTCTAGTCCTAAACCATATGAGCGTCCACCAATGCTGCTGCTGTCCCCTGACTCACTGCTAATTCATGGTCTCATGAATGGTCAGGAGACTCATTCGAACAGAACCATATTGCACCAATGGTAATTCATTCATAAATTCATAAGCATTTTTCTACACCATCCTCTTGTGTCATTCTCAAGAGGATTGCCAGGTATGGTTTGTTTGGGGGGAATAGTTAAGCTCTCCCAGTCCTAAACTGGTAAGCGTTCCCTGATGCTGCTGCTGTCCTCTGACTCTCTGCTATTTCATGGTGCTCATGAAAGGTCAGAGGACTCCCCGAACAGAGCCATACCGCCAAAAACAAAATTAATTCAGATTCATCAACTGATTGCATTTTTTCCATAAAAAGTTCTAAATCATTTTTATTGTCTCGTGTGTTCTTGACTTAATGGACCTGACAGAAATTGAGCGTCAGCGTCAGTTCTGGCAGACCAAGTAGTCAAGACGCTGCTAAAGCTTTGGCAACAATTCGGGCGCATCAGCTGATTTGCATCAGCTGTTTCAACGCCCCTCGCTGCAAATGGCTAAGCTAAAAACAGGGTGCTATTTAAAGCAGATTCAGTTCGCTCTCGCTACTTGCGTTCGCTTTTTGCAGCCCGCCACCTCCCCACCTCCTCTTGTCGTGTATAACGTGGCATTTCGATTTGCCATCGTTGCTGCTCTGTTCGTGGGGGAATAGTTAAGCTCTCCCAGTCCTAAACCCGTAAGCGTTCCCTGATGCTGCTGCTGTCCTCTGACTCTCTGCTATTTCATGGTGCTCATGAAAGGTCAGAGGACTCCCCGAACAGAGCCATACCGCCAAAAACAAATTTAATTCAGATTCATCAACTGATTGCATGTATTCAATAAAAATTTCTAAATCATTTTTATTGTCTGGTGTGTTCTTGACTTAATGGACCTGACAGAACTGTTCATTGGATTCCTCAGTTATTGCTGCCAATGTGAACCTTCTTTCCACCACATCATTAGCTATGTTTCTACTGTTACTTCCGGGGCTTGACCGAGCCTCGTCTGGGTTACATATTTTATCTGTTGATACACCTCGTCTGAGTGCCTGATATGCATATTTAGCTGTGCATGTCATAAAATATAGCCTCCTCCATCATAACTCCTGTTTTTAATTAAAGAGCTCCCTCTGTTCCTCTGGCTGAAATGATAACACTATATTGGGATTGGTGAGAATGCTCAAAGCTTCTTATTTGGAAAGTAGATATTTTTCTGTGAAGATTGTTTTCTGTTTCAGCACCTTTTACCTGTGGGGTCCCGCAAGGCTCCATTCTAGGTCCAGTCCTGTTGTCACTGTACATGCTCCCTTTGGGAATGATCTTTAAGAATTATGGTATTTCTTGCCATCTGTATGCTCACGACACTCCAACGAAACTTTTAAAGTGTCTAGAGGAAGTAAAGTTTTGGTTGGCTGATAATATTGTTCAATTGAATGAAAATAAAACTGAAATTATTATTTTTGGTCGCTCAGCTTGTAGCAAGATGGTAAACGATAGTTTAGGCCCATGGAAGGTCTACCTGATCAAGTAAAGAACTTGGGAGTCATTTTTGACTCATCCCTCATATTTGATCGACAGATAAAGACAGTGGTCCAAAATTAAAGACGCTGGTACAAAATGCTGCTGCAAGCTTTTTAATGAATGCTAGGAAATCATATCATGTTACACCCTTGTTGTCTCTTTTGGGATGGCTACCAGTACAACTTGGGATACAGTATAAGATGAAATATTTACAGAATGAATCAATTATAATGTTGAAATTCAGACAAGTAATGAGTTTACATTCACCTACTACAGTCAGTATGTGTTCTCCTCCTATTCAAATTTGACACTGAAGAGGCGCATACAACATATTTGCCAACCGGCAACTATAGTTGCCACACATTGAAGACACATTTCAAGAAAGGAAAAAAAAAAAAGAATAAAAAAAACTGGGGAAAATAAATGCAGTAAAATGTTCACATTGGGACACCATCAGTGTTGCCACAGTTACTTTGAAAAAGTAACTTAGTTACTTTACAGATTACTTGATTTTAAAAGTAACTAAGTTACTTTACAGATTACTTGATTTTAAAAGTAACTAAGTTAGATTACAAGTTACTTTATTAGTTACATTCATCAGTTGCCGACAACACCTCTGCAGCCTCAACATAAAAATGACAACCGTTTTTGACAACACTTTATTGGAAAGTGCATTTTTAACAGTAACGTCAACAATGTATCTCCCGAAATTGTATCTCCAAAAAAAATATTTTGACTAATTTTATAAAATCCAAACATGTTAATGAAAAGGTAAAAATTACTTTGTGTTCTTCTTAAATACATTTATGAAAAACAATTTATATTTAATTTATATTTATATATGAATATAAATAATTATATGGGCCTACACAAATAATATAAAATTACAAGATTTATATTTTATTGTAAACGTAATGTGCAGCTCTGTAAAGGGAAAACAAATATATGATCGATACGTGAGAACAATATATTTTTTAATAATCTTTAAGTGCACAAAACTATGAAAATATATGAAACGCTTCAAAACAGAGCGGCAACAAAGCGCTTATGCGCATCCCGGGTGCAAAATGATGCGCTTAAAGCAACATGGAGTCAGAGTGTGCAGAGTGTGCGCGAGTGCACATTGAAAAGTTCACGGCATAAAGAGAAGATGAGCGTTGAGCCCACAAATCCTAGTCTACTATGTAGCCTATATCGGTCCAAACATTCACTGATTATTTGTTTCTTCACAGTTTTAAATTCCGGTTATTGTGCGTGTGATGCTTGTGTTGTCACCTGAGTAGCGAGCACAACATCTTTCAGAAACCGCTAGATAAACTCCAGGAAGATAAATTATTTTATCAACATATCAAGTATTATAACGGTAATATATCATATTGGAGTGAGCTTTACCGTGCAGCTGCTGACTGGAACCGAACGCGACGCGCAGTTTGAATGCTGAACGGAGAATGACAGCTACAGCGGAGGAAAGACATTCAGCTATGGAATGGCTTTTGATGACTTTGTAGGCTACTAGCAAATCATAATATACTAATAATGATTGCTGAAGGATAATGTGACAATATATATTTCTGATGATTATTTAATCATCACGACATGCCTAATCTGAGCAAGTGACTGCCTGTCTTGAGTTTTGTCGACAGACGGAGGTGACCGCCTCGTAATTCTCTATGCCGGAAAACCCCTGCTGAGACTAAACAAGAAAGCAAAAATATATATTTTTACTAAGGAAAATGACAAAAATAGTAACGCACAGTGACTTGGATAAGTTACTTTAATCTGATTACTGGTTTGGAAATAGTAACGCGTTAGATTACTCGTTACTGGAAAAAGTAGTCAAATTAGAGTAACGCGTTACTAAGTAACGCGTTACTGGCATCACTGGACACCATTAACATGACTATGCTTTAAACCATTCAGAAAAATTTGGGCACAAATGGGGAATTCAGGCCTCTTATGCTGCATTCACACCAAATGCGAATAGAGTGTCAAATTCGCGTCTAGTTGTCTCAATCGTGTCTACCCCGTCTTGTTGACGCGTTCAAGTTGCTCCAGGAGAAATATGTCATAAAACACCACTCTGCCGCTTTCATTTTCATTAAAAAATATACTAAACATTAATAGCAACACAAATGTGGTTCAGGCAACGCACTAACTACATTATCTTCACTGCATGTATATTTAAATAGCCTAAAAAATAATGTTATGAACATCTCTTTGCCCTCAGTCAAAACGATTTGGCAGACAACAAATTATAGATTCATGACACTAAAGATCACCTGTTAGATCTACACAAGATGAATTATATCTCATGTTTAACCACTACAGACACACTCAGAACCAGCGGCAAACATTAGAAGGACTGGCCGAGGAAAGGCTGCTCTCACCGTTAATGAACACCTGGATCTCACAACTCCAAAAACGCAAGATTATTTTTTTTAAAATAGGCACTCTCTTTATAAATAAACCACTACATTCTCACCTGAAAAAGTCTTAAAACTAAATTGTGACACAATAACAGTAGTATTTTTATGCAGGGTTTCTCATCACGTCACTTAACCACGTGATAGCAGCAAGCAGGCTTCTGGTCCACTCGTGCAAGATGGTAGATTCGCGTGTATCGCACCGCAGGACCTCCAGACCCGCGTCAACGCGTCTTTACATTGACTTAACATTGAAATCACTCGCTCCAGACGCTCTATTTGCATTTGGTGTGAACTAGGGGTGTGCATTGGCACTGCCCTCACAATTCGATTCGATTACGATTCACCAGGTAACGATTCGATTAAATTCGATTCTACGATGCATTGCGATGCATCAAAATTCTACTGCACACAACAAGGCAAATTTTTAATCAGTCATCATGAGGGAAAACAAGCAGTCAGATATTGAACAACAGATTGTATTGGCTGCTATGTGTGTATTATCACTCTCCTGTATCTTTGACATAAATGTCATTAAATAAAATAAAATAGAATGGTACAGGGTATTGGATATGGCATTTTCAAACCTGAAAAAGAAAACAAATCACTGCTTTCAGTGCTTTGAATGAGAAATGTTTTTCGTCTCTCTGCTTTAGAACCATTTGAAATTATATAGAGCAATAATAACCAACTAAGTTAACTTTTTCCAGCAGTGAACATAAGTGTTTTTTTTTTACACACAGTAAAAAGCTCTAAGACAGGGCACTTCATGAACTCCTGTGCAAATATGAATCCGTAATTACAGTCACACTATTGTAACAACAACCACCACCCAGGCACCAATACAAATATTCAGTCCAACACACACAGTAACGTTGACACTAGCGACTCGTCAATTCTCGTGCTTGATTGTGTGGCAGGCGCGTTAGCAGGGCGTAAGCAGCGCATATTTTTTTCGGCGCCCATGTTAACAGATTAGAGCATTCACATCGCACGCAGAGGCGGCGCGGCAGCAACGCATCGCAGGAGCAGAAGCAGCAGTGCCGCGATCGTTTCGGCGCCGAGTCTATTTTTGCCACGCTGTTCACGCTGATTTAAAGCCACAGTGGATTGTTCTTGATCAAAACTGACCAGATTAACATGGAATATAACAAATTTCACCATGAAATCATGTAGTGAAGTGCCCGTGTGTTTCACAATCACCATATGACATCCAGAGCTGTTAAAAAAATTAAAAACACAACACTGCCAGCAGTTTTTGCCCAAACTTCAAAAGCCTGTTTAAATGATTAAAGCATATATTCACTTTAATGTTAACTTACATTTATCATGTGAACTACTTATATACAACAAGTTATATGCATGTGTGGTTGGGACAGAGGGGAACGCGGTCGCATTTGCAGCATATGCTGCCCATCATAAATCAAAGCACGAGACAGACGGGGCTCGGAGGAGAAGACCGGAAAATGTTACATAATGTACAATATTTGTCTGTATTTGCAATATCTGCGTGAGACAAAAGCTGCCCGTGTGAATCCACAATGGGGGCGCGGGCTCCGGCTCTCCATACCCACCGCTCCGCGTGCGGTGTGAAGCCGGCGTCAGAATCCGAAATGTGCCCAGATGTCCGCTTTCCAAGCTTTGGGGGCGTTTTTAATTACCCGTCTATCGCGGTCATCTCCCTCCGCCTCAGCCATCTTGATTGTTGTTGTTATGACCCTGGAAGTAATTGAAACTTCACAACTTTATTGTCCAACTCAAGTCCAGAAAATAAACGGTGACATAATCGATTATGGCACTTTTGCCGCATCGATGCTGAATCGTGCATGCCCCGCATTGCGATGCATCGCTGAATCGATTATTGTTGACACCACTAGTGTGAACGCAGCATAAGGTAATTTAATACCGTAACAATAATCAGCAATCATTTTACAGTCTCCCAAACATGAGGCATTTCCTGTCTGTGAAATTAATTCCACAATGATGACATATGAAACCAGTTCTCTCATACATGAATACTCATGTGGTACTCCAGGGCTTTTTTATAACTAAAATTTTTCCCACAGTGTCCACATGTGTACGGCTTCTCTCCAGTGTGAACTCTCAAGTGCCTGGTAAGGCTTTCTTTTCGGGTGAAACTTTTTCCACACTGTTGGCAAGTGAAAGGTTTCTCTCCAGTGTGCATCCTCATGTGGTTTTCAAAATGTTGTTTATGTGTGAAACTCTTTCCACACTGAGGGCAGGTGTAGGGTTGCTCCCCAGAGTGAACTCTCATGTGAACTTTAAGGTTTCCTTTATTTCTACAACTCTTTCCACACTGGGGGCAGGTGTAGGATTTCTCTCCAGTGTGAACTCTCATGTGAACTTTAAGGTTTCCTTTATTTCTACAACTCTTTCCACACTGAGGGCAGGTGTAGGATTTCTCTCCAGTATGAACTCTCATGTGGACTTGAAAGTTTTCATGTTGATCAAAACCCTTTCCACACTGTTGGCAGATATAAGGCTTCTCTCCAGTGTGAATTAACATGTGGAGTTTAAGGTTTCCTTTTAGGTTGAAACTTCTTCCACACTGTTGGCAGGTGTAAGGCTTCTCTCCAGTGTGAATTAGCATGTGGCCTTTAAGGTTTCCTTTTAGGTTGAAACTTCTTCCACACTGTTGGCAGGTGTAAGGCTTCTCTCCAGTGTGAATTCGCATGTGCCTGTTAAGGATTCCATTTTCAGCAAAACTCTTTCCACACTGAGGGCAGATGTAAGGCTTCTCTCCAGAGTGAAATATAATGTGCCTGTTAAGGTTTCCTTTTCGGTGGAAACTTTTTCCACGCTGTTGGCAGGTGTAAGACTTCTCTCCAGTGTGAATTCTCATGTGTCTTTTAAGGCTTACTCCTGGAGCAAAACTCTTTCCACACTGTTGGCAGGAACAACCCTTCTCTCCTTTGTGAATTCTCATGTGTCTTTTAAGGCTTACTCCTGGAGCAAAACTCTTTCCACACTGTTGGCAGGAACAACCCTTCTCTCCTTTGTGAATTCTCATGTGTCTGTCAAGGTTTCCTTTTTGAGTGAATTTGTTTCCACACTGTTGGCAGGTGAAATTACTTCTAGTTCCCTTATTTTTAGCCTTTTTAGGCTTTTCAGGCTGTGAGCAACTAAAAGGTTTTTCTCCAGTTATTAAATCATGATTCTTAAATTGATCTTTCTCTTCCATTTCATTGAGTACTTCACTCTCCTCATTCAGCACCGTCAGGTCTAGGGCAAAAAGAGACAAATGCAAATTAACACCAGTTTAATGGTACAAAGCAACAGGCAACAAAACATTTAGACATGTAAAGTATCAAAAACAACATACAACTAGATCCTATTCACATCGGCATCACACCAGGGTGTGGGTGGTGGTGTGGGGTTGGGGAGATAGCACACACATTGCTAGTGCGGAGGGCCCAGAAGTTTATGGAGGGACATTGATATAGAGAACACACAGTAATTTCATGATCGGTTCAGAAAATGACATAATCTAACACGTTTGTTTTCTTAGAGTCCTCAATGCCGAAGATTCTCTCTTTCAGTGGTCCTCTCACAGTATGGCCAAAGACCAGCTCTGATGGGCTGAACTTCAGATACTCCTGCACCGTTTCACGGATTGAGAATAAAAGCAAAGGAACACCTTCGTCCCACTCAGACCATGTCTCGAGGCAGTATATCCTAAGCATTGCTTTTAAGGTCTGATGGAACCTTTCAACTGACCCCTGACTTTCTGGGTGACAAGCACTGGACATACGATGTGTAATATTGAGCGATTTAAAGACTTGAGCACACAATTAAGATAAGCCCCCTGATCAATCCGGACGTGATCAGTCTCAGTAGAACAAAAATGGTAAAGAACTTTGTTAAAGCTTTAACAACTGCTTGGGATGTGATTTTTTTCGGAGTGGAATTGCTTCCGGGTATCTGGTAGCTGTGCACATAATAGTCAATAAAAACTGGTTACCAAATAGTGGCATGGATTAATAATGATGCTGAAACAGAATGGGTTAACATGGAACAGTGCTCTGAACCCTTGTCAACACTAGCCTTTATGACACCGTAACGGATGGGCATGATCAAAAATGCTCTAGGCACCATAAAAACCTTCCCTCTTTCCCTTTGGTCAAACTTGATCACTGGCCCGGCCCAAAGAGTCGCAAACCACCTCTCTTCAAATGCCGTTATGACCTCTGCTCTCCTGAACGACCTTAGCAGAGACAATGCCTGGAACCCTCAAAGGCAGCACAGGAGACCAGACGCCAGCCATTTGGGCAAAGACTAGAGACAAACTTCCAATACACAAGGACATTGACTCTATTTTTACTCACAATCAATCTGTCCCAACTGTATACACTATTTCTTCTGCATTTTAATGCGTGTCCTTTTATATTAGCCTAGTTATGATTCTTTAGTTATGTTATTGCAACTTCTAATGCTGATATCCTCATTAATTTAATGTCTTCAAATCCCCATCTTGCTTGGTATCAAAAGAAACCTTTAATTTCAGAATTTATGGTGTATAGTATTTTTTGAATAAAATGCATCATAATATTTCTGCCATACCTTTGTGTAAAAACTGCACAAATTCTCCATGCCACCATAAACATGCAGATAGGGATAAGATAGAACAAGACTTTCTGCTGGTCACCTCACCAAATGTGTGTGAACTGATAAGGCCTTTAACCCTCTAGGCGCCACGGTCGAGTTTACTCGACAAGATGCGGCAAGATACTCGACAAGATACTCGACAAGATGCTCGACACTGAATAAAACGGCCGATTTTGTCAAATAGGGTGTCAAATTTCGTTCAAGCTCCCCTCCACTAGATGGCAGACATGTCATACTTCATCCCAGACTCAAAAAAACGTCATGCTTCTATACAAAACTTTTGAGTAAGAGTACATTGAATCAGTGCGAACAAAAGCGGAGATAGTGTGCGAGTGAGCCATTTTATCAGAGCAATATTGTCAACGTCAGCGAGTATTTGCATTAGATTTTTATTATTGTTTTCTAATGGCATCAATAAAGCTTACCCGCAATGAAGTGTTGGGTCTTCTATTCGCGGACCCTGATTCTGAAGGGGAATATCTGCCTTCAGAAGATGACGGTGATTCTGAAAGTTAAAGTATAGCCCTACACCAAGCACAAACAGTGAATCCTTTGCCCAATGTCAGTGGTGGAAACTATGTTTCTCGGGGTCGGAGTGATCATCGCGAAGTTAGCAGGCGTGTTAGTGTTGTGTGGAACGAGGCGGGAGATTTTTTACCGCACTAGCCATGAAGCTCTGTCTTCTGACCGTGTGCCTCTCCACAATCGCGGCGACAGTATTGTGGTGGAGACTTTGTCTAATGCCACTGGGTATGTTAGACGAGGCTGAAGTATTTATAGGACAGTTAGGGGGCAACGTGGAGGCAGGGTTTGTTTCTACCATTTATTAGTAATGATTTACACAGTTTGTTTACTATTTACCTGAGCATTCAGTATTTTGCAATATAGCATACAGAAGGTGAGGGACATTTTGGGGGGAAAGAAGTGCTGCATTTTATCATTTAAACATGACTTTTCGTGAAAATTCTATAATCCAAGATGGCCACCACCATATGACGTCTTAATATGCAAATTAGACGGGAAAATGTAGTCCCTACATAAACTTTGGGTCATCTTTAATATTTCTCTAATTTACAGAAAGTCTCTATCTTTTATCACTTTTAAGATATAGCCTTTTGAGATGTCAAAATCGAACATTTTAGGAAAAAGCCTCTGGCGCCTAAAGGGTTAAGGGTTCCCTGATTAGGCACATCTTTGCTCAATCTCTTTTGAGACACCACATTTCCTCCATCTTGCAACTATCTTTAAGTTAACTTTGTGGGAATCAACATGAAAAAACACAATTAACGCTTCAGCGCACTCCTAATGAAAACATCAAGAAACTCTGGACTCTGGACTCTATTGCATCTGGACTTGTTCAGCAACCGAAGTCATTGCACGTACCGTTCGCAACCTTTAGATGCACTTCTAAGTCATTGTGCCCCTTTAAAGGTTAACCTTATTCTTTGATGTTTCTCATGGGTTGTGGTAGAAGCAGAGAAATGCTGGAGGGTGTGGGAAGATAGGAGACCACACATATATTCTGGGATTGTCTGAAAATATCCACATTTTGCAAAGGGGTAAAAGGCTGAGATCATGAACATTCTGCATATAGACATGCCGTCTACTCCCCTGTTTTTCTTGCTTGAAGGGACACCCCAGGATTGGTGTAGTAAAAACAAGAGATATTTTGCATGTATTCTAATTAAGTGCATGGAAAACTATAACAATTAATTGGATGAAGCCACATTCTCCAACAATGGCCCAGTGGATAGAAAAACTTGAATCTATTCATAAAATGGAATACTTGACTGGCTGGCTCCAACTGAAAGTGGATCTTCTTACAAAGGTGGACAGTATATATATATATATGGATGCATTAACACTAATTGATCAATACAATTAGAACTGTTACTTATTTGTTGTTGTATTATTTGATTTTCCACATTTTTCTTTATTATCTTGTTACTTATGTACTTTTTCCTCCTTTACTTGAGCCAATGCTGTTGTCAATGAACGGTTAGTTCACTGCTTGGGAATTGTTTTGATGTATAAAAAAAACAACAACAACACGTCAACGCAAATAAAGGACCAACGCAATCCACTATCACATGCTAAAAAGGTTCACCCATGACTGAACTGGGATTATAGGGGCTGGTGGATTCACCTGGTTTGGTTTCCCAGCATACTGGCAATCATGACAAGTCATGCAATACTGTACCACATCACACTTCAAACCGTACCAAACAAATGCTGTAGAAACCTGGTTGTATGTTCTCGTCTCCCCCTAAATTTCCTGACAGCAGATGATCACTCGCCAATGAAAAATGTAAGGAAGCACAACCTGAAACATTCCACTCATCCTCGATAGTATTATTTTCATGCCACTTCCGCATCAGTAGTCCATCTTTCACCAAAAATGAGACATTAAGTGCAGGTTTGTCAAGTGAAACGTCATTCTTTTGAGCTTCAACAAGCTTTTCACAAGTTACCGTCAATGTCAAAGGGTCACTCACTAAAACCTCATTCCCCTGATCACTGATATGAGACTTGTCTTCAGGCCTTTCCTCAGCCTCCTGATCTGCACATAAGTCAAATAAAGATGCATTACTATCTTTGTTTCCTTGAGCATGAGATCACGCAAGCAGTAAACACATTTGGATATTTCTGATACAATTCAGCCTGTTTTCATGGCTGTGATGTGACATTTAACTGCTAATGTATTTCCTTAGTAAACAAAGCTCTGTGCACATCTGTGGGATGTGCGGAACAAACAAGTCCGATCCATGGAGGCCCCACCTCACAATTTACAGGACTTAAAGCAGGGCTCGACATTAACGCTTGTCCGGGACAAGTGGATTTTTTTGAAGAAGCAAGTGAAAGAATCTTACTTGCCCGACGGACAAGTAGCCTGATAAAACGGCATTAACAAAAAATAACTAGGGAATAACCAAAATGCAAGAATGATTCTGCATTCATTAGTGTACAGGTGCTGGTCATATAATTAGAATATCATCAAAAAGTTGATTTATTTCACTAATTCCATTCAAAAAGTGAAACTTGTATATTATATTCATTCATTACACACAGACTGATATATTTCAAATGTTTATTTCTTTTATTTTGATGATTATAACTGACAACTAAGGAAAATCCCAAATCCAGTTTCTCAGAAAATTTGAATATTACTTAAGACCAATACAAAGAAAGGATTTTTAGAAATCTTGGCCAACTGAAAAGTATGAACATGTCCAGCACTCAATACTTAGTTGGGGCTTCTTTTGCCTGAATTACTGCAGCAATGCGGCGTGGCATGAGGAGATCAGTCCGTGGAACTGCTCAGGTATTTTGAGAGCCCAGGTTGCTCTGATAGTGGCCTTCAGCTCTTCTGCATTGTTGAGTCTGGCATATCACATCTTGCTCTTCACAATACCCCATAGATTTTCTATGGGGTTAAGGTCAGGCGAGTTTTCTGGCCAATTAAGAACAGGGATACCATGGTCCTTAAACCAGGTACTGTTTGCTTTGGCACTGTGTGCAGGTGCCAAGTTCTGTTGGAAAATGAAATCTGTATCTCCATAAAGTTGGTCAGCAGCAGGAAGCATGAAGTGCTCTAAAACTTCCTGGTATACGGCTGCGTTGACCTTGGACCTGGGGTGACATGGCACCCCAAACCATCACTGACTGTGGAAACTTTACACTGGACTAGGGATGCACCGGTTGACTGGCCAAAAACCGGAACCGGACGGTTTTTGCTTCTAGCGGGCA
>JARQWZ010002304.1:65000-117500 GCA_033150135.1 Gobio occitaniae
GAAAGTCACTTAACACACTACCTTAAAAATTTAGAAATGTATTTATACTTGTAACATATGATACAGTTGCAACGTCACATTACCAAGAGTGCCATTTTCCTGAATAACATCACGACTCATATGACAGATCCATAAACAATTATTAACATTAAGTCACTTACATTTTAGATGCAATATTGAGTGTTTTTGTTCCATTTCAGCAGCGAAAATAGTTCCAAACAAGATCACAGCAGAACGCGTATCACCGCAACAGTGTGTTAGTGAATGATTCAGCGTTTTGAATGAATCGGTTGAATAAAAGATTCAATAAACTATTCGTAAACGACTGCCTCATTCCTGAACGAATCGACTCAATGACTCGCTCATTCAGACGTTCACCTGCCGCCACCTACTGGCATTTTAGTTTCATGTTGAAACCTTCTTTCAAACTTTTCTTGTTTGTATATTCAAAAAATATTTTAAACATTTAAACAATCTCATAACATTATTTAATGCAGTTGTAATTTTTCCAATGCAAAATTATTTAATTTGATTGGTAACAGCCCTATAGTGTCTGATTCTAATTTATAGATCAAATTTAAGAAGATAAAATGAAAGCTGAAGCATAGCCTATATTTAATAAGATTAGGGGGAAAATGCCCTTTATAAAAGGTAAAAATATCACATGTAAATATGTCAAATCTGATTGAACACTGGTGAGAATATTGCTTCAGAATAAATTATATTTACAACACAAAAATTTTTCAAAAAACAAGCACGTGAACAAGCTTAATGTCAACCAACCTGTTTGTTCCTCAGTTTCTTCATGTTTTACTCTGAATACTTCTTCAATCTTCAGGTCTTCACTCTCCTCTTTCTCTGTTTGTTCCTCAGTTTCTTCATGTTTTACTCTGAATACTTCTTCAATCTTCACGTCTTCACTCTCCTCTTTCTCTGTTTGTTCCTCAGTTTCTTCATGTTTCAAACTGAATACTTCTTCAATCTTCACGTTTTCACTCTCCTCTTTAATAAACTCCATCTTTATAATAGTGTCGCTTCTCCAGGAGTTTTTCTGTGTGTTTGTCCTGTTTAAGAATAATTAACAGAAAGAACAATAAATCCGATATCTCTCCTAGTTCAGTAGTCAATGCATTGGCAAGAAAGTGATAGTGTTTGATTTAAAATTTTCTTTTTTTAATTTTCAAAATGACAGAATTCAACAGCAGAATTTACAGAATTTCTTGACACATTTTGTATAACGATTTAAATAAAAATAAACAAAAAAGTTTAACTTAAAAGTAAAGGGCATCGCAATCATGTTAAATTAATTTCACACTTTTTTGAAAATGAGCAAAATTTGGTTTTAAATTACTCCATTTAGTTTGATGAATATGACATTTTCCTAATAACAAAAACAAATCAATAATATAGATATATGTTTCTTTTGGAAAGTCATTCATTTGAATGAAGTATAACTTTAACACTTATAAATTGAGACATCTCATATCTAATGTGTTTCTCAGGATATATTCTGTCAATAATGTTAAATGACACTTCTTTGGTTTTATTTGTTACACAATACCCACTAATCTTCCCACTCAAATGAGGGAAACATATGAACCCAAACTAATTTAGATGGAGGAGAAGAGGTAGAAACAAAAAGAGATCTAATCGATTGATTACTGCAAGATGATCTAAATAGAAATGTTTGAAGAGTTAATTATTAAAAAAAGATTGCTCTGTTTTCCCTAACCATGTGTTTTTGACGCAGTGTTTGGTTCTTAAACAACTTCTCACCCCTTTTTTATTTGGAATAATACACATATCACACACCAAAACAAAAATATTTTTTATTATGAATTAGTTGTTGTTATTATTATTATTATTATTAATTTGCTAGAAGTAAACCATCTATAGAAAATAATTCCCTCGTCTCAGGTGAATTAAACATATGAAACTGCTGCCTCTGGGACTAACTCATGAGCTCTGAGTACGGCTATTTTACACTGTACTTATACAGACAGGGGTTGAAGTATTATTATTCATTTGTTATTATTATTAATATTAATATTAGTTGGACTGTTGTTGAATTCCGATGCTCAGCTTTTGAGTATAACTGAACTATGCCTTACATTTAAGTGTCTGTTAAATAATATATTATTGAATTCTATCATGAATTAATTCAATTAATCATGAATTCTATTATACAATTAACTTACATCTCTATTCATTCAGAGTGATGGACAAAAAACACTCAAAACTAACACAACAAATTAACAAAACAAAGCAAATTATAGACACAGACCCTTATATTAGGCAGTTTAGCTATTGAGAATGAGGAGATGTCGTCACGACACAGCGCCCCGCCCCCCTTCCGCCATTTTGGGGGTCTGCCCGCCAGGTAATGAATTCGGACAGAGACTGGAGAAGAGATATTCTGATGATTACTATGTACATAGTTTTCCAAACTCAACTGAACATTAAGTTTTAATCCACCCAAGCCGATCTGAGAAAGCAGCGGCTGGTAAACGTACGCCATTATTTCACCACAGGGTGTCAGTCATGGTCTTAACTAGTGAGCGCGATGCTGAAGTGTGAGACACTTGATCAATACGAACCTTTATTTATTTGTATTAAACATGTTGATCACTATTCTGTCATTTTTCATTGTCGGTCATTTTACTGTATGCTATAAACATGTTTATGCCCAAAACGCTTAATTAATATTCAAGGTAGGCCTAGTTGACTGTCATTTTCCTCTACTGTGCATCACTGTTTAAGATTAATTCAATATTTAACATGGTTAACATTACATCCATTTAAAGCACGTACCGAGCATTCATTCTACTCAAGAAGGCTGGAATAAAAGCACCAGCGCACACAAACGATCATTTAAATTTTTAGTCAAATGAATTTAAAAATATAAACTCAACAGGTACAAAATATGATCAGTAAGAGAAAAACACTGCTAAGGATGACGAGCACTGGACTGCTGCAGGATAGTGGGGAGATATATTTATTATTCAGAATGCACAGGAAATATATTTATAGAAACATTTCAGTGCAAGGTGGTAAAGAGTTCTGCCGTGGCAGCTCGTATGGGTCAACGTTTTTGATATCAGCTTCTCTAAATACCTCAGCTTGGCGCTGGTAGTAAGTTTCTCCCTGTACGAGACCTCTTCTTCTCCATTTCAAGTTTTCTCGTAATTTCTCCGCTTAAACGCCGCGATGATAATTCCTCGAGCCGTCTTTCCTGCTCTGATCTCTGTTTCGCTCTTACAATGTTACCCCTGGCAACCGATAGCGTCGGATCCCGGAATGGTGTACGGGCCAGACTCCGCCCACGACCATGACGTATCTCCTCATTCTCAATTTAATGATTTGTTGTGAATCAATCAGTTCAATTGACTCGGAGAGTCTAAAGCTCCGGTTCTCTCGTCACTCAGTCAGACTGAACTCATGTTTGAACTGATTCACCATAAAGAGAGAAATGAGCCGCTCCTTCTGTTACTCATGAGTTTATTCTGTTACTTTACTCACACAACGCTGATAAATGTTAGATAAAGTAATGCAAAGTTACATAATAATATATAATTCATTCAGCTTCGCTTAAAACGCTAAAAACACATACCTTTCTCCAGCCACAACAGATGCAGGAGCGCGGCGCGGCCTTATGACGTCATACACAAAGACCAAAATAAAAGTCCCGTTCACTGATGTGTCTAAATAAAATCACAGAAGTGCAGAGAAATGTACATAGAAAAGATATATTAATAAAAGAAAAGATGACAAAATTCTGAGTTCTATGTATAATTGAAATGCATTTAAAAACACAATAGTAAGTTAATAATACAGTTCACATTGAGAGATTAAAAAAATATTAAATTGCTCTAAATCAAGACACAGTACCCGACTTTAATTTTTGCTGTTTGTATATATACAATATAGAAAACATTCATTATAAATGAAATAAATGAGGAAATACCATAACTTAACAAGCAAATAACTGGGTTTCTGTGGGTCCTTAGGCCATAAAAAGTCATAAAAAGTATAACAAACTTAAATGATCGCTTTAATAGGCCTTGAATTTGTGTCTGTAAAAACAGAGGTGCTGTGGTCTGGACATATGCAGATATCTGTAGTTTGAGAGAGTAGAGAGACAGAGCAGTTTAGATTCAACAATCAAACTAAAGCTTTTTTTCTGATGGCTTATGTCTACTTTATCATGTTTATCGTCATTTATTAGTTTATGGCTTTAAACTGGGAAAAGTGACTCAAATAAATGGGGAAATTGATCCAAATAATGTCAGTAACTGTTGAAAGATTATGAGGATTTCATGAAAATAAATCTGATTCAAGGGCAATCGTATTTTTAGACATTTTACACCTATTTTCAAGTTTTTAGATTTAGATGAACTTTATATGTCCACATTTTAATATCAGAAAAAGCATTTCTATGCATTTCAATACTGACACATATCCCAGATAGCATGTTATCATTGAAACAATGTTGAGTCAGTGTTGATGCGTCATACTGTATATCATTGATTCAACATTATGAATTGATGTTAGTTCAATATTACGTTTGCACCCGCATTTAATGTTTAATCAATGGTGAAATTGTTGAATAAACGTTACGTTATGATGGATTCTACATCGCTGATATTGAATCAATATTGAAATTAAGAAAAATTATCTTTGGTAATATTGTCTGATCAAGGTTACAATGTGATGTTGATTCTAGATCACTTTTGTTGAAACTTAAAATACAGCTGAAATGTAATGACAACATAAAACAATGATACCACAATCAGTGACAAGAAATATATTAAAAATCCTTCTTTAAAAAAGAAAGCGGGAAAGTGTTGGGCTTGGCATCAATTCCTCAAGCCCGCGTGTTCGTTGAATGAGGAGAGCAGAGACGAAGTTTAGATGAACTGTTTTTATCATGAATTAAGTCAGATGAATGAAGCATACAGAGCTCTGGGTCACAGCTGTCTCTGATTACACAATCCTAGCAAGTCTTATGTTCAGTTCGTCTGTGACTGACTCGCCTTTCCCGGACCCAAATATTTAAACAGAAAAAAGATATGGGCAGTCTTTCTTCCGATATCACATGAATTCTGGTCCTCCCCCGAACCTCCCTACAGGGACAGAGGTCCACCCACAGCTTCACTAAATCCTATGGGAAATACTGAATGCTATTAAAAGATAATAAGGTATTAATGATTTTTAAGCTTGTTGAACTTTAAATTATTTGGATATCTACAGTTCTGCATATAAAAACACAACACAAGATTGGCCCCGTCTGTATTCATTGTGGCCCCACTTGTGCCCCCTGTGTAGATGCATGCATTTTCTGTGAAGCTGCTTTGAAACGATATGTATTGTGCACTATACAAATAAATGTGAATTGAATTAAAATTAATATTTTTTATCTCTCAATTAACTTACCATTGTGTTGTACCAATTTTTACCAATACATTCAACTCTGAATTTTGTGTAATTTTTCTTAGTTTTATTACTGTATTTTTCTATGTAAATTTCTATGCACTTTTGTGATTTTAGACACATCAGACTTTAACGGGACTTTTATTTTGGTGTGGTGATGTGACGTCATAAGGCCGCGTCCCGCTCCCACATGTGTTGTGATCCTGCTGAAGAAAGGTAAGCGTTTTAAGTGAAGCAGAATTAATTGTGTATTATTAAATGTAACACTGCATTGCTTTATCTAACATTTATCAGCGTTGTGTGAGTAAAGTAACAGAATAAACTCATGAGTAACAAGAAGGAGCGGCTCATTTCTCTCTTTATGGTGAATCAGTTCAAACATGAGTTCAGTCTCTGGCGACTGACGAGAGAACCGAAGCTTTAGACTCTCCGAGTCAATTGAACCGATTGATTCACAACAACTGATTCAGTGATTCGAAGTGCTATATTTCGATTTCTATCTCGATTTCTACAAATCATTAAATGGCTAAAGTTCTATAGTTCTCAAAAGCTGACCAACAGAATTCAACAACTGACAGATTAATAATGTATTAGACTCAAACCAAATACTGCATCAAAAGGACCTGCTGATGAAAATTAGACAATCAAAGAGGTGTTTTGTTAATATCAAAACGGCATCTAAGAAGAAAAAAAATGATACCACTGAGTAAATGGTTAGGGAAAATATTCCACAAAGCAATTATTTTGAATAATTAAAAGCCTCCAAACATTTGTTTTTAGATAAGGCAATTCCATGCAAAGGTCATCATTACCATGAAAAATTTTTTAAAAAAAGAGAAAACCCTTTTTAAGTTGTCCATTTAGGTCTGTAATATACTGTATTAATGTGCTATAACAGAAAATTGCCTTGTTTATCCACCACATATGAGATGAGCAACAATGCTAAAATTAAATTTTCAAAGACCCCCCTTTTAAACTTTATTTTAACAGTAAGCATTTTGCAGAAAGATGGAGGCATGCCTGAGAAATAAATAAACTGATTTTGTCCAAACAGCACTTCCTGTTGACTTTATAAGGGCTATAAATAAGAGGTCACTGCGCTTCAGTGCTCTGTCACATCCATAACGTTTTAAAGGTTAAGTTTATATAATAGAACAATTATAAATACAAATAACTTGAAACTTTATATACAAAGCTAAATTACGTCTATGCTTATTAGGATCTTACTATTTTGCTCTGAACAGCCATAAAAATGCGCTACGGACGTGACCGCTTCATATTAAATCATGTGCAAATGACTATTACTGTGATCTGTTTCAGGCGAACTGTATATCAATGCATATCCAAATACAGACCATTAGTATAATAAAGTTTATTAATTGTGCAATCTTACCATACACCACTGTGTTCCCACCACTGACATTGGGCAAAGGACCATCTACATTGGGCAAAGGATTCACTGTTTGTGCTTGGTGTAGGGCTATACTTTAACTTTCAGAATCACCGTCATCTTCTGAAGGCAGATATTCCCCTTCAGAATCAGGGTCTGCGAATAGAAGACCCAACACTTCATTGCGGGTAAGCTTTATTGATGCCATTAGAAAATAATAATAATCTAATGCAAATACTCGCTGACATTGACAATATTGCTCTGATAAAATGTCTCACTCGCACAACATGTATTATGTATTATGTAGCTCCGCTTTTGTTCGCACTAATTCAATGTGCTCTTGCTCGAAGATTTTGTATAGAAGCATGACGTTTTTTTGAGTCGGGATGAAGTATGACATGTCTGCCATCTAGTGGAGGGGAGCTCGAATGAAATTTGACACCCTATTTGACAAAATCGGCCGTTTTATTCAGTGCCGCATCTTGTCGAGTAAACTCGACGTGGCGCCTAGAGGGTTAACTCTCTCTCTGATTCTCTTACCAGTGACTGAACTACTGAACTAGAGCTGATTGAGACTCTCAGAGATTTAGTTTTGATGTCTTTTTCTTTCTGTTAATTATTCTCATCTGAAACAGGACACACACACAGAAATACTTCTTAATGAAGCGACTGAGATCCACGTGACACAATATTATAATGATGGCGTTTATTAAAGAGGAGAATGAAGACATAAAGATGGTGTCTATTAAAGAGGAGACTGAAGACATAAAGATGGTGTCTATTAAAGAGGAGACTGAAGACATAAAGATGGTGTCTATTAAAGAGGAGACTGAAGACATAAAGATGGTGTCTGTTAAAGAGGAGACTGAAGACATAAAGATGGTGTCTATTAAAGAGGAGAGTGAAGAAATGAAGATTGAGGAAACATTGAGAGTGAAAGATGAAGAAACAGGTTGGTTTCATTCTCAAAGCTAAACTCAGACATTTGATCCTTATTAACCCACCCTTATTAAGCTCTATAGAAATGAATGATATTTTTGAAGAATGTCTTATCTCAGTGGCCAATGATGAAACGCATTGATTTTTAATATGTATGAGATGACAGAGAGGCACAAGGCACTGTGGGTATCTGGGCACAACCTTTTCCCAACGGTGTGTATCTGCAGGTTGGACTAAACTGGTCGTTTGCCTTTCAGTGACATTTCTCATTTTGAACTTAAAATACTGAGTTCTGTTCACTCACAGATCCTCTCATTGAAACAAGCAAAGCTTATGCACAATGTAAACAAGAGGGGCATAACAGCTGTGCTGCTTATGTCTGTAGTCTAAAATACATTCCCAATTTGAAGAAAGTTTTTGCCATGCTTCTTAAGAGGACCAATGTCCACGCATACTGCAAAGTTTCAGGAATGACAAACACTTTTAATTGACTGAATCCTTGTTCCCTGAATCTTGTTCTGCGAGTTGTTCCTGAAATGGCCATAATCAACCCTCTTGACACAGTCAGGATCTCGGAGACTTAAGTTAGCTTAAGAATACAAAAAAAATGACCCCCACCTAAATAAGAATCACATGCTGAAGTATACAAGGATGTGGTGCTGGTCCTTCAAGAGTCACTCTCAACCTATCTGTCTATAAAGCCTATACAAAACCAGTCTTCATGTATTTGACAACACTTCAGCTTGTGATTCTTATTTAGGTGGGGGTCATTTTTTAGGATTCTTTACCTAACTGAACTGGATAAGGGGTGTTTAATTATGGTTGAAGTTAAACTCTGCAGGCCTGTGGTCCTCCAGGAACTGAGTTTGACACCCCTGCTTTAGGTGCTTCATACGACTATTTAAATGAAAATATAGAGGGGATGTTTGTATTCTTTTATTGTTCTGGTTTCTGTCTCTTCAAATAAAAACACATTAAGTGATCCCACACTGACTCTTCTACTGCAATACTATGAAAAACCAGCACAGAAGTAAAATTAATTACTTGATCCTGGATAGCAAGACATAGGATTTCCAAATCCAGATAATTCTGATCCAGATAAAACTTTTTGAACAACTGGACCCAGAAGACTGGTGTATCTTCAGCTGGATTCTTTATTGAGAAGATGCTGTGTGGCACTGCAGGCATTGGAGCGAATTTCTTTGTCCGTCTTCATTTAGGGGTAAAAAGACGGTGCTCCTCAATTATTTCGAAGGATATTGTTATGGAAAGGATACAGATGTACCCAAAAACTTCTGGGCCCTCCGCACTCTGTCCCCTTTCCCCCCCGGTGCGATGCCCATGGGAATAGGATCTAGTTGTATGTTGTTTTTGATACTTTACATGTCTATATGTTTTGTTGTCTGTTGCTTTGCGCCATTTAACTGGTGTTAATTTGCATTTGTCTCTTTTTGCCTTAGACCTGATGGTGCTGAAAGAGGAGAGTGAAGTACTGACTTCCTCACAAAAAAGGGCTAAAAATAAGGGAACTGGAAGTAATTTCACCTGCCAACAGTGTGGAAACAAATTCACTCTAAAAAAAAACCTTAACAGGCACATGAGAATTCACACTGGAGAGAAGCCTTGTACCTGCCAACACTGTGGGAAGAGTTTCGCTCCAGGAGTAAACCTTAAAAGACACATAAGAGTTCACACTGGAGAGAAACCTTACACCTGCCAACAGTGTGGAAGGTGTTTTAGTTGTAAAGGAAACTTTAAAAGACACATGAGAATTCACACTGGAGAGAAGCCTTACATCTGCCAACAGTGTGGAAAGAGTTTTGATAAACATAAAAACTTTGAAGTTCACATGAGAGTTCATACTGAAGATAAACCTAACACATGCCCTCAGTGTGGAAAGAGTTTCAGTTGTAAAGGAAGCCTTAAAGTCCACATGAGAATTCACACTAGAGAGAAGTCGTGTACCTGCCAACAGTGTGGAAAGAGTTTCTCTCCAGGAGTAAGCCTTAAAAGACACATGAGAGTTCACACTGGAGAGAAGCCTTACACCTGCCAACAGTGTGGAAAGAGTTTCAGTTGTAAAGGAAACTTTAAAAGACACATGAGAATTCACACTAAAGAGAAGTCGTGTACCTGCCAACAGTGTGGAAAGAGTTTCTCTCCAGGAGTAAGCCTTAAAAGACACATGAGAGTTCACACTGGAGAGAAGCCTTACATCTGCCAACAGTGTGGAAAGTGTTTTGATCAACATGAAAACTTTGAAGTCCACATGAGACAAGTCCACTCTCTGGGGAGCAACCCTACATATGCCCTCAGTGTGGAAAGAGTTTCACTAAAAAACAACACTTTGTAGACCGCATAAGGATTCACACTGGAGAGAAGCCGTTCACCTGCAAACAATGTGGAAAGAGTTTCACTCAAAAAGGAAACTTTAAAGGCCACTTAAGAATTCACACTGGAGAGAAGCCATTCACCTAGAAGAAGTTTCAACTGTAAAGAAATTCTTAACACGCACATGAGAGTTCACACTGGAGAGAAGCCGTTCACATGTGGGCACTGTAGGAAAAGTTTTAGGTATAAAAAATCCCTGAAGTACCACATGAGTATTCATTTATGAGAGAACTGGTTTTATATGTCATCATTGTGGAATGAATTTCACAGACAGGAAACGCCTCATGTTTGAGAGACTGTATAATGTGCTGATTATTGTTACAGTACTAAATCACTGTGAATTAATTAATTCCCTATGAATGTCCAGTGACTGTGAGGGGAGTAAAGAAGCCAGAGTCAAGAATCGGATTCAATGTATTGATTAGTCGAATTAAGTTTGAAAGAGGTTTCACCAATGAAAGGAGTTTTTATCAGACTGGAAACTAGTGAGCATTGATGTTTTATCACAGTTTTACAATAGAAAGTGTAATAATTAGTTTGTGTCAGGATTGCACAGTAATCATTTAGAAATAAAGTGGATTTTACTGCTATTTCACAAAAGAGGAAGGACACACTTACATATTCAGTCATGTCTGTTTCTGTTTATTTGTAGTCACAGGACAGCACAAAACTCTGGGGCTTTTCAAAGCTATTTGAAAATGAACAAAGACATTTGCTTTACTGTTGCAACCCCCATCTTTCTTACCACAATAGTCTTCTTACCACAAGACAGAGGTGTTGATGGTCATCAAGGCCTGTAGGCCAAAACGTGTGTAACACTTTTAGTACCAGGGTTTCTACGCAGTTTGGGAAAGTATGGAATTTGATTTGAGTAAATTCCAGGTCTGGAAAAGTATGGGGGAAAAAATCAGAGTATTTTAATAAATATTTATGTTTCCAGATGTTACGAACCCCTTCTTAAATGCCAGAGAAAGGGGAACACAACATAACGAAGGACGCGTGAAACCAAAATACGAAGTGATAATATTTATTTAACTCACAAAACTAAACACAACACAAAAGGAAACGTGTATCATAACAAACAATTAAACAACTCTAAAGTATTAAGGCAATAAACCTAAAGGATAAACCACTTAAAAAATAACCTAAAGATAAGGGAAAAATAGAATACAAAAATGAAAAGCTTGTTTGCTGGTGAATCTCCTCTCTCCTGCCATGCTCCGCTTCAGCGTCCTTAAGAGTTGATCAGGAACGACCCGCAGGTGCGCTGGGCGGACCTAGACAATCAACTCAAAGACGTCATGGGCGAAGACAACGCACACAAGGCACAAGCCGTAACACTCCACCACCTAAGAGAAGAACCTAATCTCCTTTTTATAAAAGAGACAAACAAGCAAACAAGAGAAAAAATACAAACCCAAATAAGACTTAAGAAAATTTAACTATACCTAACCCCGAGAAAGGGAATCTGCAACAACATTATCTGTTCCTTTCTTGTGATGGATCTCGAGGTTGTAATGTTGAACCATTAACGCCCAACGCATCAGGTGTAGGTTGTGGTTGTACATTTTATTTAAAAATACCAACGGATTGTGATCTGTGTAGACGATGACAGGAGTAGAACTGTATCCTACGTACACATCGAAGTGCTGCAAAGCAAGCAACATAGCCAGAGTCTCCTTTTCAATCGTAGAATAATTCAATTGATGACGATTAAATTTGGAAGAGAAATAAGACACTGGATGGGATATGCCGTCAGCACCATCCTGAAGCAGGACAGCTCCAACTCCGGTCGCGCTGGCATCCACCTCAAGCTTAAATGGACGAGCCACTTCAGGAGCAGACAAACACCGGAGCACTACAGAGGAGAGACTTAGCACATAAAAATGCACTTTGACAATCATTAGTCCAATTAAATTTTTTTTTAGGACTGCACATCTTGGTTAAGGGAGCAACCACGGTCAATACATTTTTACAAAAACATCGGTCATAGCCAGCCATCCCTAAGAATCGTCGCAACTCTCGCAATACAATCCTCCATACGCGGCAATGGAAATGCATCCGGTAGAGTGACAGAATTCACTTTTCGAAAATCAGTGCAAAAACGGAGTGACCCGTCAGCTTTAGGCACTAGCACGCATGGTGAACTCCAAGGGCTGTTACTCCTTTTAGCGAAGCCATGCTGAACGAGATATTCCACCTCGTTCTTCATGATCTCCCTCTTACCAACTGGACAGCAATACGCATGCTGTTTTATTGGTACTGCCCCAGCAAACACGCAAGTGTGGGCTCACTGTGGGTAAGTGTGAGTTTTCTGTGGGACAGTGTGGGCAAGGGCAAACCCTTTGGGGGCCTATGTGGGATTACTGTGGGCAAGCCCACAGTTGGGCGTGCCCACAGAAAACCCCCACCGGCCCCCAGTGGGTTAGCCCATGGGAGGCCCACAGCAGATTTGCCCGTTTGGGCCCCAATGAGGGTTTAGTGTGGGCAACCCACTGTGGGCTTGCCCACAGAAAACCCACACAGGCCCCCCAGTGGGTTAGCCCATGTGGGGCCCAAAACGGTTCTGCCCGTTTGGGCCCCAATGAGGGTTTAGTGTGGGCAACCCACTGTGGGCTTGCCCACAGAAAACCCACACAGGCCCCCCAGTGGGTTAGCCCATGTGGGGCCCAAAGCGGTTCTGCCCGTTTGAGCCCCAATGAGGGTTTAGTGTGAGCAATCCACTGTGGGCTTGCCCACAGATGACCCACACAGGCCCCCAGTGGGTCAGCCCTTGCTGGGCCCATAGTGGATTTGCCCGTTTGGGCCCCAATGAGGGTTTAGTGTGGGCAACCCACTGTGGGCTTCGAACCCACACGGGCCCCCAGTGGGTTAGCCCATGCGGGGCCCATTGCAGTTTTGCACTTTTGAGCCCCAATGAGGGTTTACTGTGGGCTTTCATGAAAATTAGTGGTGCAACGGATCACAAAACTCACGGTTCGGATCACACTACGGATCATTAGTCACGGATCGGATAATTTTTCGGATCAGAATAAAAGGGGGAGGAGACTATTTTTATTTGCTTTCCATTTATTACATGAAAACTTTTGGTGTTACCATTACCTATATGGTTTATAGGTTAACAAGGAACTTTTGGTGTTAACAAAAGTAAAATAGATAAATAACCATCTGAATAAATCAAATTTGACTAAAAACAACCTGAGACGTGTCAAATGGGCCTGAGCTTTTTTTTTTTTTTTTTTTTAAGATTAGGATGTCAACATTCTCAGGGAGAGAGTAGACCTTTCACACTTGTCAGCATTGCAATTCTCTTTGTAGGCCTATACACTATTTTATAGAGATCATGTTTAAACGCACTACACTTAAAAAACGTTTTATTGAATTCATTACTTTATATTTATATAGCCCGTATATATTACGTTGCTCATGCAAGTTGCAAAACAGACAATAGACTATGTTAAAATAAACATTTTAAATTAAATCTTACGATAGACAAAAACCGACTGTCGTCTTTTCTTTCGTTTTTAAATCTTTTTACAAGAAATCCTGCAGGTCATAAAGAACTTTGTTTTCCACCTCCAAGAAAGTACAGGTGCTCTCCATTATTTCTCCTTGTTTACTTAAAGGACGTTTTCCTTGCTTTACTCGAGGCAAAAAGCCATGTGTTGACTTTGAAACAGAGTAGACTTTACTTTATATGCATCTGTGGTGGAATTACTAGATTTTCGTATCGATACATGTTTTAATGCGGATGCGCTGTCACTTTAATTCAGCGCCAGCACATCAAAAGATATACTCTGTGCAGAAACGATCGCAGCACAGCTGTATGGCCACGCGCTCCTGGAACGCACTGACGGATCGAAGCTGCGTGCAGTGTGAAAACTGTAGGCTATCCGTTAACAAGGGTACGGAAAAAATACGCACCGCATACGTACTGCAAACGGAGTATGTGAAACGGGCGTCAGCAGGTGCCATTCTCGTGTATGCGCCACTTTCATACGGCTTTCTCGTGCCACAGTGCCTACATACTGTTAGAGTTTTGTCCACCACCCTTCTTCTGTCATCATTATATTTTACGGGGAAGCCAAAATGCTCCCATACATGTGATTTGAATGACGCGGGAGGCTTTTCAAGTTCTTCAGCTTCTCCGCCACTGTTGACTGATTAACATGCCCTGTCACGTGAACACATGTTTCTCTGAAACTCAGCATCGAGTTTAAAGGAACGAGATCACTTAAAAAGCAATATCGTCAGAAAAACTGTCTTTTAGTCTGCGACCGCTAAACAATTCAGATTAATCCACAAGTAAAAAAAAAATCCGCAATAAATCTGCGGGTCACGTGCGTTCCTAACCGTGGGTCGTGATCCGTATGGATCACGGATCAACTGCGATCCGTTACACCCCTAATGAAAATGAAAAGAGGCAGAGTGGTGTTTTATGACATATTTCTCCTGGAGTGCCTTGAACGCGCGTCAATTTCGCTTCCAGCACTCGATTTCTACGCGCGTCCAATTCGCCGCGGACGCGCGAATGCATTCAAAATGTTCACGCGTCAAGGTAGGCGCGATTTTGACGCTCTATTCGCGTTTGGTGTGAACGCAGCATTAGTGTATTACCAACAGTAACAACAGTGGTCCCAGCTCTTTTCAGGTCATTGACCAGCTCCTCCCGTGTAGTTCTGGGCTGATTTCTCACCTTTCTTAGGATCACTGAGACCCCACGAGGTGAGATCTTCCCAGCCAACATTTACATGTGGGGCCCATATGGGTATGAAATGGGCTGAAAAATGGGCCCCATATGGGATTGTCCGCGGGTTCCATAATGGCCCCATGTTAGTTGCCCACATGGATTTCATATAGAATGGCACTTGCCACTAGGTGGGACCCAAGTGGGCAACATGCACAAGACCCATCTCGGTCCCAGCTTGAACCCAGAGAACATTTATATATGGGGCCCATGTGGGTATGGAATGGGCTGAAAAATGGGCTCAATATGGGATTGTCCGCCGGTTCCATAATGGCCCCATGCCAATTGCCCACATGGATTTCATATAGGATGACACTTGCCACTAGGTGGGACCCAAGTGGGCAACATACAGAAGACCCATCTCGGTCCCAGCTTTAACCCAGATAACATTTATATGTGGGGCCCACGTGGGTTTGAAATGGGCTGAAAAATGGGCTCAATATGGGATTGTCCACGGGTTCCATAATGGCCCCATATTACTTGCCCACATAGATTTCATATAAGATGACACTTGCCACTAGGTGGGACCCAAGTGGGCAACATACAGAAGACCCATCTCGGTCCCAGCTTTAGGTTTTATGTGGGTACTACATGGTTTCTATATGGGCTGAAATACGGGCTGTAAGTGGGTTTGTCCACGGGTTCCATGTTGGCCCCAGCAACTTGTTCATGTGGGTTTTAAGCAGGATTTCACAGGGCTTAAGGTGGGGCACAACTAGGGATCATTCGCATGGGGCACCATTAAGGATCATCTGGGTTCCATCTAAATGAGTAGCAACACCACACAAATACATTTTAAAGCATTAGAGCACACAGTGAGATTAAAAGTTTTTCAAATATCAATTTTATTGAAACTACCAATCACATTATGCTATATTCTGACATTTCCGGAGACAATATTTAAGCTGTTTGAAGGGTTTCTTTTTAAAGGTATATACCTAATGTTTAAATAATTGTAATAATTATAGTTAATACACATTTTGAACCTGTATTTAAACAATCTTTACTCAAAGCTTTGGGCATTTGAACAGGAAATACAGTGAAATAGTGTTGTCAAAAGTACAGACCGCAATACCAAGTCGGTACTGAAATTTAAAAAAATGTGACGCTTTGAGCACTGTTGATCAGAATCGTAAATAACTCTGATTGCCCATTGTGCTCACATGCTCTTGAATGTGATTGGCTACAATGACCAGCGCTTCAAAAACATGTTGTAAATATAAATCAATTATGCTTTTCACTGAGCGCTTAAACAGATACACACGGGAGTGTTTGAATGCAGGTGCCTATCAACCTACCGGTCCGCTGGTTGATACCTGCTTGTGCTTTCAAATCCTCCCGCTTTGAAAACACTTTCAAACACTTCTTTCTGCTTTCAAACGCTCCCGTGCGTTGATCATTGTATCCAATCACAGACACATCCAATGAGCGTGTGAGCACAATGGCCAGTCAGAGGTGTTTACGATTACAGCTCAACAGCGTTCATAGCGGCATTTTTAACATTTCAGTACCGACTTGGTACGCAGTCTGTACTTTTGACAACACTAAAATACATACAGTGGGGACAATTATAAGCAGCAGCCACTATACATTTTTCAGTACTGCTTACACTGTAGACAGTCATTTGTGCATTCTAGACACCCTCAGTCCTCCTCCGTCTCTTGTCCCAGTGAACCATTTTGAGAGTTCCCACTCAGCTTCTTGCAGGTTGATCTTTGACATCAGTGCAGTCTTTTTGAGAGCCTCTGCAAAACAATTTGTTTTTTAGATATAGCTATACAATATAACAATAAAAATGTCACTTTTTTGCTTTGTTTAATCAGGGTAATATTAAAAATGGTGCTAAATCTGACTAAATGTTATTTTCTGCAGTCGATTTAAAATGTTTAATCTGAATGTAAAAACTGTTTGAATTAGGGCTGTCAAGCAATTACATTTTTTAATCTAATTAATCGCACATAAAATTTGCCTGAGAAGTTAGTCCCAAAATTTAATTTAAAGTAATCAAATAGAAATATTTTTGGGTGAACTTTAATGTTTGTTTTTATTCATATTGAAATATGAAATTATACTCTAAATAATAAACTAAATGTCTAATGGAGTAAGTCATTGAGTCATTCATTCGATTCGCTCAAATGTGAACGCAACACAGACCCGGGTGGGCAAGAAAAGTAACCTGCGCATGCGTTTTATCAGATGAGGTTGTATTTAATTCAATAAAACACATGTAAGGGATAATGGTGTTGATGATTTACCTTGGATACGAGAGTGAGTCTGCAGTGTATGTGTATTCGCACACAGCACCGGCAGGAACATCGCGCTCTGACACGGACAGTGTAAAAACGCCCAGAGACTGAAACATTTTTGCCCTATATCTTACATTTTAGGCACACTGTTTTCTATAGGCCTTTTATAGAATTGCATTCTATAGGGTTCATTACACAGTCAGTTGTTGCCCTGCATCATATTTTTCATGACCTTAGTCAGGGGCGGGGCAAGTGCGCTAAATGCGTTAATAATTTTAACGCGTTATTTTTTACCGTAAGTAATTAATCAAAATGTACACGTTAAATCGACACCCCTAGTTTGAATGAATGATTTAATGACTCACTAAAATACATGTTTCATTACTTTTTTTAACAAATCTCTTGTCGCCACCTACGGGTGTAACAATGTGACAATTTTTATTTTAAGTGTCAAGTTCCTTTCAAAAGGTGATTTACTTGCTACTGTAGACAGTGTTTATATCT
This sequence comes from Gobio occitaniae, assembly GCA_033150135.1. Taxonomy (NCBI): domain Eukaryota; kingdom Metazoa; phylum Chordata; class Actinopteri; order Cypriniformes; family Gobionidae; genus Gobio; species Gobio occitaniae. The sequence continues at coordinate 82,648 of JARQWZ010002304.1, forward strand.
AAACCATAAACTTTTTACTTCTGTATCATTTGAATAATTGTAACACAGAAATAACAATAGTGTGGTTAAAAAGACCTGAATATTAAGTCTGCATTTTAAAACAAAGGAGGATGGTTAGTATGCAGACCTGCAAACTCAGAGTAAAAAAGGTGACAGTGGGGGGTGGGGGCTGCGTGCCCCCGGCTCGATTTTTGTTGTTGTTGTGATTTTAATATGCAAATTACACATTTCTGAGCGTGACTTAAAGAGAATGACATTTCATATTTTAAAAATAATTTTATTTACAACAAAGAAACACCTGGGGCCTATACCATGAAGCCAGTTTAGCTGGCTAGCCAGATATGTTTAAGCTTAGTTTGTGCCAATCCTGGGTTTTAGGTACTATGAAAGTAGCTCGGCTTTAATCGGTGTTAGTTGCCATGGTATCTTACGCTGCACGGCTACAGTGGTACATACTTGTACGCGGTCGGTGATGCAGAGAACCTTGGAAAAAACACGGTTTGTCGAACCATTCGCAAGGTGGTCCTTGCACTGCAGGGGTACATAAATGGCTTCATTGTGTTCCCAGGACATTTATCGACCATGTCCATAAAAGAGGGCTTTTATAAAATTGCCGGTAAGATATATTGATAGGGTGACATATGAACAATTTAACCGTTCACATTCAGGTTCTTTTTTTCTTTCCAAAAGGCAGATTTTACTTAAAGCACTTATATATATTATAGGCTACATTAGCTACATATTAAGAATGATTTTAAATATTTTTATTTTTAAATCCTATGATAGGATTCCCTAGAGTCATAGGAGCAATAGACTGCACACATGTTGCAATCTCCACAGCTCTAGGAGAACATGAGGCTGACTGTGTGAACAGAAAGTCCTTTCACAGCCTTAATGTTCAGGTAGGGCTACTATACACATGAGATGATTTTTCATTTGCATTGAGATTAACCTTTTAAATGAATAATAACTTTAACAGATAGGACAATGATTTACTGTACATTTCATCTGCAGATGACTTGTGATCATGAATGCATGATCACAAGTTTGGATGCCAAATGGCCTGGCTCAGTTCATGATTCCAGAATTTTCCGTGAGTCTGTGTTGTGTCAGCGCTTCGAGGAAGGTAAATTTGGTACAGTACAAAACATTGTTTTAATTGTGACAAACATTTACACAATTTTACCCTTTTCTGTTCCATGACAGGGCTTTTTGATGGCCTGTTGGTAGGAGACCGGGGTTATGCATGCCAGAGGTTTTTGCTAACTCCCTATCCTGACCCTCAGACAGGTCTACAAAACTGCTTCAATGTGGCCCTCAGTAAAACCAGGGTTAAGATCGAGATGACCTTTGGCATCCTAAAGGCGCGTTTCAACTGCCTTCGGCGCTTAAGAGTGTCACCAAAGCGGGCATCACAGATAGTGGCTGCATGTGCAATTCTGCACAATATAGCCACTATCAGAAAGGAGCGAGTACCACCACAAAACCAGCTTCTCCCCGATGAAATTGACCCCATCACACTTGACCACCCAGCTGGGGCAGCTGTCAGAGATGCAATCACAACACAATATTTTACTTAATAAAAGCACATTGACACTGCAGACTGGTCTCAAACGGTTTTATTGGTCATGTGGCTAGGGAGGAAGAAAGAGCAAGAGAAAGTTAAATTAATAAATATACAATGTTCATATTAAAGTGTTACTTGGTTAAATAAGTTCACATACTGAGATCTGTTTTTCCAGCTGTTTGATCTCCAATTTAATTTTTTTTATTTGGAGCCTCCTCAGCTCACAGTCCAGCTCCTTTAGGGAACAGTCTAGTTCTAGACTCCTTTTGTAAAGGACCCTGACAGAGTCTGTTTCCACCTGATACATAATTCCACCACAAACAATCATTTAAAGTATTCTGGAGGTTAAATTATTTTTTTTTTTTTTTTATTTTTTTTTTATTAAAGTGGCATAACTAGGACTGACTAATTTAGGTCAAGGGTTTTAAGAATTACCTTGTTCACATTCCTCCTATAGCCCATTGAAGCAGAGGCCTCAGTTTCTGGGGCAGGTTGTGAAAAATCCTACAATTAAAAAAAAAGATAAGTGTAAGGGCCAGTGACTTTATGATGCATTCAAATGTGTGCCATAATAAAAAGCCCAGTGCATTCACCTCAGCAGCTGTATCAGAACACACAGACAGAGTGTCTTCATTGCCTCCCCCAGTTTTACGGAGGTCACACTTTCTCACAGAGTGTCTTCATCATTTGCGTCACCCTAATAAATAAAAGTAGGCCAATGTAAAGCATAAATGTTATAAAGCAGGTTATGTTCATGGTGTTCTGTCTGCTGCATACTGACATCTGTGTGGGAGACTGTGCGTATGTGTGCTGGCTTCAACAGGGACACTGCATTTCCCTCTTCTGCAGAACATAGAGGCAGAAAAATTAGAAGTTAGAGTAATAAAATAAAAAAAAGTAATGCATTGCACACATACCCAGTGTCACTTGCTTAGAGGAGCCAGCACCAGGGTCAGATTGCACAGCATCTGTAATGCCATCCATAATCGGCCTCCCCTTATTGTTACTCAGAGCCAACTCCTCCGCCACAGTGTATTCAGGAGGAGGTGGCCCTCCCCCAGTTTTACGGAGGTCACACTTTTTTCGGTTTGCTGCAAACAAGTTATGATAAAATGTTCACAAAAATAATAAAAGGTTGTGGTAAATACTTTTTTGTCTTGATCTGCTGCCAAGAACGTTTGGAGTTGGGGTTGCATCTAAAAGTCAATGAATATCATTTTTTTAGGATGTGATAGCCTATACATTCACACGTACGTACGTATGTATGTATGTATACTCATTTCATTTTAGCATTTAAAACTTTTTTAAATCAAAAGTTGTAACTGTTAACATTAGTGAGGCCTAATGCACAGTGAAGTAACATGAACAATGGTTTTGCCATTACCATTAACAAAGAATAATAAATGCAAAACTATTGTTCATTGTTAGTTCATGTTAACTTATGCATTAACTTATTTTAACAAATACAACCTTATTGTAAAGTGTTACAAGCGAACACATACATATAGGCTGCATTACACTGCAAAAGATGCTCTTCTTATTTAGTATTTTTTCTTGTTTCCAAAATTATTAAATCAAGATGCATTTACTAGTTAATTAAGTGACATAGGATTTATTTGTTTTCTTAAAAATAAAATCAAAATAAAGTGAGTTTTTGCTTAAAACAAGCAAAATTATCTGCCAATGGGGTGAGGAAAATAATCTTATTTCTGTTTGGGACAAAACAGAAATTTTCTAGAAAACATCTTATGTCATGTAATTATCTAGTAAATGCATCTTGATTTAAGAATTTTTAGATATTTAGACTAGAAACAAGACAAAATTACTAAGTAAGAAGAGCATTTTTTTGCAGTGTATATACACATAATTTTACATGAATGACCTAAAGCCTAGAATGTTTTTTTTTTATATATATATAATTATTTTTTTTACTTGCGCATTAATGCAATCAGCAATTTTCCTCCAACATTCTTCTCTTGCTTTGGCAGCAGAGGCCGTGTTACTGCGTGCTTGAAATACACTTTTATATTCTTCATATTTGTGAAGTATAAGCTCTTGCTCCTCCGCGGAAAAATATATGGCTCTCGCTCTATCCATATCGAACGCGATTGTTTGTTTAGTGCCTACGTCACTCTTTTATGTGCACGCGCGCGTGAAGTAATCATAGCTTAAGGATCAAAGCCTGAGTTGACAGAGAAAGTTGATGAGCTGCATCATGGTACCAATAAAGCCTGATTGCATCGGTTTGGTTTTGTCAACTCAAAACCAATCCTGTAACCCTGAATTTGTTCAACTACCTTCATGGTATAGGCCCCATGCCTGCACAAGTTATAAACATGCAGTTATTAATCAGTGTTTTATGAATTTGCCAAACATTCAAGGAGAGAAATTGTGTTCATGCGACGAACAACCGTATTAGTCCAAAAAAACAAAAATTGAGATAACCATGTGACTTGAATGTATGTGTGCCACTTTGTATACAGAATCACTCTGAGGGGTGTTCGCGCGACCAAAACTCTGTATTTTAAAATTTAAAATAGTCTCACGCGGAAAAACCGTTTATGTCCACTAACGAAAAATGGAGACGCCGGTTGCTTTCATGTCCGCTGCGGACATTAATAGGCAAAACCTCTGCAAAAAAAGGAGAGCGAACGTGAATGAATGGAAGGACAGAGCAAGGAAGTATTTGAGGAATGCTGGGAAACCCTATGTGAACCGGAGAGGAGAGCAAAAACAAGGAAAAAGTCCACCAAAAGAGGTGAGTGAAAACCCGTATACAAAGTATCTACCTAAAGTTAGTGGTTACAGTCAGAGGGGCGTGTAGGCTCTGTCTACTACAGTTCATAAAGCTCACTCTGTTTAAAGGATCATTTCATGAATGGGTCGAAATGAAAGCTGAGAAAATTAGGATTCAGGGGACGTTTTAAACATGTCTGTACTCCTTATAACCACGGAGAAATTATTCGAAACGCTTTAGGTGCGTCTCTAACACCAGCTCAGCTGCGTCATTCATAGATTGTGTTATACGTAACGTTACTGCTGGCAGAATTGTATACATAAACAAACATAATATGTAAATATTATTATGTAAATTCATCCCCAATCTTTAAGATGTTTAGAGTAGAATTTGATTGCTTTATGTCTTCACTGAAATTGGTAAAAAAAAAAAAAAAAAAAGTCATTGACGTGTTTAAAATATTTTGATATAATTTTTGTATCCCGTTACCATTTAATGCAACACGTTGTTTTGTAATATTGTATGCTATGTTATGTTTGTTACTTGTTATTTAATAAATAATAAAAATAAATTAAAAAAAGGTAATAATAAAAAAAAAATGCATTGATTGTGTAAGCTGATATTCTAGCAAGTAACCTTAATAGCTGCTAATAGCTCTAGTTTTTATAGCTAAAAAAAAAAAAAAAACGCTAATGTGACTTTGTTTCTGTTAAGGGCAAGGTGTGCAAGGAGACGTGTCCCAGGCAGTGTTCAAGCCTAACAGATGAAAGAAAACTCCAGCTCTTCACAGAGTTTTATGCTGTCTCTTATGAGAGGCAGCAGGCTATCATTCTCTCTGGTTTGGAGCAGGTAGGCTAACTTAAGCAATTCATGACCATATCATGTCAACAGTATGCAATGCATTACAATGTAGGCCCATGAAATAACCAGTGAATTGAATACTACTGTATGCCTTCAATTCACTAAGACTGCACATGTGCTTGATCACTGTAAATGTTAAATTTTGTGAGGATGGATGAAGGATGACCAGCATCAAGTAGGCCACCAAGTGCATTAAAGACCACAGCGCTTTGATGCCCTAAAAGGCACACACATGGCTTATTCATTCTCCTAACCAAAGCCTACTCACATACTTAATGACCTTAACTTGACAGCATACGACGGCTAGCCTGCTACGCTATGGTAAATGTATTTTTTTTTTCTTTTTACTTCTAGCACAAGGTGAGTCGCAGACGACCACGTGGGCCTGACACTGAGAATACTAAGAGGAAGTACACCTTCAAGTACAATGTGCAACAAGGAGGCCAAAGACTTGCTGTTTGTAAGCTTACATTTATGTCCGTCTTTCAACTGACCAACAGTCGCCTACAGGCAAGTTTTCTATAGCCTAGCGTTTTCCGTTTAACTTTTCATTACATGCATGATTTTAATTAGATACATTGTCCATAACATATTTATTTAAAGTTACATATCTTTGAAAAGGTTATTAAAGAAAAGTTAGGCAGTCAGTCTGAGGGAACAGAGCAGGTAGCTAAAGTCAGGTCTCCATTAGAGGACTTCAGAGGAAAGCATAAGAACAGGTAAGCAAAAAAACAACAAAAAAAACTTCACCTCAGGAAAGATTAATGTGTATTTAAAATGGGTCATTTATGTAGTAGAAATGTAAAATTGTTTTTTAATTTGGAGCCTTCTAGACTGAGAAAAGTCAGAAAATTAATTTTTGATTTATGGGGATGAAAGACAACAACTCCCAGAATGCACTGGGACACAGAGACGCACTGGTCTCGTAGGCTATCTCTCACGGAGGAGAATGCACATCAACTGATCACTTGGTTAGCGTTCATGTAAACCCTACATTCAGATTCACAAATCGTAATAAATTCAGTTAGATTTAAACAAAAGATGTGCATGTAAACAATGACGATTTTTGCGTCATCGCAGGATTTTTTTCCAGACAAAAAATACATAAATCTCTCGTCTCAGGGGGACATGAGGGAGGAAAGCACGGTAATTCGAAAATACTACAGGTTTTCAACTGATACAAAGCTTAATGCTAAATCCTGAAGTACCCCTTTAATGACTGTATGTGAAAAACAAAATCCTATAATTTAATGTCAAAGAAACAATGCAATTTTGCAAAACAGACCAGCATAGTTTATTATATTTCCCGTGTTCATGAGTTGTGTTGTTTATTTTTTAGGCCTCATAGCATTCATCCTGCAGTGAGAGAGGGGATAAGAGAGCATATCCTGAGCTTCCCACGCCAACCGAACCACTACTCACGGTTGAAGGGAGATGTGGAGAGGGAGTACCTGAGCCCTGATTTAAACCTGCTCCGCATGTTCCGCCTGTACAAGGAAAACAATCCAGCATCCACTGCAAAGTTCTGGCTCTATAGGGACATCTTCAAGCAGCAGAACCTCAGTTTTGGGCAGCCAAGAAGTGACACTTGTGCGAAATGTGACGCCCTGTTCTCAAAATTAACAGCTGCTACAACAGATGGAGAAAGGTTGAAGATCGCAGCCGAGAGTGAGCTTCACCACCGGAAAGCTGAAAAAGCGTACACCCAGTTGCAGGCTGACACAGATTGGGCCAAAGCCAATGATGACTGCCATGTCATTTGTATCGACATGCAGGGGGTAGTGTTCACGCCAAACCTGACACACTCCAACGTGTACTATCAACGGCAGCTGGCCAACTACAACCTCTGTATCCAGGAGATGGGCACTGACGATCCTCCTACAATGTGCCTCTGGCATGAGGACATCGCTCACAGAGGTTCCATCGAGGTGGCAAGCTGTCTTTTGAAGTGGGCAGAAACATCTTTCGCTCCCCTAGTCCAGGCAAAGGAACGGAAGCTCATCATCTATAGTGACCGATGCTGTGGGCTGAACAACAACTGGCGAGTCCTAAACCTCATGGCCCTGCTCGTATCTAGAAGGTACTTCAGTCAGATAGAGCAGAAGTTCATGGTGTCTGGTCACTCCTTCCTTCCCTGTGACCGTTCATTTGCCACGCTGGACAAGAGGCGTAAGGTGTCCACACTCCACACCCCCAGCGATGTTGCCGAGATGATCCGTGGAGCCAGGCAGCAGCATCCATTTAAAGTAACTGAGATGAAATGTGTGGACTTCAGGCAGCTTCCTGATGCAACATTAAAGCATCCACCTGGCCTCCTAATCACATCCATGATGTGGTTGAAAGTGACCGGTAAAAAACCGAAGAACTAAACTAAAACTAAACTGGTTTTCTGAGATTAACAGTGTTAGGGATATGTGCGTGAAGGAAGAATCTTTATTGAATTTCTTGTTGAATCATGATTTCAGCTGCTGATCCATGGTGTGTCCACACAAAAGGGAGCCACAGCCTTTACGAGGGATGGAAGACCTGGCTGATCACCAAACAGATGAAGAATCAACCACATCCAGCTCCCTTGTTCTCCACCACGTATGCTCGTGCTTACGAGGACCCTCTGCCCGTCAAGAAGGAGAAGCACCGTGACCTTATGAAAATGCTAGCCTACATGCCAGCGGAGGCCCAAGCATTTTATGGGACATTAGAATGTGAAGAGTAGCCTGGTATGTGTAGGTCATGTGCAGGGTAAGGTGGGGTATATTGTGTGAAAGTAATCATAAAAGTAGTTGTAGCTTATCTTGTATGCCTTATCTTATGTTGTATAATAGGAATATATAGGTATTTATTTATTTAGTAAATGAATGAATGGGGTGATTATTTATGAAATGTATTATAAAAGTTAAAGGAACAAAAAGGAAGATGTATATGTAAAGTAGCATATGGAACTATAGCATGGAATGATGATGATGTATGTATTGTAAATATGTATTGTTTACTGTTATTACTGTTGTTTATTGTTTGTATGTATTGTTTATTGTATGTACGGTTTATTGTTTGTACTGATGTTTATTTTTTGTACTATAAGTAGGCCTATGTATTGTTCATTGTTCGTACCGTATTGTCCGTGTTTTTGTTCTGTGATTTACATTGGCAAAAAATAAAAGAAATTGAAAGAAAGAAATGCTTAATATTTTCTTTAAGGTTCTGTTACTGTATTAAAACTAAGATAAAGCAATCAAATCTCCAGTGGCTTAAAATGATAGGATGAATTGGACTTATACTGTTATTCCACATTAACTGGACAAATACTGTTCTTCCACATTCCAGAAATGTAAATTACTCTAACTTTTTATTTTTAAGATTGATACTAAAAAAAAATCTTCTCATTAGAATTGGGAAGCTTTTGTTGTCTATCTTCAAGTAAAAAAAAAAAAATACATATAATATTCAGAATCCAAATAAAAAAAAATGTATTATTCAAAATTTGCAAATATGGACTTATATGGTTCTTCGTCTCAAGCCCTCAATTATGATTTTTTATATGTATGAAATGGTCTTTTGGGCCTGATTGTACTGGTTTTAAAATTTAATTGTTAAATAAATCAAATAAAAAAAAAAACAGCAGATTCTCTTATCAGGACGTGAGAGGGGAATGGTGACTTTAAAACTCACTTCACAGCGTTGCTGCACATCTGCAGAACTCAGACGGTAGGTAACAGGTGAGGCTTCTCCTCTTAACAGCAGATTCTCTTATTAGACATTAGCGAGAGACTCAATAAGCAGCTTTACCAGCGATGTCGTACATCTTCAGAGCTCCATCAATACGTATAACAGTTCAGACTTTTCCACAGCCATACGGTTCTTCACGAGGCTTGTAATTTCAGAGAGCGAGAGGGTTAACCGGAGCCTTCAATGAGGGATTACTTCACGACAATACTTAGTGGAAGAGAGAATAATACAAAGCGTTACTTCACCAGTTCAGTTGTCTCGTTCTGGAATTTGGATGGGGACAAGTAGATCATTTCATAAGAATGGAAGCAGGCGTTGGGAGACTCTTCTCAGCATATCACACAGCACTCGTGTTCACTACAAATCCACAGCATTAATTCAGCGTGCATCAGGTAAGGCAAACAACTGCAAATCACTCACACAGTAGGGCTGATCAGAAGCCTCGCTTCATCCATGCATTTGAATGGGAATATTCAACTCTCAATTCCTCTCCAGCGTCTCTGAAACAGATGTCCTCCTCAATAGTAAGTTTCACAATCACAGTCTTTTCTTCCAGCTTTACATTTGATTCAACGATGTAATTAATTCACTTATCTTTCTCTCTTCCTCTTCCGGCACAGATCCAAGCAGCCGTTCAATCCAGTAATATTCTCCAAGCAGCTCTAAACGACAGCGTCCAATGTAAGCGCTCACCCAGGAGATCTTCTACCCCAAGACACAACGACAGAGACCCAGCCAAACAGCTGATTAACTGGACACCGGTCGACTTTCACCAGCTCGACCTCAACCCGGACCTGACCTGAACTGAACTGAACTCAAAACTGCTTCTTTTCTTCTGAATGGCTCTTTTATCCTCCTCTTGTGAAACGGAAAGCCGGTGCAAACACCGCGCCCCTCTCCCTCACACCTGCCGTGCATCAGCAGTAATTAGGTAGGGCAAAGGCTGCGTCCCAATTCGCCTACTTATACTACGTCCTAAAAGTATGTACTCTTTTTGTGAAGAAAAAGTACATACTTTTGAGTGTGTAGCAGAAGAGTATGCAAGCTTTGGGACATACTACTTCGTCATCTTTAACGGACTCTGTTACGCGCGTCCCGTCACCGTTTAAACTGCCCTGTCAATCATCGTCACAGTTCAAATCCCTACTTTCAATTTAATTTCCTACCGTATCGGAGAGAAATGTAGTCGCTCGTTGATCTGCCTTTCGTGGGTCTTTAATGCAGAGACTCCTCTCATGTGTTTGCAAAGTTAATGGCCAAACGTATCATTACAAAAGTTCTCAATGCTGCTGAAGGAGAAATATAATGTGGATAATATTGAATAAATATCTTTTCATCAGGTTAAATACTGATAATTACTCACTCAAACCACTTTATCTAATCCTCTCCACTTAACCGTCAGACTCGCGTAACCGTCATGTTTGTAGTTTTTTAAACACTTTTTATCCGCGTTTGTAGTTCTAATCGAATCCTCGTCCATCTCGCAATGGGTTGTGGGTAATATCAGCCGTTAGAGTGCGCATCGATCTGCACTTCGGATTCTGACCGGAAATAGTAAACCATCCGGGAATCTTTGGAATACTTTTTTCAACATACTAAGATTTGGGACATACTAATTCTTTTTTCGAATACTATTTAGTACGGATAGTATGCGAATTGGGACGCAGCAAAAGTCTCTGCTGCACCCGGAACCGGAGTGAGGTGTTACACCAAAATAATTCCCCTCGGGGAACATGGAAAGAAAAAGAAAGGTTCCGCTTTTCCCAGCATTTTGTCACCCGTGACAACTGCCTCGGCTTTTGATCAGTGTGTGCTTTTGAATCAGTGAAGTGTACGATTCCCTGTCAGCATCTGATTGAGAATCTGCATCTTCATTGTTCAGTGTGCACTTTTATATCCGTCTGGATCTGTGTTCATTTCCAAACCGTTGAATTGCACATTACAGCTTTCTGATCTATGTACGGTCACATACGATTTTACTTGGTTGTATGTACCAAAAGTATGCTAAGTAATACTTGCAGCCAGACTAATTATCAGTATACTTGAAGTGTGTTAATGATTAGTTAACTTGAAATGTGCTATTTTGAAACACCTAATTTTGTACTAAATATATTTTAGTTGTAAATAAGTTGCATAGTTGTAAATAAGCATAATTTGAAGTGTATTTAGTGTACTTTTATGTGCTAAATTGAAACAACTTTAAGTATACTTAGTGCGTTTTAAGTATAGGGACTAATTACATGCTTGATTAGTGATATTAAATGAGCTTTATTTGTATTACAAGTATACTTTGTGTTATAAGTATACTTTATTTTTTATTTCTAAGTATATTTATTTGTGTTTTAAGTATATTTATTTGTGTTAGAAGTATACTTTATTTGTGTTATAATACTTAATTTTTTATTATAAGTATATTTATTTGTGTTATAAGTATACTTTATTTTATTAAAAGTATATTTATTTTGTGTTAAAGGATTCGTTCACTTTTAAATAAACTTTTGCTGATAGTTTACTCACCCCCATGTCATCCAAGATGTCCATGTCTTTCTTTCTGCAGTCAAAAAGAAATTAAGGTTTTGGATGAAAATATTCCAGGATTTTTCTCCATGTAATGGACTTCAATGGGCTCCAAATGGTTCAAGTGCAGCTTCAAAGGCCCCTAAACGATACCAGACGATGAATAAGGGTCTTATCTAGCGAAACCATCAGTTTCTGCGAGAAACCGAGTGGTATTTATGCTATTATTTTACCTCTTATCAGACGAACGTAATCATCTCTGAGCTCAGCCATAACTTCCACTAAGTGAGGTCAAATACAAGCGTGGTCATAGATGTATACGTAGATGACTCATTAGCGCCTGCACGGATCAGTAGAATGAGGCATCTACGACCAATATATCTATGACCACACTCATATTTGACCTCAATTAGCGGAAGTTATGGCGGAGCTCAGAGATTATCACGTTCGACTGATAAGTCAATAACAATATAATGTATTATTACTTAGCTATACATTGTACAATATACTTTGAATTACATAATGTCACACAATACAGTAGTTTAAATGTGCTTGAGAGATGAACTAATCTTTTCTGTTTCCGGTGACTGCATATTGATATGGGTCTGGGCCTTGATGAACGAATGATTTAAACCCGAAGACTCGAGACTGGTGAATTAATCAATTCTGTTTCCGGACGCATTTATTGCATGAGGCTGTCACGGCCCAGATCAGACATGATGACTGAACTAACGGCTCATACCCGAGAGGTGAAATAAACTTTCCAGGGAACAGACGTGTTTAAATGTGAAGTGACAAAGGAAAGCACGATTTGGATCGGGAGGTGAGGTGAACTAACAGACTGCATACATAGACTGAAGCAAGCTAAGCAATTAATTAATAATTTATTTCTCAAAGTTTGGCCATGGCTGCATTAGCTTATAGTTTATTTTTTATTCCAAAAGTACTAAATGTGTTGAAAAATGAAGTATGTAACGTTTTAATTAGATTCTGCTGAAATGAACGAAATGACTTGGAAAAAGATTTGTTCATTTTGCTGAACGAGATTCACAGATCCGAGTCAGTAAAATGATCCGAACTTCCCATCACTGCTCCCGTGAGTGAGAGACGAGGGAGGGAGCGTCAGGCAGACGAGTACAAACAGCAGCTCTGCCTCTGATTGAAAAAACAATGTTTATTTTTTCCGTTTCGATGTCGATTTTCTTTTTTAACACTCGCAGCGACAGAAAAGGCTTAAACCAATCACATACAAGGAAACAAAGGTAACGAAATGTCCAGTTGATGTCATTAGCTATTCAATCAACATTAAAGGGATAGTTCACCCAAAAATGAAAATTAGCCCATAATTACTCACCCTCAAGTCATCCGAGGAGTAAATGACGAACACAATCTGAGTTATATTACAAAAGTCCTGGCTAATCCAAGCATTAGATTCATAATTGCTCTGTTTTTGAAGTCCATAAAAAGTGCATCTGTCCGTCAAATAACTGCTCCACACGGCTCTGGGGTGTTAATAAAGGCCTTCTGAAGCGAATCAATGCGTTTGTGTAAGAAAAATATCCATATTTAAAACTTTATCAAGTAAACTTTCGACAACTTTCAAAAACTGTCAATTAAATGTAAACTACATCTCATGAATTACACGACAGCGCCATTATTATACCACATGATATCATGACCTTAAAACAAATACTGTTGAAAAGAAAATACCACAATGTCTCTTTATTCTCTTATTTATTTATGCAGGATGAAGATACAGATCCAGGATCAGCAACAAGATACACTTCAAAAGATATTATTCGACATTTATAGATTTACTGCTTTAACAAAACAGTCATGTGATATTCATGAGTCCTGTCTGTCTCAGTGATGAAACTCTTTATAATGTGACATATAGAGAAGCTCAGAGCTTATGAATATAGTGTCTCATACTGACTTTATACAGTAATCTATAGCAAACATCAAACACACATTATTCCTCATTAATACAGGTTCATATGTTAATGATTCTTCATGATTATCATCTTAAATCATTCGCTGAAGGTTCAGAGTTACTGGAATCACATTCTGCAAAGCTCATCTTCTCTTAAGGGGAACAGCAGGAAACCACTGAAAGTGTTGTGGTTATTCTGGTTATCAAATAACCTCCTGTCAGACCAAAGTCGCACATAGACAACATCTCCAACCTCCAGGATCAACACGACTCCATTTGAGGAGTTTAAGCGATCCTGAGACTGTTCATCATGTGCTGTAACCACACGCTCTCCATTCTTAGCAATGTGTGCAGTTGCTCCAGTTCCTCCATGACCATAAACAGAGACTCTGAACATGTAGGCTCCTCTCAGTGGGGCTGTGAAAACACCTGAATCAAACAACAAGAGACACAGAATCAGCTTCACACAGTTTAATGACCAAACACACTGTGTTATAGTTTTAAAAGATGAAGATCATTTCATTAATTCTCTTACACACATTACACAACATCAGATCTGAAGATTTTCAAAAGCAATCTGTGATCAATCCTACATGCAGGTTTATTTACTGTGTTTTCTTTTATACGATTTAATTTTATAATCATTATGCGAAGTAGCCGAAAAATCCCAGAGACGTAACATTGCGGCGAACTTTGATGACTCATAACTGAGTGAGGATTTCGTACAAACTCCCCATAGAAGGCCATTAAACGCTTGTGTTTCTCTACTGTGGGAACTTGCATTGGGATTTTGTATTGAAGCTATCAAGCCATGCCCTAGCAACCATTTAGAGCTCCCTAGCAACTGATCCCATAGACTTCCATTTAAAAACATCAAAGAGATAACTTTGGTAGAAGTGTCATAGAAACACGAGGGTGGGTTTGTTTGACTCAGGGCATCAACAGCCAATCACAAATCACCTTCAACACTTCCTAGCCATGCCCTAGCAACCATTATCAAGCACCCTAGCAACCCAAATCCACAGAGGGATATCTTCACATCTGAATGTCACAGAGGCATGGGGGTTGGTTTATATCATTCATACTGACAAGCAGCCTTTGGAGGATCATCATTGGCAGCTGCCAATCCATAGCAACCAAACAGAGTACCCTAGCAACCGTTTAGCAAGGTCTATATCTCTGCCTCAGAACATCATAGAGACATGGGGGTTGGGTCTTTTGACTCATGTTAGCATACAGCACTTCCAACATGCTACATATGCTAACAGTGAATAGCTACATGCTAATAGCAATTAGCGAGGATTAGGGTTATAACATGATAAAAACAAGTCAAAATGTGCTAGCCTCATGCTAGCAAATGTTAATTGTGTTAGCATCATGCTCGCAACATGCTAATTGTGCTAGCAAAACATGCTAATTATGTTAGCTAATCAAACTAATTGTGTTAACATCATGTTAGCATCATGCTAATTGTGTTAGCATAATGCTCGCATCATGCTAATTGTGTTAACGTCATGCTAGCAAAATGCTAACTGTGTTTGTTTGCCACTGCAAGCACCACTCACATTTTCTAAAGGAAATATACATTCTAGTTTATTCATATTATTCATTTAATAATTTTATTTCATTTATATAATTTAATATTTTATTATAATTAATTTATGTTTTTATATTTCATATTCCTTAATAATTTTGTATTGTTGTTTAATCTTATGACTGTGGTCTGAAGGGATGTTTGCTTCATGAGTAGGAGATCAGAGAAAGTCTCCATTTCAAGGTTTGTATCGTCACAGGACGATGTTGTGAAGCAGTGATTCTACACCCCCCCCCCCCCCCCTTGTATAACAACACTGGTTGAAATTGTACTGGCCAGACGAAGTCTGAGCATTGAGACTTACGCAACTAAGATTATTCAATAAAACTTTGCTCTTTTTATCATCATCACTTCGTCTCCTGCTCTTCTCTGAGTCAAACTCTCAGGCTGATAGAAAACTTTCTGTTGACAGGTTTGCTGCACACACACCAGACAAACTGATATCTTTTGACAAGATCCGGGGCTGGATTTGATATTTCTGAGGTGAAGATTCCTCTGATCTAACACTATAATATTTATGCCTCATTTCATTGATAATTACCTGTGATTGGGTTGTAGGCGTTCCCTATGTTTGTGTGGACGTTCCTGTAGGTTAATGTGATGTCAGTGGTAAAAGGACCAATATTTCCATCGCCAGATTCCACCAGTGAAGCTGAAAAAGCAATCTCTCTGTCTGTTGTTGAAAACATAAGCAATATTGTGATATATTACTGTATTACACTGAGAATGTATTCACTGAATTTAACATCACTCAAGCTCATTGACCTCTGTTCTCCTGCCTCAACTCCTCCACTTGACTCAGAGTAAGATTTGAAGTTTCTGTGAAGGAATAAAGATTCTGTTAAATCACATTCACACTGATTATTGTAATAGATAACACAATTTACACAGTATACACTGAGGATTATTGATAAAAGAGTGAATGTTTTGTTGAGGTACCATCAGTTTTCTTCTTCAGCTCTTCCAGGCTAATCGTCTGTTGTTCTGCAGCCTGTTCAGCATCTCTCAGTCGATTCTCTAAAGCTCTGATGTTTCCTTTCTGCTCTGTGTCCGTGGTGGTCAGTTCTCTGATGTTTTCTTTATGCTCTGTGATCGTGGCAGTCAGTTCTCTGATGTTTGCTTTCTGCTCTGTGACCGTGATGGTCAGTTCTCTGATGTCTGCTTTCAGTTCTCTGTTGATTTCTTTCTGCTCTGTGTCCGTGATGGTCAGTTCTCTGATGTCTGCTTTCAGTTCTCTGATGTTTGCTTTCTGCTCTGTGACCGTGGCGGTCAGTTCTCTGATGTTTTCTTTCTGCTCTGTGACCGTGGCAGTCAGTTCTCTGATGTTTGCTTTCTGCTCTGTGACCGTGGCGGTCAGTTCTCTCAGGGCTGCATGGATGTCAGGGAAGCACAGATGGCAGTATTGTTGGCTGTCAGTTGAAGCTTCAGCTCTCAAAGTGTCTGTTTGAGGTGGATTCTGTCTTGTGTCCTCAGAGCTGAGCTGTTGACCGATCTTGTTCTCATTGAGGTCTCCATTGACCGTCTGTTGGACGACAAACACAAAGGTTTCCAACAGCAGCAGTAAACACACTAAACCCTTCATTCTTCACTGATGTCTGTCTCCAGCTCTTGCTCTGTCATCCCCACAGCCTCTCATGTGCCTTTATACCCCTGTTGTTTACCGCTCAAGTTAGGTTCTAATCTTTTTTTTTATATTGACACAAGTTGTAACTTTCCCAAAGTTTCCAAGATCCTTCTCAAGGCCTCACAGGTGTTCGCTGTCTGCCTGTTCATGTCCTTGAACTCCAGCAAACTCCAGCAAGATGGCTGATTTTCTTTTAAGGTTCTAGGAATAAAACCACAGTAGAATCACAGGTTCTGCCAGAGAGTGCAACCAGTTTAACATTTATACATTTGGCAGATGCTTTGATCCAAAGCAATATATATTACAATTCAGTTCATTTGTGCATCACCTTTTGAACATTGTTACACAGCTTTATAGAACACAAAGAAAATATAAAGAAAAGACAATAGTCTTTTAAAGCACTAGCAGCAAATGGAAAAAGTGCCATGGAAAAACCTTAAGATATTTACAAAATTAATAATATTGCAATTTTCCATCTTGAGTTGTTGTCAGCATTAGCAATGTAAATAAATGAGTGTACGTATCATTTGGTGGAAGTGAACTGTTGCAGTGAGTTTATTATTGCTAATGGTAAGCATTTATCTTGATAAAGATGGGAAGTATTGTGTTTTCATAGAGTGCTTCTGTTAAAGTTCTGTTTTGGTTCATATGTAGAGTAATCTGTCTAAAAGCTGTAATGCTACTGTTTGAGTGTGCACGTCTATTTCCTATTCTTGTTTTACCCTTTGTTTGCCATTGCTATGTATTTAGATTCTAGTCAAATTTGTGCAAAATCGCTAAGTGGTTCACAGTTTACTTGTTTTTTTATCCATACTTCGTTGTGCTTTTCTTACAAACGGAGTTACCAGTATTGACAGTAGGTGCGTTTACATGGAGCACTGTAATCGGTTTAAAAGAAAAGCCCTGCGGACAGCTAAAGCTGACTCCAAATCATCAGTCCTCGTGCTGCTCGATTTATCTGCGGCCTTTGACACGGTCAATCATCAGATTCTTCTGTCCACCCTCTCATCACTGGGCATCACAGGGACTCCACTCCTTTGGTTTGAATCCTATCTCACAGGTAGGTCCTTCAAGGTTGCCTGGAGAGGAGAGGAATCCCAAGCGCATCAACTGACCACGGGGGTTCCTCAGGGCTCAGTGCTTGGACCTCTCCTTTTCTCCATTTACACTACTTCATTAGGTCCCATCATACAGGCACATGGCTTCTCATATCACTGCTATGCTGATGACACTCAGCTCTACCTTTCATTCCAACCAGACGACCCCACAGTAGCTGCACGAATCTCCAGCTGTCTGGCTGACATCTCTGCATGGATGAGAAAACATCACCTGCAGCTCAACCTGGCAAAGACTGAGTTTATCATCTTCCCCGCCAGTCCTACCATACAACATGACTTCACCATCCAGTTAGGTACATCCTTGATTTCCCCATCAAAGTCAGTCAGAAATCTTGTAGTAACATTTGA
The DNA here is from genome assembly GCA_033150135.1 of Gobio occitaniae. Classification (NCBI taxonomy): domain Eukaryota; kingdom Metazoa; phylum Chordata; class Actinopteri; order Cypriniformes; family Gobionidae; genus Gobio; species Gobio occitaniae. The sequence continues at coordinate 100,670 of JARQWZ010002304.1, forward strand.
TGACCAGCTGTCTTTCAGAGAACACATTTCTAAGACAGCTCGCTCATGCCGGTTTGCGCTCCACAATATCAGGAAGATTAGACCGTTCCTAACAGAGCACGCAACACAGCTTCTTGTCCAGGCCCTGGTTATTTCTAGACTCGACTACTGCAATGCGCTTCTGGCTGGACTCCCCTCTTGTGCGATCCAAACACTTCGATTGATCCAGAATGCAGCGGCACGTCTGGTCTTCAATGAGCCCAAAAGAACCCACGTCACACCACTCTTCATCTCTCTGCACTGGCTACCACTCGCTGCTCGCATCAAGTTTAAGGCGCTGACGCTTGCTTACAGAGCCACCACGCGCTCAGCTCCTGCTTACTTTGACTCCATCCTACAAATCCACACCCCCACCAGAAGCCTTCGCTCAGCAAAGGAACGACGGCTTGTGGTTCCATCACAGAGGGGGAAAAAATCCCTCTCCAGTTCATTCTCATTCAACGCTCCCAGCTGGTGAAACGATCTCCCCAATGCCATCCGAAACGCAGATTCATTGACATCATTCAAAAATCAACTCAAAACTCTGTTCTTCCGCGAGTACTTAACCTCATTAAAAAAAACCATCCTTTCCTCTTTCTCTTCCTTCTCCCCTCCCTACTCTAGCCTGTGCTACACTGAGCAATGTACACGCTCTCAGGATTTCAGGCTCTTATTGCGCTTCTCGACTCTTCATGACCGATCGCTTCATGTTCCCCCAAGTTGTAAGTCGCTTTGTGAAGATCGAAATTTTATTGTTTAATGTTATTTTTATTTAGTATTATTATGTTTTATTATTTTTCATAATTATTTGTATAATGTACAATGTAAAGTCAGACTGTGTTGAACATTGTGTCCCAAGGAGAGACTTGGATGAGCTATATTTGTTACAGGAATGTGCACTCTTATAGAACATGTTTCCACTGATGCACACAGTAGCATGCATCTGTTCTATGATGTATTGTAAACTGATTCTTTATAAGGAAAGTGGATTGTGCAACTGATGTAAGCATGATGTATACGCTCTATTTTAAACATAGGACGCATGTTTCTCTTCCTTCTATGGAAGTCTCTTCCAAGTGAGATCCTCTGTTAGTAGTATATATTAGGGGTGCACCGATCCGACTTTTTCAGTCCCGATACCGATACCGATGCCTGGGCTTTGTGTATCTGTCGATACCCGATACCGATCCGATACTATTGTTGAATTAATAATAAACTGTATATCTTCCACCTTATACCTTCCTTGAAGAGACTAAGGCACCAGACTTTACTAACTAAAAATAACTAAGACAAAATAACAGATGTATGTAAAGTGTTGAATTCTTATTTATTTAAAAAACAATTGTGCATTCAAATCTAAAATAGAATGTAATCAAACTTCTTTAAATAAATAAAATGTAGCAGTGGAAACAAAAAACAGTGTATTGGTCAAACATACAATAGTAATCTGACAGTTACCAAACATTTTTTACACTACAGATAATTGTTTTGGTATATAATCATATCAATATTCAAAAGTAGCATTACAAATTAACAAATAGTCTTAATTTTCTGCCATATGCAATTTAATAAAAATGATCAGCTAGCTAATAACAACTTTGTTCTGGTTTCACCTCACTCCTGTCTAAATGATTGTAGGCTAGGCCTATTTATTTTACTACACATTGTCAACAGAAATAAGCTGAAATACTGTTGATAATTAAAAATAATTCTTACTACCCACTCTTGCTTAATTGGGTAAGCACACTTGTGTTCTCATTTCAGATGCGTTCTGAGTAAATTAATAAACTGATTCATGAGTTCAGTGTTGGACAGATCAGTTGTTCTAATCTAACCAGTCGTTAAAATGACTCGGTTCAAAGGAGTCATTAGGTCGCGAATCGGACATTAGCAGACGCGTTGTGTGCGAATCCCGTCTGTTAGAACATCGCGAAAGATGTCAACACACAGAAAACACTTCATAACTGAATATGATTTGTCTCCCGTTTATTGAAAGTATGCTTTATGTCAGCTGGTCAGAGAAGAGTCAACATTTTTTGAGCGCAATGCACACCCAGCGGTAATTCAAAGACACAATTGTCCGAATGTGTCACGTGCAACATGGTTTCGGTCTTCCGACCTTTAGATTTGGAATTGGATTAATATGTGAAATATGAGAGAGCTAACGCTGATTATTTTGAAGACCAGAGAGCGCGCGCGGGGGAGGAGCTCTCTGGTCGGTCTCTCTGTCACTCAGTCACAAGTGCAGCATCTGTTCCACATACAATAACTCGTCAAATTAGGCTTTGGCGGCCATCAAAAAATGTTCAATGCAGGAAAGACCCTGACTTTGCAGTAATACCACCTCCCCTCGAAACATTTAAGTTACTCTGCAGACATTGCAAACAGCCGACGAACTAGTTGGCGTGGCAAGCGTGAAATATCTCCTCCACACAGCCGACTCTCTGGCTCGCTCCATGTTGCTTCTAGCATGCGACACACACGTGAAGCTGACGAATGACGTAGGTTCTGCTGCGACGGAAAAAAAACACCTGGATCGGCTTGTGGATCTGTTCATTTTTCCGATCCCCGATCCAGCTATTTTGTCAGTATCGCGGCCGATATCCGATCCTAATATCGGATCGGTGCACCCCTAGTATATATAATATCCAAATTGAGTGTTCGCCCTCAGACGAGATCAGATAAGGGACGAGGAGAGGAGAGACGAGACGAGAGATGGACGAGGGGGGGGGGGGGGGGGGGTGAAGAAGGGAGAGGGGAGAGAAATGGAGGAATGGAGAAACATACAGCTGGCATGAGACAATAACTTTTTAATGTCTCAACTATGTCTGATATATAAAATAATAAAAAGAGATCTCTTGGCAAATTACTGGTATCCGGTCCTGTGATTCAATCATAATGGGGACAAAAGCTGAATTTTCAGATCTACAATTGGCGTCACGAACAGGATCTGCATTTCAGGCATTTATCATCAGGTAAGACATTTTCTTTTTCTTAAAGATTCTAAGTCTGCCTGATGATATATAAACTGTTGAGACAGTGACTGAAACTGCTAAAAAGAACTGTGTTATTTTGAAATACCAGTTTTGTTGCCAATGAATATGTGTCAGACATAGTTACATTTTAAGTAATTTAATTTGATGTGATTTATTTAAGTTATTCTGATCAGCATTCTGACCTCCAAAATATTGAATGAAGCTGGGTTAAAAGTGGATTCTTTTGTGCAAAAGACCATTTTGTCAAATTTTCGGGAGATTAATCCGTAATGCGATTTAGCAATTAGTTCGTTGTGACTGTAAGGTGGTCGGAACACGGCGAGACTGCAGTTTTGTTTTATTTTTAAATTTTGTTATTTTTGGGCAGAGAAAATCTCTAATGTGTCCTTCGTGCCTTAGAACCGTGCTTAGAAGAAGTACGGGGAAGTGCAACGAACTGTGAGATTAAAGCGGTTTAAAGTGGCGGGTCTGCGCTAAAGGGTGCGCAGCTTTAGAAAGCCCTAAAACGTTTAAACACGCTAAAGGTATAAGGCGCCTTGATGAATAAAAGTGGCTAGAATCGTTGGCCTTCTGATTTTGACAGTAAAGCTGTTCAATATTTGGGGAGGAGACTGATCTGAGTTCAACTGAAAAGAAAAAGGAAAAGGAAAAAAAAAAAGACAAAAAATGTATTTGAGTTAAACTGAATTTTAAAGTAAAATACAATTGAAAATATATGAGTTAACTTTTAACTGTTTCCTTTTCCTTTCCTCGAGTTTCTCAAGTGTTCATAGGGAGAGCAGCCCCTCCCTTTGGAATTCACCCTGTACCCTCTTCTCTCTCTCTCTCTCTCTCTCTCTCTCTCTACACACACACACACACACTTATAAATAGATAGTCTGCTGTTTCTCTAGTTCACATAGAGAAATATACAAATTATTTGTAAAATGGCTGCAAACAAAGAAAGCATCTGCAAGATACATTTCTAGATGAGATCAAATGACAGAAATGTCTGGTGTTAATATATATATATATATATAAAATATATATAAAAAAAAAGAAGAAAAAAAAAGGAAAAAGACAAAAGACAAATATAAACAAAGATGCAATCGAAAATATGCAATTTCTGGTTAAGCCAGAGTAAAAAAAATTGTAGTATTAAACTATGTTAAAAGTTTATGAAAATGCAGTCCTGGGGCATTGTGGACTTTGCCTCACAGGGTTCTCTCTCATTCACAGACAGCTGAATGCTATTTGAGCCTGTGCTATGAGTGATACGTTATTTATAGTAAAGCACAGTGTTTCAGTTTGAAATCATAGACACAGAGATGTTAAAGAAATGATACTAGGCAATTGATAATTAAATGTTTCAAGCAAAACTCATTCACTCAATCTTTTAAATGAATACAGACCTTGAATGATATAAGTGATCATTTTGGATTAGTTACTCTATGACCAGTAACTTCTTTGTCTCATCTTTGTCTTCACCATGTACAGGGCCGATGGCTCCGGTTACAGATGAAGCAGAACTTTACTTTGAACGGAATGGTTGTGATAACTAATTGATTTAAGTTATTAATATTAATCTGTCTCCATGTTTTTAAACTATTAGGCATTCCAAATGGTTCTGATGGCTCTTGAATGCAATTCCTTGATTCTGTTGAAGAAAATGCCTGTCAAAGGTTTCGTAATGGAAAGAGTGGTTACCAGTGAGCATGAGGTGATTTCTCAATGACGGATAAGATCCTCTATGGCCAAAAAGGGGACAATCTAAGGCAGAGATTTTACCGCCGCTACTGGGCATCTCCTGAAGGGAGGTGTGATTGTGAGATGTGTATGAGAGTGAGAAGATGTTTGTAAGGCCAACAGCATCATTGAAGGGAGAGCTGTGAGAAGTTACAGTAGTCTGCCCTAGAAATGGGAACTCCTCCATACCAGATCACCAGCAACCACATTCCTTGGATGGTGAGACTATGCCAGGGGGACACCCTGGGAAAGATGATCATTCATAAAGAGATAAGGGGAATGGGTTTTCAAGAACCAGCTGAGACCATGAGGGATTGTAATTAATTACTGTGGAGACCATAACAGAAAAACTTCTTAATTTATATTAGGAACATGAAGTTGGTTGCCTTATGTGCAATTATTGTTTAGAAGTTTCAGATTCAGCATAATGGGAAATCTCTGAAAGTGTGATATTGAACTAACATGTCTCTATCATAGTTTTCACTCCTGTAGATCATTAAGACATGACAGGATAATTCCAAAACATGGTGGTGGTTAAAGATGAAGACTGCTTTTGCTGATTTAAGAGAAGTTCTGGATAACAAAGGTTAAGTGAATTTAACATTTTTAACTAGAGAAAACCTTAGCAAGATCTTAGCATAAGTTATTTTAGATTGTTGGAATCATTCCAATACAAAACAACTGAGTTGACTTTTCTACACAAATGAATAATGAATAGACATGTTTCAAGACATGCTTTGATAAGAGATGAAGATATTCTCAATATAAAATATGGATAAAACCGAGAATGGGAAATACAGAGTGGAATAGGGGATTTTACACTTACAAAACACAACTGACAAACAATCAACACCTGCTTACTGATTTACAACCCCAAGGGATAGGATTCTTTAATATCAACGTTTCTTTTAGTTTGTTATTTTGAACCAGGAACTGAAGGAATTCAGGTATATTTACTGAAAAGTTCAGGTACTGGCGAAGATTTTATTAATGTTTCCTTTCTTAGATGTATGGGGTACATTTTAAATGCATACACATAGATGATAAAAGACACATAGTATGCGGGGACATATCATGGGTTTGGGTTATTTGTTTTGTTTGTTTTCTGTTTGTTGTTTTCCTTTCTTTTGCCTTTCCTTTTCTTCACTATTGCTCCACTAGATGGCCACTGGAGGGGTGATGGTGTGGAACTGACTGTCGTAGTTCCAGAGGAGGCACTGAAGATCGAAATTTTATTGTTTAATGTTATTTTTATTTAGTATTATTATGTTTTATTATTTTTCATAATTATTTGTATAATGTACAATGTAAAGTCAGACTGTGTTGAACATTGTGTCCCAAGGAGAGACTTGGATGAGCTATATTTGTTACAGGAATGTGCACTCTTATAGAACATGTTTCCACTGATGCACCACAGTAGCATGCATCTGTTCTATGATGCAGAGCTGCCAACTCTCACGCATTGGCCGTGAGACACACGCATTTGACTGGTTTCACACGCTCACACGCCACACCCCCGATTTCTCACGCTGAAGTGTCACCTGGTCGGTCAAATGCCTGAAAGATGAGTTTATCTATAGATCTACATGTTGAGCCGATCATGTTGATCGATTAGTTATGCTTTCGGTGAGGGGGTTCAAGATTCATGGGCAAAAATATACGGTGTTGCGCGACCTAAAACTACATTCTGTTTTGGGTTCTGACGAGAACGAGCCTGTAATGAGCGAAGTGGAGTGGAGTGATGCTCAGAGGTGCGTTTCCCGAAAGTGTCGTTCGCTATATGGTCACAAGTTCCGTCATTATAAGCATAGTTAAACGAGTCGTGTTTCCCGAACCCATAGTTCCAACGAACGTTCGCAAACAACGTTCGCAAGTTGATTTGCATACATTTTGTTCTTGCACTGATGTTAAATTTGTAGCCATTTTGCACTTTAACAGCCAGTTTGAGATATAGGCTATATTTGAGTGTGTAATGATTCTGACAGTTTTTTTCCATTGAAATGTCTGGGGAAAGGTGTCCCAATAACCCTGAATTCACCCTATACTCTTTGAAATCATAATTACATTGCATTATGAAGCTTGAAACCCCAAATATTATAACCTTCTTCATTAACAATTATTCAGTTATTTGTAACAATCTCATTGTAAAAAAAAAAGAAATAGAAAAAAGTGGTTTCAATGTAACCAGCTACTTTTTGATAGTAACTTGTAGTGTAGCTACTTTTTCAAAAGGGTATAACTTGAATGTAACTTAACTACTTAAAGTAGTTTTTACTACAAATGTTTTTTTAGATCAGCCACAGCAAAAAAGAACCACACAACAGACAGAAGAGCAACAGACAGGACTGACAGTTTTTTCCCTTTTCTTCCCTGTAAATGTATACTGTAGGTTGATGTATAATCAATTTGCTCTATTAGACAAAACCATTCCTCTACATAGTGCTTTAAAATGGTGTGTGTGTGTGTCTATAGGATATACTGTATACAAAGCGTCATAAAGATGCATTTTGTCTTAATAGACAGAATTAATTATCAACCTTATCAAAGGCAAAAAACAAAAAACAAAAAAACAATACTACTCAAATGCTAATGCAGAGAGAGTGTTTTCTGTGATGTGTGTGTGTATATAGCTATTATATATATATATATACACAGGCAGTGCAGAATTATTAGGCACGTTGATTTTCTGATCATATTTTTTTTCCAGGCACATTTGACCAATTCCAAACCACAGTAATCCTAATAACTACTATTGATTTAGTATTTAATAATGTATAAGTGATATATAATTGTTCATGAAGGCTGGAAATGAAAATCACCTTATATTCAGGTGTGCAGAATTATTAGGCATGTTTTCTTTTACAGATAAATTGAGCCAAAAAAGAGATTTAACTCAGACTGAAAAGTCAAAAAGTATTAAATGCCCATTAGAAGGATGCAATACTAATGCAATACTAGACATTGCAGTTAAGGCATGACCATTGGACAGTGAAATGCTCGTTGGGTCAGCAGGATCTGACAAAAACAGGTGGTGAAGAAAAGACACCTGTTAACTGCAAAAGAATGAAGAATTAAGGTGAAGAATTAAGGGTGAAACCATCAGGAACCCTTTAGTCTCCAGTGCCACCATTTTCCAGAGCTGCAACCTACCTGGAGTCTCCAGAAGTGCAAGGTGTCAGGATCTCAGAGACTTCAGTTAGGTAAAGAATCCTAAAAAATGACCCCCACTAGATAAGAATCACAAGCTGAAGTGTTGTAAAATACATGAAGAAGGTTTTTTTATAGGCTTTATGGACAGATAGGTTGAGAGTGACTCTAGAAGGACCAGCACCACATCCTCTAGTACCACTGTTTGAAGAATTCATCTTCCAGAATCTGGCAGTACGTTTTGGGAGTTCATTTTAGTCCATCCTGAAGTCCGTTTTGCAGAGATGGACTAAAAATGAACTCCCAAAACGTACTGCCAGATTAGTATTGCATTTTGTCTGACCCTGCTGACCCAACGAGCATTTCACTGTCCAATTGTCACGCCTTAACTGCAATGTCTAGTATTGCATTAGTATTGCATCCTTCTCATGGGCATTTAATACTTTTTGACTTTTCAGTCTGAGTTAAATCTCTTTTTTGGCTCAATTTATCTGTAAAAGAAAACATGCCTAATAATTCTGCACACCTGAATATAAGGTGATTTTCATTTCCAGCCTTCATGAACAATTATATATCACTTATACATTATTAAATACTAAATCAATAGTAGTTATTAGGATTACTGTGGTTTGGAATTGGTCAAATGTGCCTGGAAAAAAAATATGATCAGAAAATCAACGTGCCTAGTAATTCTGCACTCCCAGTATATATATATATATATATATATAATGATTATTATTTATTTAATTTTTTGTTGTTACAATTTTTGCTTTGTACGCGGCAAAATTTTGGTTGGCCCCACCAAATCTCACTCTAAGTTTTTTTGAAAAGTTGGCAGCTCTGTATGATGTATTGTAAACTGATTCTTTATAAGGAAAGTGGATTGTGCAACTGATGTAAGCATGATGTATACGCTCTATTTTAAACATAGGACGCATGTTTCTCTTCCTTCTATGGAAGTCTCTTCCAAGTGAGATCCTCTGTTAGTAGTATATATAATATCCAAATTGAGTGTTCGCCCTCAGACGAGATCAGATAAGGGACGAGGAGAGGAGAGACGAGACGAGAGATGGACGAGGGGGGGGGGTGAAGAAGGGAGAGGGGAGAGAAATGGAGGAATGGAGAAACATACAGCTGGCATGAGACAATAACTTTTTAATGTCTCAACTATGTCTGATATATAAAATAATAAAAAGAGATCTCTTGGCAAATTACTGGTATCCGGTCCTGTGATTCAATCATAATGGGGACAAAAGCTGAATTTTCAGATCTACACTTTGGATAAAAGCGTCTGCTAAATGCATAAATGTAAATGTAAATGTAAAAGTCCAATCCAAATGAAAATGCTTCATATAAACACCTCAATCGATTAAAAATGCCCAAACCCAATGAAACTGTAAACGGTGTGAGAGGGGTGACCTTTAACCTCATACTATGAGAAAGGCTTTAACTCTGTCACACACACATACACCGGTGTGTAACCTCAAACTATAAGAAAGGCTTTAACTCTGTCACACACACATACACCGGTGTGTAACCTCAAACTATAAGAAAGGCTTTAACTCTGTCACACACACACACACACACACACACACACACACACACACACACCGGTGTGTAACCTCATGCTATAAGAAAGGCTTTAACTCTGTCACTCAAACACACACACACACACACACTCACACACACCGGTGCATAACCTCAAACTATAAGAAAGGTTTTAACTCTGTCACTCACTCACACACACACACACACACACACACACACACACACACACCGGTGTGTAACCTCAAACTATAAGAAAGGCTTTAACTCTGTCACTCACTCACACACACACACACACACAAACACATACACCGGTGTGTAACCTCAAACTATAAGAAAGGCTTTAACTCTGTCACACACACATACACCGGTGTGTAACCTCAAACTATAAGAAAGGCTTTAACTCTGTCACACACACACACACACACACACACACACACACACACACACACACACACACACACACACACACACACACACACACACACCGGTGTGTAACCTCATGCTATAAGAAAGGCTTTAACTCTGTCACTCAAACACACACACACACACTCACACACACCGGTGCATAACCTCAAACTATAAGAAAGGTTTTAACTCTGTCACTCACTCACACACACACACACACACACACACACCGGTGTGTAACCTCAAACTATAAGAAAGGCTTTAACTCTGTCACTCACTCACACACACACACACACACACACACACACAAACACACGCACACCGGTGTGTAACCTCAAACTATAAGAAAGGCTTTAACTCTGTCACTCACACACACACACACACACACACACACACACACACACACACACACACCGGTGTGTAACCTCAAACTATAAGAAAGGCTTTAACTCTGTCACTCACACACACACACACACACCGGTGTGTAACCTCAAACTATAAGAAAGGCTGTAACTCTGTCACTCACACACACACACACACACACACACACACACACACACACCGGTGTGTAACCTCAAATTCACGAGTTTGTGTGCCCATATAATCTTGGCAAAAGTGGTAAACGGATTTGGCTGTCTGCTATAGAGGGGCTCGGAGAGGATATTCTACCCGAGCTCCGATTGCCCCCCTATAACAGGCAAAATTGTTCAAAAGGGAGGAGCCGGGGAGGAGGAGGGATGCTGCAAGAACTAACAACGGGAAGAGGTAAGCTGCTGGCTTTATACCTTGGTATTAATTGGAAGATTAGATGGGCGTACTTCCTCCCGAAATTACGTTTAGTAACTTCACTTCACGAGTTTGTGTGCCCATATAATCTTGGCAAAAGTGGTAAACGGATTTGGCTTGCTGTCTGCTATAGAGGGGCTCGGAGAGGATATTCTACCCGAGCTCCGATTGCCCCCCAAAAACATAAATGCACAAATAGACAGCAAGCACGAATTATGGGAATTGGAACAGCTCATGATTACTTAAGAATCTGCATAATTATTTCAATAGTCCAGAACCCCCCCCAAAAATGGAAAAAGATGGAATGGAAAAAATGGCACTGCAGCAGCATTGAGGTAGGCAGGTAACTACCGTGGCAGTTTATAAAACAGCTGAGGTGTTGCAGCGACTGAATGGGATAGAGTGGGGCACTGCAGCGGCAGTCTCAAATTGGCAGGGCACTGCACCGGCAGTCTCAAATTGGCAGGGCACTGCAGCGGCAGTCTCAAATTGGCGGGGCACTGCAGCGGCAGTCTCAAATTGGCGGGGCACTGCAGCGGCAGTCTCAATTGGCAGGCACTGTAGCGGCAGTCTCAAATTGGCGGAGCACTGCAGCGGCAGTCTCAAATTGGCGGGGCACTGCAGCGGCAGTCTCAAATTGGCGGGGCACTGCAGCGGCAGTCTCAAATTGGCGGGGCACTGCAGCGACAGTCTCAAATTGGCGGGGCACTGCAGCGGCAGTCTCAATTGGCGGGCACTGAAGCGGCAGTCTCAAATTGGCGGGCACTGCAGCGGCAGTCTCAAGCCAGCAGTAGTATCAAGTGAAGTGGAGCACGACACAGCAGCATCGATAAAACATGGTTTACAGGCACAAGTTGGCTTGAGTTTCGAAGGGCAGCTACCTTAAAGAGAAGTGAGATTTAGATGGGCTTGTTTGATGAGGCTGAGGTCAGATCGAATGTAAGACTGAAAGGCGTCTGAGGACCACCGTCCCAGTAGTTTGATTTGATGGTCTGGCAGACCTTTTTGGGCTGCGGTTGTGGCTGCTCCAATACGAAAGGAGTGAGATGAAAACAAGTGAGCTTGGATACCAGAGTGGGTGAGGATGTGTTTAAGCTTTTTATGGAACCAATGCCTGGTGACAGGAAGGTTGTTCTCATCAATGAAAAGTGGGTCGAGCTGAAAGGAGATCTGAGCCTCCCTGTGTGCAAGGAAGAAGGAAAGAGATTGATATGGCTGGATGGAGATATGGATGAAATGACCGTTTTTTAATTGATCAGTTTTGCTGTGTTTGATCAGGAAACGGATGGTGTCCATGTCTAAAACTTGGAGGTCGGAGAAGGTTGGATGGATGGCTGGGTTGAATTTAGAATTGGTTGTGAATTCAGACACTCTGAGGAATCCAAAAAAGGCCAGGGTAAACATAGCGTCTAGAGTTCTTGCTGTTTCTGGGGGCATGTGACCAGAGCGGAGGAAGGTCAGACATTTAGCTAAAAGATCAATGGTTAGAGGTTGCCTGGAATCAGGATGAGTAGGGTTGGTTTTTTGAATTCCTTTGATTAGGTGTTTGAGTGGGTGAATTACTGGAATATCAAGTCTGAATAGGGAGGAACTGGGGTTGGATCTGGGTCCGCCTCCGGGGCTAATGCTCTGAATTTCTGAAAGAGAAAGCGAGAGAGTGCGTCAGCAATTTGGTTTTGGTGGCCTGGAATATGGACAGCTTTGAAGATTAATTGTTTACAGGCAGATAACCAGGTGAGGCGTCTCAAGAGGGGCATGATTTCAGGGGAATTTGAACGGCCTTTGTTGATGCAGTGTACGGTGGCTAGATTTTCACAGTGGAATTCTATGTTTTTAGAAGACCATTCGTGACCCCACAAATATGCAGCTATGACGATGGGATAAAGCTCAAAAAGAGCTGAGGATGCAACATGCTGGTTTAACATGGAGAGCTCAGGAGGCCAGGTTGAAGCGAACCAATGAGTCTTGTAGAATCCTCCAAAGCCTACTGAGGGAGCGGCATCTGTAAACAGCGGGAGATCACAAGGTTGAGATTGAAAGTCATCGTAAAAGAAGGTAAGGCCGTTCCATTGTTTAAGAAACATGATCCATAGATTCAGGTCGGCGAGGCAAGATGGGGTTAGAGATGTGGTGTTATCCAATTCCTGAATGGATGATGCAAGAGACAGCAAGTGGGAGATGAAAGGGCGTCCTTGAGGCACTATACGCATGGCGTAGTTTAAGTGGCCTAGCAGGGATAGCAAATCTCGTTTGCTGCACTGAGGTGCTTCGAGCAGATTGGAGGAGATGGCGATTATCCTGTCGATTTTGTCTTTGGGAAGGGAGGCTTGGAATTTAACAGAGTCAAGGTTAATTCCGAGGAACTCTAGAGATGTTGTAGGGCCCAGTGTCTTCTCTGAAGAGAGTGGAACCCCTAATTCAGAAAAAACACTCTGAACGGTAGAAAGGTGAGCTGCTGGAGGAAAAGAGCTGGGGGAAACAGTGAGAAAGTCGTCCAGAAGATGCACCAGGTAAGGGACTGCATGGTTGTTTTGCAGGATCCAGCAAAGCGCTTCTGACAGCATGTCAAAAAATTTTTGACTACTTTTGCAGCCAAAAGTTAAACGTACTGCAAAAAAGAATTTTCCTCTCCAATGAATGCCAAAAAGGTGCCAAAAGTCTGGATGTATGGGCATGACTTTAAATGCTGATGTGATGTCAACTTTTGCTAACCAGGCTCCGTAACCAGCATTTTTGATTAGGTGAATGGCTTGGTCTATGTTATGGTAGCACAAGGAGAATTCTTCTAGCGGGATGAGGCTGTTTATACTCGGATGAGTATTGTTATGGGGAGCCGAGAGATCTATGATCATGCGTTTTTTCCCTGAAAATGTCCTTGTGGCTACACCGATAGGACTTATCCGAAATACTTTGAAAGGTGGGGAATCAAAGGGGCCAATCATGAATCCAGACTCTAGCTCTTTGGCTATTAAGGTGTCAACTGCTTCAGGTTCAGCGTTTGCCGACTGAAGGTTTTTGCAGATAAGGCTACTGGTAGGGAGGCTTTCCAGACCGGGATTAAAACCTTCCTTTAAACCTTTGAGAAGATATTGTGTGAAGTTTTTGTCTGGGTGATTTGCCAGTTCGTGGGCTAGAGAGGAGACAATGATGGGAGAAGACAGATACTTTCGCAATTCTTTATTGGAGTTTGCTGAGGAGCGATAGACAGGGCATACGGAGCGAGCATGAGCTCCACCACAGAAATTACAAACATGTAGATATATGCAGTTTTGTCTAGTACAACCAAACTGATTGAAATTATTGCATACTTGTCTGCCTGAAGCGAACCTGAAGTTGCGGCTCTTTGAGTCTCCCCTGGACTGTGGTACGTAAGATGTGGAATTGACGAATTGAGGGGTGCCAGAATTGGTGCTCATATTGCTTGAAGGGCCGAAATTAAAGAGGGGGCACGAGGAAGGCTCGTGTGTGGTGGAATTACACAAGACACAAGAGACACTACGGCAGCCCAGAAAAACCTTATTGTATAGCTCCAAGTCAAGAGCTCCCCAATAAGGACATTGACCCACTGGGTGACTCGAGCTGTGCATTTGGCTGAAAAAAGCCTGTAATAAGTGAAGAAATGGGTACCGCCGAAAGTGTGTGACAGTACTGCAATGATAGTTAAAAAGTCATTCAACTCCTTGCGTCTAGAGGGGAAGACAGAACAAATGATTTCTGTATATCTACCGAAAGCGATACAAAATTCAGCCATGGTGAGTGTGCGATTTGATTTGGAATTTGTGGTTTTCAGATTGATTGTCATAGGACCACAGTCAAGGGTGCGATGGGGTTCACTTATTGAAACAGAGGGAAGGAGGGAAGAGAGGTCAATGTCTGCACCTGCTAAAATCTGGGAACGTAGATGGGTGGTGGATCCATAGCAAGGGCGTTGGAAGGAACTGGAAGAGCAGAAGCAGTTGATAGTGTATATGTTGGGAGGCGAGGAACTGTTGAGGAAGCAGTGGCTGGATGAAATAAGGTTGGAGAATAGATCACTTGGGGAGGCAACCCCATGCTTGGATCGGCTCCAACGGCGGCAGAAAAAGGAAAGAGAGGGGGTGGCAGGACCGTTTGCGGAGGCAGCCTCACGCTTGGGTCTGTGCCGATAGCAGAGGATAAATTAAAGAGAGGGGGGAAGGGAGGGGGGGCATGACCGTTTGCGGAGGCAGCCTCACGCTTGGGTCTGCTCCGATAGCGGAGGAGAGAGGAAAGTAAGAGGGGGGGTAGGGGGGAAAAGGTGGCATTTGCACAGGTAACCTCGAATTTGTATTTATTCCATGGCTAGATGGATTTAACTGGGGATGAAAGACCGGAGGAACAGAAATGTTGGAAGCGTGGGCAGAAGAAGCTGTGATAGACTCACCTGTGGCAGGAGGAAAGGTAACAGTCACAGTTGGAGAGGCCGCGAAATTATCGCGGGCAACCACGGAACTAATGTTCGCGGCCGCGATAGACGGCCGGCCGCAATGAGCGGCGGACGAGGAAGCTGTGGCAGCTGCGGCTGCCGGCTGAAACTGTAGCGGGTTGGAGGCGAACCGTATGGATCGTACGTTTGCATGCGTTGAGGCTTGCGTGGTGCTTGAGGGACGCTGGGTGTTTTGATGAGAGCGCACGAGCAGATCGTGAATTTGCGCTTTTGAATTCTTCCGGGAGAAATGGATACCCGCGTTGGATAACGCTTGCCTGAGCGCATTGACAGTCCATTTCTGGACAGGAGGGACTGAAGGGCTTGCTGCAGATGATGGTGATGCTGCTGCTGCTGCTGTTGATGATGATGATGATGTTGAAGGACGAGATGAATCACGGCGAGGATTAGCCGAGCCCCGTGATGATCTAGATGGAGGAGGAGAAAGAGGTCTCCTTGAGCGAGGTCTTTTATGCTGGTTTGTGGAGCGGAGAGACCGGCGTCCTGGACGATCAACAGGTGAAATGTGCAGTGAAGGAGGATCCAAACTGTTGGGAGAAACGCGTGCAGGTGTTTCTGGCACGTTAGAAAGTTTGTCGGAGGAGGGAAACAATTCGATTTCTTGGAAGTCAGTCATGATGCGGTTTGGGCGGGTCAAATGCTGCAAGAACTAACAATGGGAAGAGGTAAGCTGCTGGCTTTATACCTTGGTATTAATTGGAAGATTAGATGGGCGTACTTCCTCCCGAAATTACGTTTAGTAACTTCACCTATAAGAAAGGCTTTAACTCTGTCACTCACACACACACACACACACACACACACACACACACACACACACACACACACACACACACACACACACACACACACACACACACACACACACACACACACCGGTGTGTAACCTCAAACTATAAGAAAGGCTTTAACTCTGTCACTTACACACACACACTCTCTCTCTCTCTCACACACACACACATGCTATAAGAAAGGCTTTTCTGTCTCTGTCTCCTTGAACATCTTTCTGCCTCACGTGCACAAAAATGAACCAAAACACAGTGAAAACATGACATGAACAGCTGCATTTTTATGAACTAACGTTAACAAAGATGAATGTATAAATGTATTGCTCATGGGTAGTTCATGTTAGTTAATATAATGTTAACTAATGAAACCTTATTGTAAAGTGTTACCAAAAAAGTTATTTTAAATTGTAAAAATATTTCACAATATATAAAATATACACAGTTTTTGCTGTATTTTGGATCAAATAAATGCAGGCTTGGTGAGCAGAAGTACACCAAGTACAGTACAAAACAGTAGTTTCCAAACTTTTGACTGGTAGTGTTTATGGAATAAAACAAAACTAGAGGCGTTCGCAGACTTTCTGTCTTAGCACTAAGTCCGATAGAAAATCAGCAAATTCTGTGATAAAGTCTGTATGGTGTCCTGGTGGCCTGTATACAGTAGCCAGTCAAATGTCAAATGGGATTCATCATCTACACTAGAAGCACTAACACTTCAAAATAATTATATTTGAAACTAGACCTCAGAGTAATACTAAATACATGATTATAAATTACAGCAACACCTCCCCCTTTACCTTTCAGATGGGGCTCATGTTTATAACAGTAATCTTGGGGGTGGACTTTTACTGTTAAAGAATAAGAGGTTAAAGAACAACAACTTTAATGGAGTCAGATGAAATATATTAAACTGAATTATGCTCGTCATCCTTCAACTGCTTTTGTTCTGATTA
>JARQWZ010002304.1:120000-241271 GCA_033150135.1 Gobio occitaniae
ATATTTAAAAATTCTTCCTACTCACAGAACGATCTAAACAAACCATTCTTTTGTTTTATATTTTTTTATTACAGAATTCAATTTACAAACATTCAGCCATCACAGTCCGTGAACAAATATTATACATCAAATAATTACAATAACAATATAAAAACAAGTATGAAATTCATAAATGTACACCCCTTATGAAGCTTTGAATCGATCCGACACCCGTCTCTACGGCGACACCTAGTGGTCACTTGCATGTGTTGATCTGAAATAATCTTGACGATCCATGTTAAAAAAAATAAATATAAACATCTGTCTGACAACTACATGATCTTGGTTTTTTAACCTGGAGCCTCCTCATTGTGAATAACTATAGGTTTTTTTGGTCATGAAAAATTAATGATTGATCAAAATTATTAATAAAAATAAATAAAGCCACAATGTGTCACATTTGTTAGATAACATTTTTATTCAAAAATATTATTTGCTCTGCTGTTGAAGGACTTAGCACACTTCTGTTTTTTAACATATAATTTCTAGGGACACTTGCTCAAATATTTTTTAGCAAGTAACTTACATACAAATGAGGGAAAATAACTGCTATCACAAGATCTCTCTCCTCTCACAAAAACCCACGAGGTGAAGATGGATTTACTTCACTTTTAAACTGTGGTGAATTAGCTTCATACAGATGTGTGTGACTGTGTGGCTTGTTGCCGTCCCTTTTAATCAAACACAGTTTTGGCAGGCGTCACCTGATGAAACAATTGAAGCTTCATTTAGCCATAGTCACATGACATGGGTGTTGTGAATCACAGATCGGAGCAATGTTTCGAAACATCTGCGCTTCGGGATCTCCACAAAGCGCCGAAACGTTACGTTTCGCGTCAGCCATCCCTAGTGTTCCTGCCTTGTTGTGCTTGTTAGTTTGGACTGCCTGCCTGTGTTTTGACCTTGCCTGAACTCTTGACTATGATTGTGGATTACCCTTTCAATAAAGCTGCATTTGGATCCTTGCCCTGTGTCTCTCGGAGCAGTATGTTACAAAAGCAAAGAAATAACTCCAACTTCCAGCCATTTCGCTCGAGACCTTACAAATGCCCCTTTAGCCATTTCAATATACATATTATCTATTTCCTTTTTTTATTATTGTTTCTTCTTCCTCTGAAAGATTATGCTTAGTCATTAAAATGTTTAATTTATCCATAATACTTATTTTTTTGGCTATATTGTTCTTTTTAATTACTTTACTTTATTTAATTGCTCTTTCTCTCATTTTAAATTTGAAAAATTCCCATCTTTGTGTGCAATTCACTTCATTATTATCAAATGTTTTTTTTTACTAAATCACAAAACTCATCATCTTTTAATAAATTATTATTTAGTTTCCAATAAACACATATAATTACAATTTTGTTGTTTTGTTCCTGCTAAATGGATTGAAATGAATTTCTGATCAGAAAATGGGGCATAGCTGTGTGATGATTCTGACACAAACTGCAGACAAGAGGGAGATATAAGCCACATATCAATTCTAGACTGTAACATTGCTCCAAATGTGTTAATGTCAGGGTTTAAAAACGCCAAACGTCTATGTTCACAAATATATGCAGTACTTTTGAATTTTGAATGTGAGATTAATATTATAGGTTTTCTATCTACAAGATCATCTGGAGCATCATTATAATCGCCTCCAATAATCAAGTGTATGACAAGCCGTTTTAACTTTTAATCAATCGCAGGATATGTATTTGTGATATCAACAAAGTTAATTCTTGATATCAGAAATTAGATTTCGACTAGTAACAATGGCAATTTTTGATATCAGGAATTACATTTTCACTAGTAAAAATGTTAATTCTTGATATCAACAATGACATCATCACTCGCAGAAATCGAATTGTTGATATCAGGACTTCAATTTCAACTAGTAAAAAATATAATTCTTGATATCAACAATTTATACCCTGGGAATGGCAATAGGCAAGCTGTTTTGACTTTTAATCAATCGCAGGATATGTATTTGTGATATCAACAATTCAATTTTCACTAGTTAAAATGATAATTCTTGATATCAGGAATTAGATTTCCACTAGTAACAATGACAATTTTTGATATCAGAAATTACATTTCCACTAGTAACAACATTAATTCTTGATATCAACAATTACATTTTCACTAGTTAAAATACTAATTTTTGATATCAAGAATTTAATTTCCACCAGTAAAAACTCTAATTCTTGATATCAGTAATTGTATTTTCACTAGTGAAATGTCATAGGTGGCCATTCAAATTCCATTGTTGATATCAAGAATTGATTTCTTACTAGTAGAAATGACAATTTCAGATATCAGAAATACAATTCTTACTAGTAAAAATACACATTTCTGATATCAATAATTACATTGTTACTAGTACAAATATCTATTCTTGATATCAACAATTGAATTGCTACTAGTAACAATGTTAATTTCTGATATCATGAATGTGATTGTTACTAGTAAGAAAGCCATTTTAAATATCTGAAATTATATTGATATCACAAATACATTTTCTCTTCTGCAATTTTGACTCGTCGGACTTGCAATTAAGATATCTACAATGTGATTGTGACTAGTCATAAAAGCATTGTAGATATCTACAATGTTAATTTGACTAGTCGTAATATACATTGCAGATATCTACAATGCTTTTATGACTAGTCACATTCTTCCATTGACTTCAATTGGAAAATATTTTCAGATATCTACAAATGAGTTTTGACTAGTAGAAATTGGAATTAAACATATCTGTAAAAAATAAATTTCCACTGGATTTCTAATTAGAGATATCTCAAATTATATTTGCACTAGTGGCAATTAAATTCAAGATATCTCTAATTAAGTTTTGCCTAGTCAAAAATCCAGTTCAAGATATCTCTAACAGGGTTTTGTCTAGTCATAATCAAATTGGAGATATATTTAATTTGTCGTTTTTAAAGATATCCAAAAATACATGCAGATATCTTTAAGTAATTTATTACTAGTCAAATACAGTTGTAGATATCTTGAACTGGATTTTTGACTAGGCATAACTTAATTAGAGATATCTTGAATTGGAATTCGTCCCAGTCAAAACTCATTTAAAGATATCTTCAACTTAATTACAGATATCTCAGTCTGCTTTTTGACTAGGAGGATCTTTCTTTGGAGATATCTGCATTCAGCTTTGAGACTAGGAAGAATTTCAGTGTAGATATCTTGAATGAACATTCTGACTAGTCGAAATTATTTTATAGATATCTTAATTGTGTACTCAAACCACCCCTTTGCTAAGCCCCGCCTTTTCTAATCACGTTGTCTTTGAGGAATGCGCCAAAAATCTCAGAACGGCCTGACCTGGTTTTCAGGTAATACAATTACTGTAAAAGTTCTTTATTAACTTAGTTGTTAGTTGTTTTTAACACTGTTATAGTAACTGCATTATTTGCAAATCACTGGCTTGTTTTGCGTTGTCAATGAACGGTTTTCTAAGGGAATATTTTGTCGTAATGTTGATAAATTGTAATATCAAAGTGATATATCAGGCAGAAGTTATCTGGTGTAGGCTATTTTTTAGATTTTAAATGTTTGTCCACATTTTTACATAGGCCTATTGCTGTTTACATATGGTCGGATTTGCTCCATGTATGTCAGTGGAAATGTCTTCAGAGTTCGTGTAGGAATGTAAACGAGTATTTTATGTAGCGTTTAGACCAGGGGTGTCCAAACTCGGTCCTGGAGGGCCGCTGTCCTGCAGAGTTTAGCTTCAGCTTGCCTCAAAACACCTGCTGGAAGTTTCTAGTATGCCTAGTAAGACCTTGATTAGCTGGATCAGGTGTGTTTAATTGGGGTTGGAACTAAACTCTGCAGGACAGTGGCCCTCCAGGAGCAGGATTGGACACCCCTGGTTTAGACCAATGCTTTTGTTAAAATAGCTATCTTGTTTGGCTCCATGCATCATCATGTTCGATGCTGGTAATGTATATGCCTCATTTTCTCTAATCGTAAAAATTTGGCATTACTGCGAACAAGGTATGTGCTGGTGTAGTCTGGCAGTGAAGAATTCCACGTTGCAATGTCCAGTATATGCTCTGTAGAGTAACCATACGTGCCGTTTTTTCCCCGGACGCATCCTAGCCAGGATTTCTACGTCTAAAATATCCAGGTTTTGTTTTCCTGTTGCTTACTTTAATGTCATATGCCGATCGGTCTGTGCAGACCTAGCTTCAAGACAGAAGCAAGTATGAAAACAGAAAAACTAAATCTGGATATTTTTTTGTATGTTTACCGTGTGTCCTTTTTTTTCTAAATGTTTTAAGCCAGTTGCACATTCTGTTAGTTGTTTATTCAAATTCAAAATGTTTTTTAGAACAATGTGTATGTAACCCTAGGGGGTGCCTTTTAATACCAGTCACAAGTTGAGAACCAACAATCTGAATCTTAGATGTTTCCAAGCAGGCTATCCCAATAAAGGGAAATAAAAGGAGAGAGAGGGACTGGAGTAATATAAAAATAAAACAATTTATTTTATTCTCATCAATTTAGACACACATTAAAGACATTAGGCCTCTGGGCAACAAGCTCAGGGACGGGGACAACAAAGAAGAAAAGCAACAAGGTGTTTAGATGAATAATAAGCAATGGAGAAAAATTCAATAAAACTCAATAAACAAACAAAACAAATAAGGCACAGCACAAAATCACATGCATAAGGAAAACAGAAAAAAAAATTATTTACACTCAGCAAACCAGTGACCACACAACAAAATTGTTACCCCCTCCAGAATATTGCACCAACCCAATGGCCTAGGATATACACATTACATTCACAAACATAAAACATACAGCAACACACACAGGAGAGGGACTAATGGGCCACACAGTAAGCCTCCCGCCCACACACACACACACACACACACACGCAACTAAATACTAAAATAGAGCACAGGAAAAACAGTGGCCAGGATAGCATATGACGGTTCTCCTGCAAAGAAAACAGTTACAATATTATACAGGTCAAATCAAAACTATGCCTAATTTATAACCTGTTATTACGCCCCGCCTCTAGGGGAATATAAAGACAACACTAAAGAGGCGTAATAAATAATTGGTTGGGTTGTGGAAATGGAATCCCAGCACGCATCCCTCCGGTCGATAATCAAAAAGAAACAAAAGCACAAAATTGAAGCAAAAAGTAATACATTTATTAAAGATAACAATTGAAATAAAGAGCAAATCTTCAGGGTGTCCAAAAGGCCAAAATAACAAACAAAACGAGTATAAAAAGGAAAGAGGGGAAACTTAATAACCTAATCAAATACCAAAGAAAAATACATTTACTTTACCTATCTCCCTGCCCAAAAACAGAGATCAAACAAGGTCAAAATAAACAAGGCAGGACACCCCTACGCTCCACACTGTTATGGTTCAGACATAGGAGAACGGTTCAGAGGTTTCACAAGATACACGTTCACTCATAAGAGAACGATTCAGAGGTTTACACAAAATGCACGTTTGCTTGAGCAAAACAAAATTAACTAATCACTATTTGATCATCGGCCGGAGGAGGGATTCCGGAGCTCTCAACCCACGTGCGACCGAACCAAGAATGAGCTCCCCGATGAGTGTCAGCAGCGTCCTTTTAAAGACCTCGCCCCGACTAAGCAACCAATGGCTGCTTACATCCTCATGAATGGTGCACCTGTTTTGAGTTAGAGAAAACAGAAAAAAGAGAAAAGGAACACAAAGCAATAGAAAACTAGCACAGGTCGTAACACCTGTGCATCATTGGGCTAAAAGTTACTTGAGCCACAGAAATGTCTTCAATTGAATAGAAGCAGTCAGAAAGGGACAAGATGCTAAAGTAGCCTACATTACCAACCTGTATGAACGCAGACTCCAGCGTCGAACCAAGAGCTTGTTTAGTTGCAATCTGTAGCGATCGATTTATTTCGTCTAGTTTTTACTCGTACATTCCCAGGCCAAACTATAATACAGACGTGCTAAGTCATCATAACCACATACATATGAATAAACGTTCCGTGGCACAGATGTAAACACGTGAGGAAGAAAGGAAGCCAGTGAACTTACATTCTCAGCACAACTAACAGCAATCAGCAAGCTTAGTGATCACACTCTAAACCAGTGACTGTAATAGACAGAACGCGAATCAATGAGAGTTCATTACGGCCAGTGCCTAAAAGAAAGCTGAATGCTGCTCAGAGAACTTACATTTTCGTTGAAACGCGCAGACACAATTCGTAGCCGGTAAGTGCTTGTGAAGACAGGGAGCTGGGCGCAACCACGGCACTGAATACCCGCACAAACACCAGGTCGAGCTACAAAACAATGCAATAGTCTGAATCAAATCAGATCCATACCAACCATATTTTCACAAAGAAGCTAAAATACCTGTAAGTATGAACTCACATCCACTCGTACAACCAACTGAGTCTCCAAGGAGCCAAGAGAACTTGTAGCGACAGCACTAATGAGAGAGACCGCCAGCTTACTGGATTTAAAGGCGCAGCACCAAACGGCCGCCACCTGATTCAATCAAGGTGCAATCCCCGCTGCCTACGTCATACCTGCTACATTCACCCCTCCTTGAATGTCAACGTCCCGGTGACTAGGGCAAGGGTCAAACCCAAGGCCTAAAAACAGCACTATAGGAAGAACTGGTTAGAGCACTTTCTACCGAGGCCACCGGTGGTCTTCTAACAGTAGTACATGGGAGATTGTGGGGGTTGGAATGGTGGCCTGCGTTTGTTCTAGCAGTTCTCCTTGAAATAAGGGTATTGCCAGATATTGACACTTCCCCTTCAACCCCCAAGGAGTCACGTATTAAATGCTGAGGTGTGGCCTGCCCCTGCTGTTCAAAAGCTGAAGGCTGCGACACTCCAAACTCAGTGGAAGATGTTAATCCTCTTACAGGAGGTGCATCAATTGCCACCAATACTCCAAAATCACCTTCATCTATACTGCCATCAACATCATCCCCTATGGAGTTTGGCAGGCTTACATTAAGCATCTCACCCCCAGGTACACGATGGAGTGAACCTGGGTCGGTTGGGAGGGGGCGCAGTTCTTTTCGGTTGATATTCTTCTCGGGGCCTAACTGATCCCTTGGCCTAATTTTATACAGTGTACCAACCTCATCAAGGCACCTCACAATCTCATATACCACATTTTCCCAATGATCACTAATCTTGTGCCGTCCGTGCGGATGACTGCGACGATACACCAGTGTACCAGGGGGAAGAAGTGGCAAAGGAACCGAATTATTCTTTGCTCGTTTTTGAGCGGCTGCCTCCAAATGTGCTCGAGCCTGGCTATAGATTGCAGAGATATGTTCCTGATGTTCTTGAACCCACTCAGCAGTAGCAGAGTCTGATGGAGTATCAATCGTGCCCAACAAAGAATCAAGTGGAAGGATGGGCTTACGCCCAAACATCAGTTCATACGGGGAAAACCCCGTAGACTGATGGGCTGTGGTGTTATATGCAAACAAAACCTGTGGCAGATGGTAAGGCCACCGTCTCTTCTTGTCAGGGGGTAGTGTACGAAGCAAGTCATGCAATGTGCGATTAAATCGCTCACACTGTCCGTTGCCGTCTGGATGGTATGGGCTAGTGCGGGATTTACGAATTCCATACACTCTGCACAATTGTTGGAACAGCTCACCTTCAAAATTGCGCCCTTGATCGGTATGGATACGTAGTGGGACACCATAAGTGTAAAACCACTGCTCTGTCAAGACTCGAGCTACCGTTGCCGACTTCTGGTCTGTTGTAGGATATGCCTGCGCAAATTTAGAGAACACATCAGTAATAACCAAAAGATTCTCTTTCCCATCACTAGATTTTTCCAATATGGAAAAGTCAATGGCTACAATTTCTAGGGGCCTCGATGCCAGCAGACTACCCATAAAGGTCCTCAGCCTGGGCTGAGTTGCCTTGGCCACCACACACCGCCGACATTCACGACACCACCGTTCAACATCCTTCCGCATAAAGGGCCAATAGCATCGTTGGCGGACAAGACTAGCTGTTCGTTCCACCCCCTGGTGGCCATGATCATCGTGCAAAGATGTGAGCACTTCTGTCTGAAGAGCCTGAGGCAGCAGTAGCTGCAAGACCTTTTTAGTGCTGCCAGGGACATGCGTTTTCCTGTATAGGACACCCTCATGGACTACTAGGTCTGCCCATTGACGGGCAAGCTCCAAAACAACAGGGGACTCATTGGACCTCTCTAGGGCTGTAGGAGGAGTACCCCTCCTCCAATATACAAGGAAGGCTTTCAAAACAGGGTCCTCAGCCTGCAAGAGTTGGAGATTTGCCCTAGTTCTTGTAGGGCATGCATCTATGGCCTGTATTTCGACTGAAGGGGACATGACCACACTCTTAATTTCAGCTGGCACAAAGATCCCCGGGACCATCTCATCCATAGAGATTGGGGCTGGTAGTGCCGGCAACCGGGATAGCGCATCCGCATTCTTGTTACATGCGCCAGGACGATACTCTATGGTAAAATCAAAAAGAGCTAGTTGCGCAGCCCAACGTTGCTCTACGGCTCCTAACTTAGCCGTTCGTAGGTAACAGAGCGTATTGTTATCGGTCAGAACTGTAAATTTAGTACCAAGCAGATAATCCCGAAATTTGTCTGTTACTGCCCACTTAAGTGCCAACAGTTCAAGTTTCATGGCTGAGTAGTTATCCATGTTTCGTTCAGTTGGTCGCAAGCCCCTGCTTGCATAAGCGACTGGACGCCGAGGCCCTCCGTCCTGCTCTTGAGATAAGACTGCGCCGAGCCCCAGTCCACTAGCGTCTACCTCGAGGACAAATGGTTTGCTAAAGTCGGCGTAACCCAAAACTGGTGCGCTTATCAGTTTGTCCCTCAACGTATTGAATGCTTGATCGCAACCCCAGTCCCAATGATCCCGCAAAGTTGCATTACGCCCCGTCCTATTCTTTTTAGGGTGTGGCTGAAGCTTTGCCACCAATTTATTTAGAGGGACCGCATACCTTGCAAACCCTTGCACAAAACGCCGATAATATGACGCAAACCCAAGGAATGATCGCAGCTCTGCAACTGTAGATGGAGTGCTCCAATCCCTAACTGCAATGATCTTATCAGGGTCCGTAGAGACCCCAGAGGCCGAAACAACATGGCCCAAGAATTTTACTTCAGGCTGAAAAAAATGACACTTCTTTAGTTTGAGCTTGAGACCGTGTTCGCGTAGACGACTAAATACCAACTCCAAACGTTGCAGATGTTGTTTGAACGTAGATGAAAAAACAACCACATCATCTAAATACAGGAGAAGGGAATGGAAACGCTGGTCCCCAAATATTCTTTCCATCAGCCGCTGAAAAGTTCCGGGTGCGTTGCACAACCCATATGGCATCCTCTGAAACTCAAACAGGCCAAATGGTATGCAAAAAGCGGTTTTAGCCCGATCCTTCTCAGCAACTGACACCTGGTTATAACCACTCGCAAGGTCGAGGGTGGAGAAGAGCGACGCCCCTGTGAGGGCATCCAAAGACTCCTCGATTCTCGGCAATGGAAAGGCATCTTTCCTAGTCTTTGCGTTTAATTGTCTATAATCGACGCAAAGACGAATAGATCCATCTTTTTTCTCCACAACTACGATGGGTGAGGAATAAGGACTACAGCTCGGTTTTACCACTCCCTGATCTAACAACTCCTGGATATGTGCCTTCACTACATCATACTGGGATGGTGGAAGTCGTCTATAACGCTGCCGCACCGGGGTGTCGTCAATCAAAGGAATCTCGTGCTCAATCAAGTCGGTGCAGCCTAAAAATGCCTCACTACAACTAAAGGTATCACTATACTTCTGAAGTAAGGACTTTGCTTCCCATTGCTCGGACTCAGTTAGATTAGGCCAGGAAAGGTCCCCAAACCCCAACGAGGGGGTTGTAGCAGCCTCCATTGACCGGATAAATGCGACCGGGCCCTGGGTACCATTTTCTTCCTGAAAGCAGATGGACTTGCTAGCAGAATGTGCAGTGATCAAGTGCATTTCCCCCAACAGGGTACGTGGCTTTATCCACCGATCTACCTGGCCCACATTAACAACTGGCACTTGTACTGTACCATTTCCAATGGGGAGCAACGAGATTGGGACAATTAAATCTGGTGGCAATTGCCACCCTACCCCTGCTGGTTCTAACAATACAGAAGAAATCAATGGACCAAGACCCTGCCTACAGGTGGCTGACACAAACTTTAAAGATCCGGCTGGAACACAGGTGGAGGGCCCTGGGGCAGTCAAAACCCTGCCTAGAACACCAGACGTAGAAAAGTCCTCGAGGCGTTGGCACGCTAATAAGGCATGTTTCCAAACGGCTGGGACTGTAGGCCCAGAAGTAAACAACCTTGCACCGTCTTGGCAAAAAAACTCTTGCAGACAGCAACGGAGGACGTTCATCCCAATCAATCCTGGGACAGAGTCCTTATTTGTCTTAAGTCTGGACTCGGGTGGATCTTGGACCACCAAGATGCCCATAGAAGGAAGAACTTTTCCTAAGACTTCTACATCCAATTCTAAGTAACCTCGATATGGGATATCTAAGCCGTTGGCCGCTTTTAACTGTAGCCAACCGCAGGAACGTAGCTGGTCACACCCCAAGACTCGGAAATGGCTATTAAAGAAAGACTCCGTGATGGTAGATACCATAGAACCGGTATCTATAAGACAAGTAACAATTACACCGCCCATCTGAACATCTGCCACTGGACACTCACCTACCAATGCCAAAGGACGGGACAAAGGAGATGTAAACGAGTCCGAGCCCATCAAACCCCCTTCTAGTGCTTGGCTCCATGCACTAGAGGGTGCTAGTTTCCCTGTTGCCTGCTGGAAGAGTCATCCCTCCCATTCCCAGCGGGTGGCCTAGACCCAACCCCCACACGCTGTATCTGCCGCGAGCCACCCGGACAATCCCTAGCCATGTGGCCTACCTGCTCACAACGCAGACAAATAGGTCTGCCATCCACGTCAAAACGAAACCGCCTCTGATGGTTAGCAGGCCTATTTGGTAGATTGGATGGCCCTGAGCCAGGGGACAAATGTTTAAGAATAGTATCTAATTGGGCCTGCTGCCTACGTAAACAGTCTTTGAGCTCAGTCAATTCATTACTTGGTTGTGCTACAACGACCTGGGCTTCTGCCTGCCACGCTCCCACCACCCTTGAACTAGCGTCACATGAAAAAGCCCTTGCACGGACAGGGCGAGGCCCCTCGCCATCATCGGCCCAGCGAAATGCCTCACGACGCAAGTCCAAAAAGGAGGAATCAGGATTAAGACGGATGTATTGTTTTAATTCTCTACGCAGCATTTTGTCTTTAACGTTTTCTGCAAATTGATCGCGGAGAACACAGTCAGGTTTAGCAATTGCAGTTATATTCTTACATTGTGCGACTTCCATAAGTGACATCAATGAGTGTGAGAATTCACGCAACGTTTCTCCCTCCCGTTGACGACATTGAAAAAAATTTTGTTGAGCGTCAATGTAAGACTGGCTACAGCCAAAAGTCTCAGTCAGTATGGAGAAAATATTTTCAGGCTCGGATCTAACTGGGGCTGGATGGAGTTTAATTTCTAACTTTGCCTCCCCATCCAGAAGGTCATACACGAAATGGGCCTGCTCACCTATGGACATATGCCTAACCTGTAAACATCGTCGGACCTCCTCAATCCATTCCTCCACTGGCGGAGACTCTGAGCTACCAGAGAACCTGGGATATTTACGTTCCCTAGGAACATACACATACCTTAATCCAGAAGACCTTGGTTCCTGGGAATCTAGCTCTTGGCGATTTGACTCTGGCTGACTCTGCTCTCCCTGTTCTACAACCCCAGCAGATGCTACATTTCCCTGACGTAGCCTTTCATTGTCAGCCTGCAACTGTTTAATCTGCTCCATTAGCAGCCCGACCCGTTCCTCCAGCTCCTGCGACATTTCAAACTGGACAAAAACCAGAACGGAAAAAAAAAAAGTTTTTTTTTTTTTTTTTTTTATAAATACAAACCACTAGTCACTTGCAGAACTGCTGTCCAGGCCCAGTCCTCGACCACTGCTTTTCCTGCTCTCAATACACACACAAAAACAACAACAACAACAAATTACACCAGTCCCAATCAAAACCCTGCCGACTGCGCCAAATGTAACCCTAGGGGGTGCCTTTTAATACCAGTCACAAGTTGAGAACCAACAATCTGAATCTTAGATGTTTCCAAGCAGGCTATCCCAATAAAGGGAAATAAAAGGAGAGAGAGGGACTGGAGTAATATAAAAATAAAACAATTTATTTTATTCTCATCAATTTAGACACACATTAAAGACATTAGGCCTCTGGGCAACAAGCTCAGGGACGGGGACAACAAAGAAGAAAAGCAACAAGGTGTTTAGATGAATAATAAGCAATGGAGAAAAATTCAATAAAACTCAATAAACAAACAAAACAAATAAGGCACAGCACAAAATCACATGCATAAGGAAAACAGAAAAAAAAATTATTTACACTCAGCAAACCAGTGACCACACAACAAAATTGTTACCCCCTCCAGAATATTGCACCAACCCAATGGCCTAGGATATACACATTACATTCACAAACATAAAACATACAGCAACACACACAGGAGAGGGACTAATGGGCCACACAGTAAGCCTCCCGCCCACACACACACACACACACACACACACACACACACACGCAACTAAATACTAAAATAGAGCACAGGAAAAACAGTGGCCAGGATAGCATATGACGGTTCTCCTGCAAAGAAAACAGTTACAATATTATACAGGTCAAATCAAAACTATGCCTAATTTATAACCTGTGCATCATTGGGCTAAAAGTTACTTGAGCCACAGAAATGGGACAAGATGCTAAAGTAGCCTACATTACCAACCTGTATGAACGCAGACTGCAGCGTCGAACCAAGAGCTTGCACTGCATGAAAAGTGGGATTTTCGACCCCATAAACGCCTGTATACTCCCGGAAATCTCCCTAATTTTCGGCAGTTTTCGACAATTTAGAGGCAGCGAACGTCGCGTTCGTCTGTGGCACAAATTGTCGTAAACGAACCATGACGTAGGTGGAGAGCCCCCCGCTGAGACCGCGCGGAGGTGGAGAGCCCCCCGCTGAGAGACCGCGCAGAGGTGTGACGCCTCTAATTTGCATATGAATAGCAGCGAAACCAGAGAGTCAACGGCCAGACTTGAATTTACTCACTCACTATTGGCTGAAGCCACAACTTTTAAACAAGAATAAACCCTCGTGATTGGTTGGCAGATCACTGCAAACCAATCATGATTGGCCCCCCAGGCTCATTATAAATGTAAACCCCAATAATAATAATAATATAAAATAAATATATAATTTATGTTTTATATTAGTGCTATGAAGTACACTATTCATACCATCAAAGAATATATGGGACAATTATACGGACCGTGCCGTTTATTCAATGAAAGAGCTTAATATATAAACACACACAGCTGTTCATTCAAAGAAAGAGCTTTATTGTCAAACACAAATAGTACAGTGCAGCAGTATTTTATGTTGTCCTCCAAAAACGTCAAAAAGAAGCGCCCAACACATTAGGGGAACACAGGCGTATATGGTGAGTCGCCCTGTACTTCGGTGTAGCCTCTAATCTGGATTGCAAAGTGTTACAAAGTTCGGTGAGCTCCGGGCTGCGAGAGCGCGGTGGCCGCACAATCCATCCAGACACACCGTCAACAACGCCGTCTTCCTCGTCAGACATGAGATCAATGGTCGCGCACTTCCAAATGTCCACCTCATCCGGAGCCAGCACACTTCGTCTTGCTTCCAGCAACTGTAATACAATCCATAAAGACAATAAGCAACCTGAAAAATACTCACATTGACAAAAAACGGTTCTAATATAATAAATCTTACCCTTTTTCTTCTTGATCGACTCCGAGCTAAACTCTTCGCAGTTTCCGCCTGTGATGCAAGTTCAGGTTGTTTGTATCTGAAGCTGCGGCGTATCGATTCATAATACGTCTTACAGGCAGCTGGAAAACAATTACATGAGACTGGTATTAATAAAAACAGTCACGGTAAAAATTAAACAAGGAATGAGAAAAACATTAGTCATACTTACACACAATGTCGTCATGTTCAGCGGTTAAATCTGGACTCGCGGAAATCGCTCCAAGCAGATAAGAGGTCACGGCTTCGTTATGAGGCGAGGATAGGCTGTGTAAACAAAATGTGCAGTTATAAGCTCGGATCTAGTAACGCATCCATTTCCTTATACAGCTGAATAAAAGCATATTCTTTCAATCGTAACGTTACATACCCATGCTCTGGTTCATAGCGCCTAAAGTTTGCCTCAGAGTTGTGAAGACGCCGGACAGCCTCCTGAAAAATACAAGACAAAAGACGCTTATATATAAAAACGCAAACTGGTTCTGCAAACGTTACTTTTAGCGTGGGGTACTTTAAAAATAATATTACGCTTAACGTTATACATAAAAATATTCTTACCGCAATCTTGGGATTGTGCACTCGTCTTCTCTTCTTGGAGTTATTTTCTTCCACAGCACAGCTGTTTTTCGACTCAAAAGCAGCCCACTTATCCTCCATGGACAGCAACCTGGAGTTTATTACGGCAAACTGCTCAGTCACATTGTTCGTAAGTAGAGTAAGCTGACGAGACAGGCCACTCATAGCATTCAGCAGTTTCTTCTCATCGGTCAGCGGACTGGCTGAAAGAGGTTGGTCGCATCCATTCAGAGGAGTTGAAGGCGAGCTGAAGGCGAGGCGGCGTCCTGTCATGTTGATCACGCAAAGCAGCAAAAACACAGAAAATGTAAAAAAAAAAGTCCAAAACACGTCTGTTTAAAGCACGTCTTGTACGCGTCATGGCCTTGAACTCGCACGTGATTGGACGAGGGCGAGAAGCTCGTCGGGCTCCTCCAATCACATACGAGGTCATTGTTATAAGGAATATCTCGCGAGACGTGCGCGCATACAAATGAGCAAGCGGTGTGCATAAACTCTGTGATATCAACACGGTGTGCTGTCAGTTGAAAGATGGAAGTCCCAAGACTGAATAAACGACCTCGGCGCTTCTGTGAACATTGCAACGCTGAACTGTGTCATACACAGTATTTTGACCACAGAAAGCGCTATTTCAAAAATGGAGTTTGGGAGAAAAAATTAAAAAGGTCTACGTCAGATAGCGTCCAGACCCTGCTGCTATCCAGTCATGACCCACCTGCTGTGAGTGATGTACCGTCCATGTGTAAAGACCTGGAAGATAACTTGACTGCAGTTGGAGAGATTGATGGAAGCGAAATGCACTCCGAGGACCCAGGAAAAGAAGTGCTTGAAGAATTTAAAGAAATGCACCCAGCGAATAGCAGTTCAGACAACGGTGAGCATCACAATTTAACTGTTACACCTGTAAAGCTAATGTTACAGATATTGTAACTGTACCCGGCCTCTCCTGTAAATTGTCTAGTTAAATGTGGTTGATTTTCACTGTTGTGGTTATTGTAATAGTAATTAATAATTAAATAGGAATCGTGTAATAAACCATAACGTTATCTTTTGCTCGTTGCTGTTTTTCAGACGAAACAGCAGATGACCAAAGCATTCATCTTTTCCTGGACTCCAGCGATTCAGAGTCAGTGCAAGATGAT
Source organism: Gobio occitaniae (assembly GCA_033150135.1). Taxonomy (NCBI): domain Eukaryota; kingdom Metazoa; phylum Chordata; class Actinopteri; order Cypriniformes; family Gobionidae; genus Gobio; species Gobio occitaniae. Next base: position 135,722 of record JARQWZ010002304.1, read on the forward strand.
GAAGACATCTCTTTTTGTGTGGTAAGCATGAAATTACCTTTGAATACTAGTATAACGTTCCATACATGATAAACCAGAGCTCAACTGGGAAATTGGGAATTGTTTTCCACTCTCAGTACTACTACTGTTAGTTTACATTTCTGTTAGGTAACTATGAAAGCAACTAAAGTATAAACATACTTTATAAAATATAAACAATTTCTAAATTGAAGTTGAAGTGGATGAAGTTCCCTCAGACTCTTAAAGGTGAAGACCCAACTTTATGCATGTTTTGTAGATTCCCCTCTCCGTTAAACATTTTTTGGACTGCCCTGGGTTAAAACAAGAATGCTCTTTTATCAAGTTATTTCACTTAAGGGCTTATTTAGTAAGATTATAAATTAAAAGGTTTTGATTTTTTTAAATCATAAGTTGATGTAAAAAATCTTGTATAATATGACTTTTATTGAATATATATATATGATATTTGTATTTTTGTAATTAAAATGTTGCCATGAATATAGCCTTAGATGCTGACATGGCATTAAATAAAACAATCTGTATTCCATTATTTTATTTATATTATTAAGATGTCTGCATAAGAGTAAACTTTAATCGGTGCAAACATTAAACTTTGCTGAAATTAAAAATCTTGATTTGGTCTCTACACTTTGTTCTGGTAACTCTGCTAAACGATAATTACTAAAACTGAAACGAAATGTATATAAAAAAAACTAAATAGAAATGTTTACAAAAAAAACTAAACTAAAACTAGCAAAACAATTTATAAAACTAAACTGAAATTTAAAGCAAACTTGAAAACGATAATAAAATAAAAACTAAATTAAAAATGCAAAACTATAATAACCTTGATTAATGATGGTCTTTTCAATCTCAAATGGCCATACTCATGATGGTCTTTTCAATCTCAAATGGCCATATTCATGATGGTCTTTTCAATCTCAAATGGCCATATTCATGATGGTCTTTTCAATCTCAAATGGCCATATTCATGATGGTCTTTTCAATCTCAAATGGCCATACTCATGATGGTCTTTTCAATCTCAAATGGCCATATTCATGATGGTCTTTTCAATCTCAAATGGCCATACTCATGATGGTCTTTTCAATCTCAAATGGCTATAGTCATGATGGTCTTTTCAATCTCAGATGGCCATACTCATGATGTTTCGTTTTGTGGTGCTGAGTATGAGCATTGCATGTGTTTTAAATATGTCCTTTACATTTCCATAGGATGACTATGTGGATGAAGAGGGGGAAATCCTTGCTGAGGAGCAGAGTGAAGCCTATCTTCACATACAAGATGGGGAGAGGCATGGAAGTGATCAGTCCAGAGGTGAAAAACCAGAACACTTGTTGATGAAACTTCTGGCCATGATGCTTTTGACATGGCAATCAACCTTCAAGATTTCTGACAATGCCATCACATCACTTCTTCTGTGCATCAAACAGTTCATGTGGATAATTGGAAATGTTCTCTGTGCTAATACCCTCACTGCCTTTTCAAGCAACATTCCAAAGACTTTATGCTCCTTGAGGAAATGGACGGGTATCCTCCGTGACGACTTCGTACAGTATGTGGTTTGTCCAAAATGTATGACAGTGTACATGCTTACTGAAACCTACGAGCTCAGACGGGATGGTACAAAGGTTTGCAGGACTTGTGGTCACATCCCATTCTACAATCACCCACAGCAGAGGTCTGCATTAAGGAAGAAATGTGGCTCTGCCTTGCTAAGAAAGGCTACATATTCAAACGGTGAAGAGTATGTCCATCCAATACGTTCTTACTGTTACAAGAGTGTTGTGCAGTCTCTGGGAGGACTTGTTAAAAGACCTGGATTTGAAGAGAAATGCGAAGAATGGCGAAAGCGGGAAATGCCAAAGGGTGTGTTAGGAGATGTATATGATGGACAAGTATGGCAGGATTACCAGTATGTGAATGGAGAGCCTTTTTTAGCAGAGCCGAATAATTTGGCCTTGATGCTGAATGTGGACTGGTTCCAACCTTTCAAATATGCACCTTATTCAGTTGGAGCCATCTACTTGGTCATTTTGAATCTACCTCGTGAAGATCGTTTTAAGGAAGAAAATATGATTCTCGTTGGACTAATACCTGGACCAAAAGAGCCATCACTAAACATAAATGCTTTCTTAGACCCCTTAGTTGATGAGCTTCAAGAACTTTGGCATGGCATGATTCTGGAAGACAGCTCTTTGATAGGACATCAGGTTTACAGAGCAGCTCTGCTTTGTCTTTCATCAGATATCCCCGCAACTCGAAAATGTGGAGGCTTTGTTGGACATGGAGCATACAGAGGTAATTGAACTATTTAAACATTCTTTACTATAAATGTAAATGTTAAAAAGATATATATATGCTCAAATATAAATGTGTGTGTAACATATTGCATTTAACTTACATTTGCAGGATGCCACAAGTGTTTGAAGACGTTCAGCAAGAAGGAATTTGGTGAAAAAATGGACTACTCAGGATTTGAGCGGTCTTCGTGGGAGCCACGCACGTCAAAGGATCACACACACTATGCTGGATTATCCAAACGGGCAAAGACAAAGGCAGAACAGAAAAGAATTGAACGCTAGTATGGAGCTAGATGGTCAGAACTTTTCCGCTTGAGTTACTATGATGCCATCAGATTTGTCGTCATAGATCCAATGCACAACCTTCTCCTTGGTACCGCAAGACATGTATTCAGACTGTGGACAGAATTAGGAATTTTAACAACAAAAAGCCTTGATGAACTTCAAGCTAGAGTGGAAAACATCAAAGTACCAAATGAGGTTGGAAGAATTCCCTTACGGATTTCATCTGGCTTTACAGGATTTACAGCAGATCAGTGGAAAAACTGGACAACCATTTACTCACTGTTTTGTCTGAAGGGGCTTATTAACAACAGACACTATGACATGTGGTTTGACTTTGTGCAGGCTTGTATCATACTCTGCTCCAGAGTCATATCCATCAATAGACTGGAAGTAGCAGATGGATACCTGCAGACATTTCTCTCAAAATTTGTCGAACTCTTTGGCCCATTGCACTGCACCCCCAACATGCATCTACATCTTCATTTGAAAGAGTGCATGTTGGATTATGGACCAGTTTATTCTTTTTGGTGTTTTTCATTCGAGCGTTTTAATGGAATACTCGGAAAATTTAATAACAACAACAGGGCAATTGAAGTCCAGATTATGAGGCAATTTCAGCAGAGCCAACAACTTCATATGCCATGGACATGTGAATATGGTGCTGAATTTGCCAGTATTTTAGGAAAACAAATGGTTGGGACTTTGTCATGCAATGACACAGCTGATATGCTTTATGTGAAACACAGTGTTTTGGTGTCAGCAGAAAGTCTTCTCTTCGGAAACTGTACAGTGGTGCCTCTGTCTCCATTCCACCAGACAATCTTGGATGAGACTGACAGACATGCAATGTTGACAATGTATCATCAGATGTAACCTTGTGTCACTGACATTGACTGTTTTGCCATGACATGCAAACGGGTAACATATCTGAATGTAACTTACTCAATTGATGGATCTAGAGCAGAAAGGTCAGCATATGTATATGCTAAGTGGTGTGGAAACACTAACAGTTTTGAAGAACCCATCCTTGACCCTCTAGCCGAACTACGACCAGCCATTATAAAGCAGTTTATAGTTGTTAATGTTGTGTCAAAAGGTACTGCATTCAAACATGTAATTGCACAAGTTTCCTGGCTTCAGCCCCATCCGGAGAGATATTTTTATGGAAAGCCAATAGAAGTTTGGGCGCGTCAGGGAACAGACTTATCATACCCTGCATCATTTCTTCCTGTTGAGCGCATTGCTGGGAGATGTGTGGTTAACACATCCACTGTGCATTTAAGCAAGACCAAAGAAAAGGTCACTGTAGTCATGCCACTATGCACAGTATTTGAGCTCTAGGAAACTGTGATGTAATTGCACAATTATGGAAAGCCATAAAATGTTGTTTGATGTTATTTGCATAGAATGCACATTTTGAGCCTGATTAAAACAATAAATTTTTTTGAAATAAATTATTTTGTGTGTCTTTTTTTTACATCACATTGGTTATTGCTAATGACATAGAGTAATTAATCTACACTGTTAGCCCGGACTTTTGAATCTACTTAAAAAATTGGAGCAAACTGGTTGCCCTAAAAATGTAGTAATGTGAACTAAAACGAGTACATTTAACTTAAATTTAAGTTAACATTTTAACTTAAACTTTAAACTTGTTTTAGTAAAAAAAATTCAGAACCTAGATAAAACTCCCCCTGCTGCTACTCTGATTTGCATTTGTGTAGCTCACAGCATCTTCATTTACATGATAAAGCCTCCCCTAGAATTAAGGGGAGGGGGGGTCATGGGGGGACAACTGCCAAGCAAGGCCCACGGCAATTTCCCACAATTTACGGCAGTTTTCGGTGTTGCCTGCAAATTGCCGTGCACAGTCGCAAACCTGAAGTTCCACGGCAATCTACAGTGTCACATACTGACGAAAATCCCACTTTTCATGCAGTGTTGTTTAGTTGCAATCTGTAGCGATCGATTTATTTCGTCTAGTTTTTACTCGTACATTCCCAGGCCAAACTATAATACAGACGTGCTAAGTCATCATAACCACATACATATGAATAAACGTTCCGTGGCACAGATGTAAACACGTGAGGAAGAAAGAAAGCCAGTGAACTTACATTCTCAGCACAACTAACAGCAATCAGCAAGCTTAGTGATCACACTCTAAACCAGTGACTGTAATAGACAGAACGCGAATCAATGAGAGTTCATTACGGCCAGTGCCTAAAAGAAAGCTGAATGCTGCTCAGAGAACTTACATTTTCGTTGAAACGCGCAGACACAATTCGTAGCCGGTAAGTGCTTGTGAAGACAGGGAGCTGGGCGCAACCACGGCACTGAATACCCGCACAAACACCAGGTCGAGCTACAAAACAATGCAATAGTCTGAATCAAATCAGATCCATACCAACCATATTTTCACAAAGAAGCTAAAATACCTGTAAGTATGAACTCACATCCACTCGTACAACCAACTGAGTCTCCAAGGAGCCAAGAGAACTTGTAGCGACAGCACTAATGAGAGAGACCGCCAGCTTACTGGATTTAAAGGCGCAGCACCAAACGGCCGCCACCTGATTCAATCAAGGTGCAATCCCCGCTGCCTACGTCATACCTGCTACATGTATAAATGACAAGATCCTTTGAACCAAACAGTACTGAGTAGCCTAAAAAAAGTACTGAAAGGCTAAAGTACATGCCATTTGTGGCAAATAATATAGTATGATTTAGGAACAAGAGGAATCATTGACTGTATTTATGACATGCCACTCCAAGGAGACTAACCTGCAGTCATTTAATTCACTTTAAACCAGTATATATTTAGAAAAACAATTATTTGAATAATTTTAACACGGCTTTAGCTTTAGACAGTTCTGTACATGCTCATCCACACAAATATTTGTAATATTTAATTTTTATTTGGTTTATTATCACATTGTTGTCTGTCTTACAATTTATTATGTATTTTTTTAATTTTCTGTTTAAATTTTTTTTCTATCAAATGCAATGTTTTTCTCAGTTTTCTCTCAGCTGATAATGTCATCAGATCAAGAGATGCCGTCAGCGATCTTTGACAGAGTTTTTAACAGCATCTCAAGAGCCAGACAACAGCTCTCAACTTAAAGGGGTCATATAACGGTACATGCACCTTTACAAGTTGATTGTATTGAAATGTGTGTTGGCAGTGCCTGTACACAACCATCCTATAATGATAAAAATCCATCCAGTGTTTTATTTTAATCTCCTTATATATTTTCCCCTGTCTCAAATCGAGCCGTGTGATCGTGTGTCGTCACACGGTGTACGCCCCTCCTAAGATTGTTGATTGACAGCAGCGTTTCAACACAGACCCGCCCTGAGCGAGCTGTCATCAGTCCACCCTTGTTTACATGCTGGAGCAGAATGGCGTCTAAGCGATTGTGGTGTTCTGTTCTTGGGTGTAATAACGAACACAGCAGTCATTTTGATGTTCCTACACAGCAAATTTCAGGAGTTGAAAAATCATGAGTTAGACAAAAAAGTGTGAATGAGTTAAATTTTTTGAGTTATTTTTTAAATTTTGACTACCGTGTGTGTTATTGGATACTCCCTGGCTGTGTTGTATTTTGGCGTTCATTCATTGGTGTTCAGGAGCGTGTTATAACACTACATCTGGAGTTACATTTTGAGAAGTGCGTCGCGACACGACCCTGGTTCTGCAGCACAAATAATGGACTTATGTGCTTCGTCGTGAGGTAGGTAAAAGTGTGTGTGTGTATATATATATATATATATATATATATATATATATATATATATATATATATATATATATATATATATATATTCAACATGTTCTATATTTTCTGACAAACACGTTTTGTCATAGCTGTTACGTTATATAGCTACTGTGTACTAACGTCAACGACCATGGCAACGTATGAACGTAGCCTATAACTTGTTTCAAAATTTGAAATGGCTATTTGCGCTGGCTTTTTGTCGATGTAAACGAGCTAACCGTCTTTCCAATTGTAACGCTTTGCAGAGAGACCGGATAGCTGGACCGAATGGCTTCAGCCAAGTGCAAGCAAAACTCACGTAGGCAGGCTATCTGACGTTTCACATGGGGTTTATTATCAGCGCCATTCCCATGCACACATGGAGTAACGTTAGTTTGCAACACTTTATGACAATAGCGTTACTGAGCGGAAAAGTAAACGATAAAGAGCAACAGAAATATATAAAGCATACATGCAGCTCACAGCTCGTGCTCCATCTAAGGACTGCCCACTCAGCGAGTGAGTAAAGTGCCTTCCCCCTTAAAGGAGCAGCACCGAATTGTACTTGTTACACATTCACCTTGTTTCTGAAAATGAGTGTTTTGCCGTCAAATTGAAGTGGCGACTCAGCTCAAGAAACCTGTTCAGCTTCCACACTAACTTTAATGCCGACAAGGTAACGTAATTCACTCTGTTAGCTGACTATATGTTTTGCTGTTAGATTTTACAGTATGACAGCAATTGTTTTCAAAGTGTGTCCATGCATTGAATTTCTGAACCAAATGTATGAATTTGCTCAAATAAAGGCAGTAAATCAAGAGTATGGTGTTCAGTGTAGTCATTTCCACATAACACATATTGTGTTAAATAAATGTTAACTCTAAGAAGTGTTAAATAAAATAAGTTTTAAGTGTTCATTTTTAACACTGGTAAGGAGTTTATATTATAATTAACTACATTTCAGAGTTACAGTTACTCTCCGTAGGATTAGTATTTTAACTCCAGAAAGAGTTAAATTTTAACTCTGAAAAAGAGTTAAAAATTCAACTCAAAGAGCAGAGTTATTTTAACTCGGCGCTGTAGTTTATTTGATGGTCACGCATGTACACCCAAATTTAGTTGATTTTAACTAACAGGGAGTTTATTCCAAAAAACAGAATTTGCTGTGTACATCCGACCCGCTGAAGACGCAGTGGCTGAGTTTTGTTTTTGAAGGGAATATTCCCCCCGATCAACCTCGATGGTGTCATGTTTGCGCAAATCATTTCTCAGCAGACTGCTTTATAAACGAGGATCAAAATAAAGCAGGTTTTGCCAAGACGCTGCTCCTGAAAAAAGGATCGGTAACAACTATTTGTGTTCCTGCAGGCCCTCCAGAAGAAGTGAGTGTAACGTTTTATTATCCTTCATATTAATCTATGCAAATTACTTGCACGCTTCACGATGCATGCGGCTAAAGTTTACAGGCTAAGTTACATCACGGCATGCTTTCTATGTATAATGACGTTCTCAGTATACTTCATTAACCTACCATTCAGAAACATCCTGTTCGTGCCTTAATTGTCGAACTTCGTTGGGTTCGTCATCTTGTTCCGGGTCTGACTCCGGTTCAAATTGATATGGTTGTACAGATGTGTCCTCAGAGACTCCCTTTGCCATTCTTTCTCCCACTTATAGCCTAAACTGTTGTCAAGGCAACACTGCATGTGTGTTGTGTCAAAACGCCCCACATAGCAGAGGGGCGGTGTGAGCAAAGCTCATTAGCATTTAAAGTCACAGGCACTGAAATGGCTGGCTGAAAACAGAGCTGTTTTTGACCAGGTAAAATGAGTGTTTTCTTACAATACTAATGAGAATTTTTAATTAAAATATATTACAAACTTTTCATTTAGACACTAAAGAATCATATTAACTTGTACAAAAATGGCATTCTATTACCCCTTTAAAACTAAAAACAACCTCCTTACTTCAACTAGACGTCTTTTCCGGCGCCAGGTCCAACGACTTCACAGTAAGTCGGGCTGTGCTATGTAACCATTTGCATAATTAACAGTGATTTACCAAGGTTTAAGATATTATTTAATTGTGTATTTTTTGTGTATGCCAGGACCACCGGGAAGGCAAGAAAATTCTGTCTGGCAAACACACCTTTTCCTCCTCTCTGGCCCAGATATTGAGATTTTACCATCTTCAACAGAGTTTGAACGGTTTGCCAACATGGGATTGGGTAAATATATACTTATATGAGGATTTCAGATGTAACAGTGTTATTTGAATTGTAATTCCAAAATAAATTTCAAAACCATTTTGTAATGGAGGTTGCTCAAAACATTAGCTTATCCTTTTAATTCATACAAAGAAATTGCTGTCAGGACAGATCATAAAAACAAGTATTTAAAACTATTTTATTTTATTTAGCAATTTTAATTTTTTCTATAATTTTGCTTATTGTTAACCAAACTTGGTAGTGATCTGAATATTAAACCTGATCTATTATATACAGTATATGATTAGCTGATGAGCTGTTGTTTATTTTATGTTGCTTGTGTGTACTTTAAATTTTGCAGGTAGACCAGTGCATGAAACAACAGGCAGAGAAATCCAACGATCAAAAATTCAATTAAATTGGACTCTGTCTGAATTAAACAATTTTGTCTACCAATGCTACCCAACTGTGAATTTAAACTTAATAGGTTTTCATTTGGCAAGAGCAGGAAAAGGACGAAAGATAGAAAAAAAGTGCATGCAAATAGTGTGAAAGACCTAAAAAAAGCAATTGGAAAGAGCAGGCTCTATATAGTCCCAAGAGCTGAAGTTTCACAGGTATGACTTCACCACATAAACAAAGTCCAAGGGCCAGATTTACTGACAGATTTACTTTTGCTCCAGCACAACCCTCGTTTGGCATAACAAAACTTTATGATGTGATTTACTATTGTTCGTCAATGTACTAGTATTTCTCAGAACTTTACACTTTCATCAGTGCATTGTGTTCTCATGCTAATTTGTACTAGTTTAGTAAAGTAAATCTGGCCCTAAATGTTTAAATGAACGAGCCATTTCTTTAAGACATGTTCAGTTGAATTGGCCTTTAATTTAACTTTAATATCAATTATATGTTTGTGCAGAGTGGCCCATTAAGGCCCAGTTTCACAGACATGGCTTAGCTTAAGCCAGTACTAGAAAATGTTGCATATGTTCATATTGTGACAGAACAGTGGAGCTGACATATTTTAACATCGGTCAGAGCAAGATATTTTCAGCTGAGACAGTTCAAACATTTTAGTCTGGGACTAGCCTTGTCTGTAAAACCGGGGGTTAATGTTAGGTGACAGTTGAAGTAACTTCTTCACTGTGCAGTGACTCTTAACAAATTCTTTGTCATTGTTTTTTTTTTTTTGTCTTCTCTTAGGTAATGACACCATCCGCAGCCATTCCCCAGAACTCACAACAACCATCCAACACTACAGCACTTGATGAAACCTCCTTCAATGCTGAGACCACAGAATCCATAAATCTGCGTGTGAGTGAAGTTATTTTTGATGTTGTCAATGGTTGTAAATATGACTGATTTGTGACTCATAGTTTTATTTTATTACTTCAGGAGTGGCGAGCTATACGTTCCCAGCAAGATGAAGAATATAATGCTTCTTTGTTGGCAGATATAGAAAAGGTAATTTTTGACTATTCACAGTTTGCTTGCCAAGGTTCAATTTTGTTTAAAACAAAAATGTGTATTACATATATGGTATTGCAGGACAGAAGGAGGCACTGCTATGAGGTTCTGGAAGAAAAGCGCAAAAAGGTCAGTGCTGCCACTAAATATTTTATTGTTTAATTTTTTTATATATATATATATATATATATATATATATATATATATATATATATATATATATATATATATATATATATATATATATATATATATATATATATAGGCAGCCCGTGTTGAACCTCTAGATCAGTGGTTCCCAACCACGTTCCTGGAGGACCCCCAACAGTGCACATTTTGGATGTGTCCTTTGTCTGACACACCCACATCAGGTCTTGGAGTAGCTACTAATGAGCTGATGACCTGAATCAGGTGTGTTTGATTGAGGAGACATGCAAAATGTGCACTGTTGGGGGTCCTCCAGGAACGTGGTTGGGAACCACTGCTCTAGATGGAGAATTTCTGAAAGAAGTTCATTGTGAAGGATTCATTTTTTTGTTCATAGATGTTTTTAGTTATTTTTCCTCATTTCAGGATTTCTTTATTTAATTTATATTTGCCATCATTGGCTCTTTGTTTTTTAGGTCTTGTTTGATTTTAATGGACAAGATGAGATGGCCAGTGAGGTGTTTAGAATCCAGGAAGCTACTTCTTCAAATGCTATAGAGAGCACTTCTACTGGGTCAATTTCAGATCATGGAATTAAACAGTTCTCTACATTGTATATCCTTTGGACATCACCTTTTGATAATCTGGTAAGTTACTCCCACGGTATCACTTGAGCAAGTTTTTTTTTTTCATAATGATTTTGGCCATATGCATTACCTTTTAATTGATAAATGATCATTATTTTTGGCCTGATTGTCCCTGCCAAGTTGTATCTTAAAGGGTTAGTTCACCCAAAAATGAAAATTCTGTCATTAATTACTTAACCACATGTCATTCGACTCCCGTAAAACGGTGTTCATCTTCAAAACACAGATCAAGATATTTTAGTTGAAATCCGATGGCTCAGAAAGGCCTCCATTGGCACAATGTACTGTATACTCTCAAGACCCATAAAAGGTACTAAAGACGTCGTTACAAAATTCATCTCACTATAGTGGTTCTACAATCATTTTATTAAGCAACGAGAATAGTTTTTGTGCATAAAATACTAGAGTTGGGGTACTCGAACTTGAACTCCAATTTTGAATGAACTCTTACTTGTCACGCACACGGGTGATTTTGTACTCGGACTTGACACGGACGTGGACATTTTGGACTCTGAAAATATTCAAAGTCCAGTCGAGTCCGCGTCATGTGTAACAACAAAACCGGCATAAAACTAAGATAAGAAATTAATTAACGTCTCCCCGCCAGTGATTTTACTGCACCACACTGGCAGGCAGCAGTAGCATCATCTTATGCTTGCAGACAATACACTCATCACACACTGGATCGCAATGCGTGGCTAGGAGAATGTCTTAAAAGTCAGAAATAATTTGTTTTACTTTTGAAAATCATAAAGAATTTATTTGCAAGAAATCTGGTAAAAAGAAGCACTCTGTGGATTGCAAATCAACTCTTACTGATGTGTCTGGCACGATTTCTAACGAAAACCTAGAGAAATGTAAGTTGCTTATTATAACTTTTAATACCAACTTAAATCCAAATAACTTAGGGCTGGGTGATATGACGATACATCGGATTTTTGTGTGCGTACTCTGGATGTCACAATTCTTAATATAATATTGAACCGTTCGGTACCGCATTCATGGTTGAATACACGCTTGTGAATTGCGTTTTTTCTTTTTTTTTTTTTTTGCATTTAATAATTTTTTCTTTTTCTCTTTTTGAAATATTTCTCTCAGTTTATTTCGCTCTGTTTGAGTGTGCCTGTGAGTCTACGCGCTGATACAAGCAAATATCCAATACATGCACTAAAGTTAGGGGTGTTTAGCCACACTTGCAATTAGGGCTGTCGCGATTGGTCGATACAATCGACTGCGTCGACGCTGTTAATTAATCGACGTCAATATTTTTAGTCGACTGGGTAACGTTAAGTTGGGTACGATATGAAATTGTATAAGTAGCCTACCGCTACTTTAAAAATGACAGCACTCTAATAAGAGCAGCATTTCTTCATTTGCGTCAATGTGTGACAGCAGGAGTGAGGACGTGTGTGTGTGTGACAGCAGGAGTGAGGACGTGCGTGTAAGCTCTGCTTCCACTGTTCACTAAACAATGGGAGCAGAACAGTCAAATATATACTCGCAGCTCAGGGAAAAGAAAGCAACGGAAAAGTGCGGTGCGGCTGGGACGTGCTCGCGCTGCCGAACTCTGACCTGAAGCGCGCGCAGCCGCACACACCCCTTTCACTCAAAACAGATTGCGACGCCAGTTTCGCTGATTATTGGGTTTGAATGGTAAAAAATATGTAAAAAAAAAAATATGCACGTCCTGGCGAGTATTCGGGTAAACGCAGTCGGATATGTCTTTAGTGAACGTATACAGAGTTGAATGAGAAATCGGGTGTTACAATGAATTTGGTCCGTGCAGCTCTTAAAGGGCCGGACCTCATATTCTTTGTGAAGCAGTGCAGGGCAGGAACAGGCCGGCCAAGTGAGTTTATAGGGTTTTTGAACCCTAAAACAATGAATAGTTTAGTTCTGTCATATTATTCAATTCCTTTTACTGTTTTTTGCCATGGTATGGATTCAGTATTGGTATTGAGGTATTTTAGTCTGGTATCGTATTGAAGTCAAAATAACGACTTTATTCAACTTTATTCTGAGCCTCTGACATGAACTCACAAAGCACTATGACGCATGCACGAGGGTAAGTAATTAATGACAGAATTTTTATTTTTGGGTGAACTAACCCTTTAAGCGTCATTAAGTGTGTCTTTTGAGTGTGTGAGAGAAGAGTAGGCAAGCTTTGGGACATACTATCCAGTCATAAAACTGTCTTTAACAGACACCATAAACTGGCCTGTCAATCATCTTTTCACAGTTAATATCCTCCACATTTAATTTAATTTAATTTGCTACTAGCTTGAAAATAAGTTGTATGTTGATCTGCAAGTTATTGGTCTTACATGTGAAGACTCTTCTAGAATTCATGCATAATGATGCATCTAAAACTTCATGACGTAATGGATCTTTATAAAAGTTAACATTGTTAGTTAAGATGAAATATAACATCGATAACATTAAATAAAAAAAATTTGCAGTTGAAATTTGTATCCCTCCATCGGTCTCGTATATTTGAAACACTAGTTGTGTCCATCTACCTATTTATATATGCATTTTTCATGAAAACATGCACATAAACTAAGATGGAAACACATTTACCAAATAAAATCCAGTACATGACAGATTATTACTCATTATGCCCAAGAGTCAGAGTCAGTAACAGTTGTGTTCAGTCTGTGATTACAGTCTACATTGATGTCTGTGTGTAAGTGTTTGGAATCTTTTCCAGTGTAAGTATATAGTCTTCAAATATGTTGAGTTCCTTCTTAGAATGATTCAGCTAGTCATAAAATGTGCTTCAAGCTTAACTCAGAATGGAGCATACTCAGCATAGAGTAAAGGGTTGATTCTTGGGATTTTAGAATCAGATTGTCTAAATGAGAATTGATTAAAGGGGGGGGGGGGGGGGGGGGGCACTCAGTTTCAGTCAGTCTCATGTCAATCTTGAGTACCTATAGAGTAGCATTGCATCCTGCATATCTCCGAAAAGTCTTTATTTTTATTATAATTATAAAAGAAAGATGCGCTGTTCCGAGTCTTTCCGGAAAAAGCCGTGCGGCTGGGGGCGTATCGTGTGGGCGGAGCTAAAGAATGCCGAGCGCGCGCCGCTGTTACTGTGTTGAGTGCGTCTGAAAGCTGCGTCATCCCTAAAAGCGGGGAAAAACTTTATTCAACATAAAAAATGGCTTTTAATCAGATACAGCCATACATCTATGATCCGGAATCAGACCCAGAGGCTGAAGTTTAACAGGAGCAGCAGCAAAAACGACTAGAGCAGGACGTCGACTATGTGGTATAAGTTACACTAACTATATAATATGTTTAGCGGCTTGTGTTATTTAGAACACCATGTCAAGCGCGAGTGTTACAATGTGTGTGTGTGTGTGTGTGTGTGTGTGTGTGTGTGTGTGTGTGTGTGTGTGTGTGTTTACGCGTGGTTTGTGTAGATATGATTTGTAGTAAGCGGACTGGTTTTGCACGTCAGGCTAGTGTTTACATAGAAAGACATGGAATAGTAGCGCATTTGAATGAAGAAGCGCGCTTATTTAGTTCAACATATTTCCCCCCTCTTTGTGTATTGTTGTTTGGAGTGCTTTTACAATACACAAACATACACATATAGTGGCCAGCTAAACAAATGTACACACACTATACATCGCATGCTCCATTGATCAATACGTGATCATGTTTGGGCTACTTGATGGGCATAGGCAAAAACAGACATTTGAAGCAGTCAAACCTGCGGTTCCAACGTTGGGACCTTTATCGTTGGGACCGCTCCATCCTTCAGTATTAGGCGATCTGAAAATCTGGCGTCGAACTGGGCCTTGTTTATAAAACAATCGGCACCGAAATGCAGGGAACAGACATAAATATTTGCGCAACTCAGTTGTTGATCCGGAAAAGCAAATTCCATCTGTACGAGCCAGCGCTTTGATGGGCGTAGCCTATTGCTTTCACGCTCTCTCTCTCTCTCGCGCGCGTGCGCGCGCTCTTCCGGTAGAATTGTCCGTACGGCCCATACAAGGAAATTCCGCCCTGTTGACGTCAAGCGGACCCATGATCGAAAAAAACTTTCCGAACTTATGACTAACAGGAAGTACTAATTTTGGCAAAGAAATACTCCCATCAAACGTCCACCTTAGCTTTTGAAACTGTGTCCATGTTTAGCATGGGAATCCAAGTCTTTAGCAGTGGCAAAAAGATCAGTATGCAAGAAACAGCATTTCACCCCCCCTTTAAATTTTAGAAATCAACAATTTTAACTCAACACTACTTATTAAATCAGTTTTGTCATTATAGTTTTTGTTCTTTTCATTTCAGGAAAAAGACTGTGACCCTGTAAATGTTGCCCAGCCACCAGTGAATTTGCCCTTTGTTCAGTCTTCAGTGGCTCTATCCCCAGTCCAGTCTCCGGTCACTCTGACCTCTGCCCAGTCTCCGGTCACTCTGACCTCTGGCCAGTCTCCGGTCGCTCTGACCTCTGCCCAGTCTCCGGTCACTCTGACCTCTGCCCAGTCTCCGGTCGCTCTGACCTCTGCCCAGTCTCCGGTCTCTCTGACCTCTGCCCAGTCTCGGTCGCTCCGACCTCTGCCCAGTCTCCGGTCGCTCTGACCTCTGCCCAGTCTCCGGTCTCTCTGACCTCTGCCCAGTCTCCAGTCGCTCTGACCTCTGCCCAGTCTCCGGTCGCTCTGACCTCTGCCCAGTCTCCGGTCTCTCTGACTCTGCCCAGTCTCCAGTCGCTCTGACCTCTGCCCAGTCTCCGGTCGCTCTGACCTCTGCCCAGTCTCCGGTCGCTCTGACCTCTGCCCAGTCTCCTGTCGCTCTGACCTCTGCCCAGTCTCCGGTCGCTCTGACCTCTGCCCAGTCTCCGGTCGCTCTGACCTCTGCCCAGTCTCCGGTCGCTCTGACCTCTGCCCAGTCTCCGGTCGCTCTGACCTCTGCCCAGTCTCCGGTCGCTCTGACCTCTGCCCAGTCTCCGGTCACTCTGACCTCTGCCCAGTCTCCGGTCTCTCTGACCTCTGCCCAGTCTCCAGTCGCTCTGACCTCTGCCCAGTCTCCGGTCTCTCTGACCTCTGCCCAGTCTCCAGTCGCTCTGACCTCTGCCCAGTCTCCAGTCGCTCTGACCTCTGCCCAGTCTCCGGTCGCTCTGACCTCTGCCCAGTCTCCGGTCGCTCTGACCTCTGCCCAGTCTCCGGTCACTCTGACCTCTGCCCAGTCTCCAGTCGCTCTGACCTCTGCCCAGTCTCCAGTCGCTCTGACCTCTGCCCAGTCTCCGGTCGCTCTGACCTCTGCCCAGTCTCCGGTCACTCTGACCTCTGCCCAGTCTCCGGTCTCTCTGACCTCTGCCCAGTCTCCGGTCGCTCTGACCTCTGCCCAGTCTCCGGTCGCTCTGACCTCTGCCCAGACTCCGGTCGCTCTGACCTCTGCCCAGTCTCTGGTCGCTCTGACCTCTGCCCAGTCTCCGGTCGCTCTGACCTCTGCCCAGTCTCCGGTCGCTCTGACCTCTGCCCAGTCTCCGGTCTCTCTGACCTATGCCCAGTCTCCGGTCGCTCCGACCTCTGCCCAGTCTCCGGTCGCTCTGACCTCTGCCCAGTCTCCGGTCTCTCTGACCTCTGCCCAGTCTCCAGTCGCTCTGACCTCTGCCCAGTCTCCGGTCGCTCTGACCTCTGCCCAGTCTCCGGTCGCTCTGACCTCTGCCCAGTCTCCGGTCTCTCTGACCTCTGCCCAGTCTCCAGTCGCTCTGACCTCTGCCCAGTCTCCGGTCGCTCTGACCTCTGCCCAGTCTCCGGTCTCTCTGACCTCTGCCCAGTCTCCAGTCGCTCTGACCTCTGCCCAGTCTCCGGTCGCTCTGACCTCTGCCCAGTCTTTGCTCACAGCCCAGACTCCATTCATTAATTTTAATTTTGAAGACCAACCTACAGAGCCAATTGTCATTGATATTGATGAAGAGACACCACTTAGTTTTCCATCTCCCCAGCCATCAGACATTGTAGAACTATCCCTAATAGATCAAGGGAGGCTCGTGGCCCTAGATGAGTATGTTCCTATATATGCTTATTTACTAACATTTAAAAAAATATTTTTATGCATACTTAAAGGATTAGTTCACTTTTAAATAAACTTTTGCTGATAATTTACTCACCCATATGTCATCCAAGTTGTCCATGTCTTTCTTTCTTCAGTCGAAAATATATATATATTTTTTTTGATGAAAACATTTCTCCATATAATGGACTTCAGTGTACCCCAGACGGTTCAAGGTCCAAATGACAGTTTCAGTACAGCTTCAAAAGGGCTTTAAATGATACCAAACAATACCAGATGATGAATAAGGGTCTTATAAGAGATAAGACATCTTGGTTGACGTGGGTGAGTAAATTATCAGCAAAAGTTTATTTAAAAGTGAACTAATCCTTTAAATTAAAACACATTTAAACACACACATACACACACACACACACACACACACACACACACACACACACACACACACACACACACACACACACACACACACACACACACACACACACACACACACAAAGCCACCAACTCTTCATTTAAAAATAATGGGATGAGGTTGCTTTGTGACTGGAAGTCCCTGCATAATGTTCAGCATTTGACTAAAAACAATTAAATCTTTGTCTCTTGCAGGGTTAACCTACAGACCATTCTGAAAAAACTGCAAAGCAAAATTGATGGAAACATCTGCCCAACAGCAAACCAAATAAACGTGTTCAGAGAAAACATACTACAGTGCAGCCTGCAAGCTGTCAAACGGCGACGATTCAACCCACAAGCAAAATTAGATGTAGTGTTTGTTGATGCTGAGGAAAATGGGGAAGGGGCAATAGATGAAGGCGGCCCTACTAGAGAATACTTGCGGTTGTTGATGCGGGCCATCCATCAATCAAATGTCTTTCAGGGCCATGAGAAAGACCGGAGTTTGGCTCTAGACACACAAGGTCAGTACTCCTGTTAAAACAGAAAGCTTTTGTGTCAGGTTATGTTGTAATGCTATTGAGCTATTCGGTATCCATGAAAAAAAAAAGCAATTTTTTTCTCCCACCACTACTGGTCAGATGATGCTTTTTGGATTCCACCTTAGCAGTCGAACAGTCTCTTTGATCTCTTGTGGGTTTTTTTTTTTTTTTTAAGGGTTCATGAACTGAAAAATCTACACTGTACTATATGTCTCATGCTTTTTACACCTTGTTTGCGCTATTAGTTATGATAAAAGGTTTTCGTATGAATGCAATAATCATGTTGCAATGGTGAGAGCTATACAGCTGTTATAATAAATATTTGTAAAAGTATTCAACAGTTACACATGTGAATATACATGTGAATATATGAATATAACTGTTTCATATACAAAGAGGTTTTTGGGGAAGATGCCACAAAATAAAAAAGGTAACTGTGACTTTTTATCTAACAATTCTGACTTTTCTAAGTAATTATTGTAGCTCCTCTATGCCTAGCCTTTCTCAAATGTGGCATTTTCTACAAAGCCCCTCCTTCCATCTGCTGATTGGTCAGCTGACCCAGTGCATTGTGATTGACCAAACACCACAAGTGTGTCAGAAATGTAATGCCCCTTACCATTATTGTGAGCTACAGCTTTCAAAGTACATATAAAATCAGTTAATGGGTACATGTTCCACAGCTCTGCTTGAGCAGGCATCAGTGTCAAACAGAACACAGGGCTTCTAGAGCTGCTTTTCCACCATCAGGCCGAATGGTTCTTTTTGCTTAAGTTTCATTCTGTGCTGATACAGATGTTTTTTCCTCACAATTGTAAAATTGATTTTTTCGCAACTGTTTTAGATACAGGAAGCAACCACAGTTCAGGAGGCAAATTGTGCCATTACAGAAGCAGCAGACAGCGTATCATTGGTGCCTTGAGATATATATCACACCTGACAGAAAGGAACTCTCTTGTCCAATCAGCTGCAGAGTTCTTTGTGAATGGAAGACTGCGAGCTGCCTTGGACCAGTAAGTGATTTAAAGGGTTAGTCTACCCAAATATAAAAATTCTGTTAATTATTCACCCTCATGGGTTTCCACACCCCAGGACTTGTTAACTTCCAGAACAAATATATTACCATGTTAACATCTCCTGAGAGTTGTCATGATAGAACACCTTGTGTTGCAAACATACAGTACTGAAGTTCTTATGGGTTGACCTGAGTAATTAATGACAGCAGTACATTTTTAAGCCTTTCCTTTCTGAAAACATCTATCATCAGCTTGAAACTTCCATTGACTGCTATGTTTGTTATGCAGTTTTCAGAAGGGTTGCAAACTCTCGATTTGCTGGAAGAGATGCAGAAATATCCTACACTTTTTTATGACATGTTCGTCAATGAGCAGAGGCCCCTTCAAGCAAAGGACCTCTGCAGTCTTTTTTATGTGAACTTTTCCCCACAAGGCAGCAACAGAAGGGCAAAGGAAAACCAGACCATATGCTATTGGTGGGACTGGTTGATCGATGTTGAAGGTATGAAATGTTTTCATGTAATAAAAAAAACAGTGATTATATTTGAAGAAAACAAGTATTTGAAATGAAAAATTGTTAACTTATTTGTGGTAAATCTAACCATTATGCTGAACAAATACTTGATGTAGTCATAATTAGACAGGCTGGCTTACTCGGTTTAGATCAAAATATCGCTGTCAAAGAACTGCAGGTACCAAACATTTTATAATAGGTTGGGATCTTTTGAGGTTTGTGATGTTCTGTACAAATATTTTGCAGAGGGAGAGACTGATGGAGTCACTCTTGAGATGATAATGGAGTTCGCCACTGGAGCCTCCACAGTCCCCCACCGCCCAGAAATAGAGTTCCTCCATCAAGACGGGAAAATCTTTCCAGAGGCCAATACTTGCCTCATTATTCTACGACTACCGATACACACAGAATATGAAAGGTTCAAGACCTACATGACAGAGGGAATCATGCAGAGCCCATATTTTGGTGTTGCCTGAAATGGTTAAATCTAGAACTGCGTCCATAATGGATGGGGTTTTGTTGCATTGTGGTGAGTTTGTATCTTGTTGTCATTGTTGTTAAAAGGAGAGTTAGCCCAAATATGAAAATTGTCACTGTTCACTCACCCTCAGATAGTACCAATGTATTGGTTTCTTTTTCTTGGAATGAAAAAAAAAAAAGGATGTTAATTTTTCCTTTTTTAAAGGAATAGTTCAGCAAAGAAAATTAAATGTTATCAATGATTTATGACTTACAGAAGTCTCATGCTTTACGCTTTAATATTACCTTTTTACACAAAGTAATTTTAGGTACATTTACAACTGAGTACAGCTTTTATAAATTTAAAGTTCCATTTAAGAAGCACCTTGAAGTCATTTATTTGACGCGCATCCATTCCAAAATAAAATGCATTGTTATGCATTATGCATGTTTGTGTTTATTGTGGAAAAACACTGTTACATTGCTCATTTGTAACTGTTTGTTCAGGTTCTCTCACTTGTACACCAGCTTTTCATAGAAAATCATTTTTTTTTTTTTCAAATTAAGCATCCATTCATTCTTCAACAGAGCATTCTTGTAGTATTAAACTATTACAAAAGAATGACATTCTTTCTAACACACTCTAATCTGCAACACTAGTTTGCCAAAACATTAGCAATTTCTGCACAACATACCTGAAACTTAATCTTCAAATCTGTAATATGCTCAATAGCGTGGGAAACCGTTTCCATTTGCTGAGGAGGAAGGTTAATTTGAGGCTGTTCAACAGTTACAGCTGGGATTTCTTCGTTTTCAGCTGTGGGCAAAGACTCAATGCCATGTTGAGCCAGGAGTTCATTAAAATGTTCTGGCCTGTAGAGATTGTCTCCAAACACATTGTTGATGGCTGTGCTGTCGGTTCCTATCCTTGACAGCATTCCTTCTGTCCATATCTGTGTTGGTGTTTTATTGTTTTCTGTCCGCAGAGCATGGTGATTCCATGCCTCTTTGAAGTGCTGTAGTCTAGCTTGGATCTGTGGAAGAAAAACTATGCTGAGCGAAACTTTGTGAAGGTCATTGCTGGGATCAAGCAGTTCAGAATCTTCAAGACTGTAGAACATGCTGTAGAATGATTGTAGCACATGTAAAAAAAAAACATCCCTCCACAAACGTTCTATCCTTTGGTTGTGGACCGATTCCCCAGTAATATGACTCCGGCGCTGAAGTCCTTGTACAAGGTTCATAAACAAGGCCACTTGCACATTCTCACCTCCATGATCTGACCTTACCCTAGAGGGCAGACCGTAAAGGCATGTTGCTTGAATAAATTGAGACAGCACAGTACTGGCACAGTTGTTGGTGTTGCAATTTAGGTATGTGATTAGTCGTGAATGTCCATCGATTGCACCATGAATCACAAAGCCCCATCTAAAAGTAAAAAATACAAATGTAAGTGAAATATTATAGGTAGTACAGTGTGAAGAACAAAGAGGTCCTACAGGTCCGACTTTTTCACCGTTCTCAGGTTTCTGTTATGCAGGATGTCTCAAAAGACACTTTAAATTTAATTGTGAACAAATCAACCTTTACAACAGGGCTCACAAATAATCAAGAACCGTTACAATTTATTTTATTTTAACATGAATAAATGATGAAAAAAGCAGGGTCTAATAATCAAGAAATGAGGAAGTGTAGGGCAAAATAAGGACAACTGGAATTTTAGGGAGTAAAATACAGTGTCACACTGTGTCATACTTAGAATAATTGTATGTAATGTATTAATAATTCATAATACATGCATCAAGTGAAACATTTGTACAGTTTCACAGTACATAATCTTTCAAACCAGCTTTACAAAACATCATTGGATCTAAAATGTCTTAAAAGATTTAACATTTAGTCGTTTTAGGCCAGGACAACTGTTATAATGTTATCGTAGTATTATGATTTACAATGGCTGCTTAGGTTGGTGGTAATTGCATATGTCTAAACATATTTGGCTGTAGATTCTATAAATCAGAATTGGATAATGCAAGTCTACACTATGCTATAATTTAGCATTGCAGAAACACACTGTCACACCATTTTCAAGCTGCATTAGCAGAACAAAAACTACAATTAAACTAAACTTATGAGGCTGCCATCAATGTGCCAGAGACTGTTGGGACAGGGCACATGATAAACTCTTCTAGCCACTGTGCTACTCCATCTCCTTGCAGCAGCCGCTGGATTGATACGGACCAACATCTCACGAACCCTATGCCGGGAAACCCTTAATCCTTCTGCAACCAGTAAGGCTTGCATCATCTAAAATGGTTGCATTGAATTGAAAAAAATTAAATAAATAATAATAATTTGTTGATGAACCGATAGGACAGACCTTAAAATGAAATCAAACAAGGCTTACCTCACTTCCAGTATTTGGATAATGGCATTGGAGTCGTCTCACTACATTTTCAAGTTCTTCATCATCCACTCCTGACATTCTGCTCCTGATTGATACACCAAGCAGCTTGGACCTCTTGTACAGAAATGAGGATGAGCACCCATACATTAACATTCTTGCCATTCGCTTGACTGTATGACCTTGCTTCATTAAAAATTAAATTTGGTCACGTGTTATTTGAATGGCTGGTCTACCTCGGCTACCTGCAATTGAAAGTAACACATTTGTTTTACTGACATACAGCTCCTAATGGCAAGCAGTATAATATTAGAAAAATGGTGACAGATAAGAATGGAAAGAAAGGACGGACTGGAACAAGGTAATGGTCTAAAAACAGGGTGATGGCAGATTTAAATTACTTTTTCAATACTGTTTTCTTTAGTACAAATGTTGAACAAATACAATTTCTTTAATATGAGTCATGGAACTTGACCAGGCAAAGTTGTGGCAAAGTGAAAATGAACCTTTGACCTGTTGGAGTGTTTGTTTCTGTTATTTTTAAACGTAAATAAGGTTTACGTTTAAAAATAAGAAAATGAAGAGAAACATGAGCTTGAGCAAAAACACATGCTGGTGAGAATGAGCTGGGACTCACTCAATCTATATACATAATTATCATTTACATCAGTATTGTGAATACACCGCATTATCACCATATTCACAATTCAACCAGTCTCTAACAGGAGAAGAAGAAAAATCACACATTAATTTTTGGAAAAGTAAATAATTAGTATTTGACTGGTAAGTCAGCTGATGTGTAAAGGCTCTTTCTCTGTCCATCTATTGGCTGTTTTGTTCTGTAGCAGCCGCTGACATCAGTAATGACAGGTCAGTGATGCTGTTCTAGATGTTTCCTCTTCTAAACTCTTGGACTGAACCCGTTCATAACCCGTAGAAATGGGCTGCAGGTCCATATGATGTTCAAACTGATCTCCAATCAGAATAAAATATTGCCTTTTGTCTTGATGCATAAATATATATTAAAACATGATCAGACATAAGAAATGAAACTCAGACAAATGATGGCTTGAATAAAATGTATATTTTATTATTTTCACACTTTTGCAAACATATACGTTTTGAGATTTGATTGTCTTTTAGATTGATAAAAATTAAAATAAATCAAAGCCATGGAGAACAACTGTAATGTCCAGCAGTTTATACCAATCTACAGCAGATAATGCAAACTGCAGCAGAAAAGATGAATATCACGCAATAATTCATGACAGGAGTGTGGTTTACAGTTGAAGAAGAGACTTCTACGACCTGAGTGCTGCCATCACCTTTGACCAAAATCAAACAACGATCACATTCATGCTTCAAGTCCACATAAACGTACAACTCACACACAGTCACACACATTGTGCAGATACTTTCAGTAGGAAACAGTTAAGTGACACTCAGTTTCAGTCAGTCTCATGTCAATCTTGAGTACCTATAGAGTAGCATTGCATCCTGCATATCTCCGAAAAGTCTTTATTTTTATTATAATTATAAAAGGAAGATGCGCTGTTCCGAGTCTTTCCGAAAAAAGCCGTGCGGCTGGGGGCGTATCGTGTGGGCGGAGCTAAAGAATGTCGAGCGCGCGCCGCTGTTACTGTGTTGAGTGCGTCTGAAAGCTGCGTCATCCCTAAAAGCGGGGAAAAACTTTGTTCAACATAAAAAATGGCTTTTAATCAGATACAGCCATACATCTATGATCCGGAATCAGACCCAGAGGCTGAAGTTGAACAGGAGCAGCAGCAAAAACGACTAGAGCAGGACATCTCTATGTGGTATAAGTTACACTAACTATATAATATGCTTAGCGGCTTGTGTTATTTACACATTTATACTTTAATTATATCGTGTGTGTGTGTGTGTGTGTGTGTGTGTGTGTGTGTGTGTGTGTGTGTGTGTGTGTGTAGACATGATTTGTAGTAAGCAGACTGGTTTTGCGCGACAGACTAGTGTTTACATAGAAAGACATGGAATAGTAGCGCATTTGAATGAAGAAGCGCGCTTATTTAGTTCAACATATTTCCCCACTCTTTGTGTATTGTTGTTTGGAGTGCTTTTACAATACACAAACATACACATATAGTGGCCAGCTAAACAAATGTACACACTATACATCGCATGCTCCATTGATCAATACGTGGTCATGTTTGGGCTACTTGATGGGCATAGGCAAAAACAGACATTTAAAGCAGTCTTACTCACTGCCTGCGGTTCCAACGTTGGGACCTTTATCGTTGGGACGGCTCCATCCTTCAGTATTTGGCGATTTGAAAATCCGGAAAAGCAAATTCCATCCACTTTTGCCTGAACGCGGGGTTATTTGGCTATGAGCCAGCGCTTTGATGGGCGTAGCCTATTGCTTTCACGCGCTCTCTCTCTCTCTCTCGCGCGCGCGCTCTTCCGGTAGAATTGTCCGTACGGCTCATATAAGGAAATTCCGCCCTGTTGACGTCAAGCGGACCCATGATCGAAAAAAACTTTCCGAAATTTATGACTAACAGGAAGTACTAATTTTGGCAAAGAAATACTCCCATCAAACGTCCACCTTAGCTTTTGAAACTGTGTCCATGTTTAGCATGGGAATCCAAGTCTTTAGCAGTGCAAAAAGATCAGTATGCATGAAACAGCATTTCACCCCCCCTTTAACATTTATGTTATATTAGAGGTGGTGTGTGAGATGCATAATGAATGAATGCTGATGGGAAATGTGCAATCACTACTGAATCTCTTGGTAACAAGCTTTTGAAAATGGAGGGAAAAAAGCCCACAATTCACTCAATCAGGGAAGTGTTTTCTAACGGCAGAAACCAAAGCCCTTATGAGACTCAGGAGAAGTGCTTCAAGTTCAATCTTTCACGACTGAAACATTAAAGAATGCATAAAAACTGTACTGTTCATCATTTTAGCTGCTATCATCTTTTAAATCATCATGTGAAATATATGCATCTCATGGCTTTTGTGTTCACTCTCAACATGTTAATGAAAGTGTCCATTACTGTCATGATTTACTGTCATTAAGCTAAGATGCTGTTTGATTATTCTTCAAATGTGCCGTAGTGTGAAAGTCAGGTCCATATTTGAACATGAATTAGGTTTTGACCAATATTAACACATGATTTAACATTTGGAACACACATGTTGTAATGATCTGTTAGTCTTTAACAGAAATGCCCATTTCCAGTGTGGATACAGTCGGTATACTTTACATTCATCACTACATCAAGTGTATTATAATCATAATAATTATATTATATTTATTAAATAATTATAATCAGAGACAGAACATTATTAAAGCGAGTGCAGAATCAAACTAACTCAAGTTTACTGATGGATCTATGTGGCGCTTCACAAACATCAGTATCTGGATCAAACTGCAAATAAACATGGAGCCATTTTGTCTTTATTTTGCTCTCACTTCATAATCATAATCTGATAAACTTACAGTATGATCTCAGTATTATATCACTGTATTTCTGGCTGTTTCCTTTCTATGACACTCGGGGCTCTTTTTTTAAGTGTTTTCTGTTTGCTGATTGCTGATGTGGTTGCATTAAGTGTAAATGATGTTTAATGCATCTTTGCTCGATATTTCTGAAGTTAATTCAGGCTATAAAAGAGCGCTGAGCAGCTCATAAACACCATCATCTTCTGAGGAGCAGCTCATAAACATCTTCATCTTCTGAGGAGCAGCGTCTTCAGTCTGATTCCCGGTAAGATCATGTCGTCTCTGCTGTGAATTATTGTGTCATTGTGTTCAACCTTCAGTCAAACCTCAGCACATGTTGCTCAGCTTGTTGACTCTCTAGTGCTTGTTTATGAGGAACAGTGTAGAAGAAATGAAAATGGAATTGATTTTATGTTCTTGAGATTCATTTGATAATGATATGATCGGCTCATAAACATCATCATCTGTCTTGTAGTTTGATGTTTATTATGATTCTGGGTAAGATCATGAGATCATCTCATCTGTGAGTTTATATTGTCAACTATCTTTGTATTTCAGCCTCTGGTATCATGTGATCATTTGAACTTAATCTAGTTTCCTTTAATTAACATTGTGTGTGATTTCAGTTCAGCAGCAGCCAATGGAAAAAACACAGATTTCCATTTCTTAAAGAAAACAGGCTTGAGAAACAGCAGAGAATCAATATTTTAGGAAGATCAACGCATTTGTGTTTTCTCTCGTCGATCATTCGTGGGTTTCTTATTTTACTGAGGATATGAACAAACGTTTACTTTTTTTTAAAGTTTACTTTAGTCGTTTTGATAGTTAGGCTGGTTTTTCACTCAAACTATCATTGTTAGTTAATTGTGTCCTTTCCATGTCATCACAGTTTCACACGTTGGATCAAATAGTTTTTGTCTGTAAACCTACATCAGATCCACAACCTTTAAAATGTGTGTTTTTACAGTGTATGCAGTGAATGAAGAGCTCTTCCAACACATCTGTGTAAATGTGTGAAACATCTGTCAGTCTGTGAGCCGCTCCACAAACCTTCTGCTTTGACCTGCAGACGAAACACACAAACTACCGTCAGTAACGTAAGTTCTTCAATATTTATTCCTTGTTTAATAAACCACTGGACACTTGAGGTTATGCTGAAAAATTCACCCCTATGAGGTCAAAATGTGGTAAAACTTACACCCCATTGTGAGATATGTTCTTACAGGGCCTGTCAGCCTCTTCAAATGTGGTAACCCACGAGTTTCTACGAAATCCTCGCTCAGAGCTATGACTCGTCAAAGATTGTCGCAATGCAAAGCGCATTTGATTTTTTCGACACGCTTTTTGGCCCACCGGGGGAACATCGTACACCCGATCGCTTATTAAAGTCATAGCACACCTCTCCTCAATAAGCAGCACGATTTCTCTTTTTCTTTGCTTCCTAAATTTATATATTAGATCAGCTTTTTCAAGCCAACGTAATATTACTTAAATAATGATAAAGTTATAATAAAAAAACAAATATTGTTAATTTTGGCTTAAAATATTGTGATTAATATCGTATTGTGAGTTTAGCATCGCGATAGTACCGAATCGTGACGTGAGTGTATTGTTACACCCCTAGTATTTTTCATTTACTTGTACTTTTACTTTCAATACTTAAGTATGTTTAATATGAAAACAATACTTTTCATACTTAAGAACAATAAATAATCACATCCTTTAAAGCTTTTACTCAGGTAATGTTCTAAACAGTGACTTTAACTTCTACCAAAGGGATTTTCTGGCGAGATGTCTAAACTTTTACTCAAGTGTGTCTTTCGAGTACTTTATCCACCACTGATTTTTATTATATTACCCAATTGTTACACATGTAACGTATTTGAATAATTTTAACATTACACAGATCTCTAAAGAAAATATAAAGTCAACTGAGGAAACTGTATTTCAACAATCACACAGTAAACCCATTATGCCATACATATTTTTCCTGAAAAAGATCTTTTTACAATAGGAATTTAACTAATGACTGGTTTGTTATTTAGTGCTGCCTGTCAAGATCTGGTGAAACAATGGCAGAACACAACGCCAGCATCAACGGATCAACTGGAGGAAATGACCACAGCGGATCAACACCTGAAATGTGGGAGATGCATGAATTTGTCAGGAAACTTCTGTTTGCAGAATCAGTATTTTTCTGGATCATTTCAGTCGTTGAGATTCCAATCATGATCTTAACTCTGTTTGCGTTGTGTGTTCTCATCAAATCTCATCGCTCTGCTCCAATTTTCGTTATTCATTTGATTCTTTCAGATCTCATTCAGTTCATTTGTACATTAATGAGTACATCCGAATTGTTAAAATTGTCAATACCAATAAGTAATGCATATTTTTATAGTTTGATTGTGGGTCTGTATTTTATGGCATGTGTTGCTGTTGAACGATATATTCTGGTTTCTCATCCTATCTGGTACAAATCTCATCATTCACTGAAAGTCTGCTGTGTTATTTCTGTGATCATCTGGTTTGTTCCTCTGATCTTTGCAGATGTAAGCTCTGATTTGCTGTTTAATTATCTGCGCCGATCGATCGCCTCTTTGATCCCCTACCCAATAATCATTCTGTGTTTTGTTGGCACTTATCGCGGTCTTTCACGCTCAATATCTCTTACTCCTCTAAAGCGCAAATTAATTTTGGGCAGTTTGTTCCTGGTGCTGCTGACTTACACATTTCTCATTCTCCCCTTTGTAATCTTGAATTTTATTACAGAGATTTTTCCAGAGTTCCTTCACAGTTTCTCATTTCTTAAAGTTGGCTATTTTTCTGTATGCCTCTTGTTTCTGAACCCACTGGCTGACTGTATCTTGTACTTGTTCATGAGGCCTGATGTTGGTGGTTTAATGAAGTCTGTTCAGTGCTGTTGTAGAACTGACAGACGTCAGAATTCGACACACAGCCGGGACGAACACTCACGAGACAGTAGTGGCACGTTTGCCTGCTGTGTTTCAGTGCAGAAGCCTGCGTCTCATTCACGGACCGCCTGCAGTTCAGTTTAAACAGCTGAAATAGAGCTGCACTGAATAAATCAACTCAATGTCATTCCTTTCTTCGCACACATACTTCCTTTCTATGGGATCTAGGTTCAAGTTCCTGGGGATCCACATCTCGGCGGACATGTCGTGGACGACCAACACCTCCAGCCTGGTCAAGAAGGCTCACCAGCGCCTCTTCTTCCTGAGGACACTGAGGAAGAATCAGCTCTCCTCGGCTATCCTGGTGAACTTCTATCGCTGCGCAGTAGAAAGCATCCTGACCAACTGTGTGGCAGTATGGTATGGGAGCTGCTCTTTTGCGGAGCGCAAGGCACTGCAGCGGGTGGTGAAAACTGCCCAGCGCATCACAGGGACTCCACTGCCTGCCATCGAGCACATCCAGAGGAAACGCTGTCTGCATCGAGCTCGCAGCATCCTCAAGGACTCCTCTCACCCAGCCCACAGACTGTTTTCTCTCCTGCCCTCCGGCAGGCGTTTCAGGATCCTCCGGACCAGGACTAGCAGACTTAAGAACAGTTTTTTCCCCAGAGCTGTCTCTTTATTGAACTCTAACCCTCGCTGATCCACTTCCCTCATATACTGCTAACTCTCCTACCTCACATCTTCCTTCACTTTGTTATTTGCACTACCGACTGTTTATCACAGTAACAACTGTTTACTTATTCATTTTGCACCACCATATCTTAACTGGATTATGCTCATTTGCACTGCCGACTGTATTTACAGTACCTACTGTTTACATTTGTATTTTGCACCGTACTTCTAACTGTAATATGCAACCACTTTCCACTGCACTTTTACACTTTCTTTCGGATAGCTCTGTCCATAATTTATTGCACTACCTTAATCCACTGCTATTCCTCATATTAGCCTAACATATTATTGTATACCTCTGTCTGTAAAATTCAGTTTAAAGGGGTGGTAAAGCACACTCTTTCGAAGGCTTGATTGTGTTTGTGGGGTGCACTGTAACATGTGTTCATGCTTCGTTTTAAAAAAAATGCAGTATTTTTCATATATTTTACTTTTATTCTACACTGCTCTGTCCCTCCTTGTAAAAACGGTCTGATGCTTTCCGGATTCTATGAAGCCAAACACAGAACCATGTTTAGCATGCCTGTAGAGAAACAATACATAAAAGCTCTAATCAAAGAATCATTTACACTAATGCCAAGTTTGCTGTTGAGATTTTAAAAAGTTTGTGACGTGAGGTGTTTGTCGGATAACGTTAAGTATGAATGAGCATTTAACAAACTGGTTTGCAGAGCCAATGAGCGTTGTCATCTGTTTACTTCATTGCTACAACATAGACTACAATTAACAACACAAACTATTACAGGAAAACACATCGACGAAAAATAAATCCTACTTACAGTTTGTGGCCCGTTAACAGCTTCTGTTTTTAATCCATCTTTCAGGACAAGCCGTTATGCGAATCCCGCTTTCATAGCGCTCGTGAAGATTGTGTAAGCTTTGCTCCGTGAGATGAGCCGCGGGAGCCGCGCGCGCACGTCTCATGTGGTGTTCACACCGGACGTGAATAAATCGCGCTATTCGCGCGAAGGTGGACGCTTGAACATTTTGAGTTTACTCGCTTAATTCGCGCGTGACATTCACTTCACAACAGACGCGAGTTCGCGTCATAGGAGGGGCTTCTGCCAGCGGCTCGTCTCGGTGAGAAATGACTGACATGGGCTGTGTTTACACGTCTTTTTTTGTTAAAATCTACTGTTAATGTGTGACAAAACGGAGTTTTAAGACTTTTTCAGTCGATAATGTAGTTGTTTAAAGCTCAGATCTGTGGTTTATTTATATAAAGAGTGCCTATTTTTACATTTTAGCTGGGGTTTTCGGAGTTGTGAGCTCCAGCGGATCAGCGGCGCTTGCACTGGCTGGTTTGTCTCGTGCATCTGAACTGCGGCTCGTGTATTGCAAATACAGATGAATATTGTCCATTATGTCACATTTCCCGGTCTTCTCCTCCGACCCCTGTCTGTCTCGTGCTTTGATTTCGTCGGCATTGGCAACAACACTCTCCAGCCTACTAACTAGCCTACCACAACAACTCTTCCTTATGCTCAAACAGCAACATTACACACTAGCTAAAGTTAGAAAAGTCAAATCGTGCTTTACCACCCCTTTAAAGTAAAAGCCATCTGTATATTATATTCATTGTACATATTCACCTGTAAATTCTGTTTATAGTAATAGCCATCTGTATATTTATTCACTGTACATATTCACCTGTAAATTCACTTCTATTTATAGTAATAACCATCTCTCTATTTATACATATTTATATATATTCAGTACATTTCCTGCACTTACGCAACCACTGTATATATCCTGCACTTGCTGCTATTGCACTTCTGGTTAGACCTAAACTGCATTTCGTTGCCTTGTACTTGTACTTGTGTAATGACAATAAAGTTTAATCTAATCTAATCTAATCTTATTAGAGATAAACCATGCATTGATGTACACTTAACGCTGATGCTTCTGCTGGCTTTCTTTAGCAGCAGTAATTCATCATACGATGGAGAGGAGCAAACGTTTGCCTTCATAAAGAGCGTCTGCATTGCAGTCGTGGCGAAATGCTGTAGGAACAATGTTCCCCCGCAGTAAAACAGGCCAAACAGTCTGCAGGATCTCCCAGAAACGAGTGCGTTCAGCATCAGTTCTGCAGACTTTATTCTCACTTCAGCTCCTCCTTCAGCTAGACTGACAGATGCACAGCATCAATAGTTTAATGTCATATTCCTGCTGGTCAGCTGCTGTTCATAATGCATGTACATTTTTCAAATAATCACTATTCACACTATTAAAAAAATAGTTCAGTCAAAAATGTAAACTTGCCTTCATGTCGATCAAAAGCTGAATAACTTTCTTCTGTGGAGCATAAAATACAATATTTTGAGATTTCTTTTGTGCTTCCATTGGAAGTCAGTGGACACTTGACAGTGGTTTTGGGTGAACTATCCCTAAAAAGACGATATAAATATTATCCAGGAGTTGTGTGTAATATTGTTGTTGTTGTTTATAGAAGTGTTTCGTATAGGTCACTGTATCGTATCGGGTCAGAGACTGTCCTGTATTCTCTCATCATTAATATAATTAAAGAGCTCTCAGTTCTCCTGTATCTGTTTCTGTCTGTGTTTATTTGACCAATAACAGCTGATCTGAACTGTCAGTGTGTCATGGTTTTGTCATGTGTTCCTGTTTGTCATGTGATCCTGCCATATGCTCTATTGTGATGTGATTCCCTTGTCCTCATGTGCAGGCACGGATTAAGGCTTGTTCGACTTCATGCAGTGATGTGCAGACCGATCAGCGGCTGACTTAAAGCAGTGCATGCCGGTTAAACATTTGGTCTAAATTGCGGCAGCGCAGCTGTTCCACGATTGGTCGGATTCCCTACACGACAGCGATCATGTGTGTTTTGTGTTTATTCTAAAACCTTCAGTTCCACTAATGCTCACAAATCAGTTTTTTATAACAGTAAAACCTCCTTTCACGTGGTTGTGATGTTTTATTGTCATGTTTATCAAAATTAAACTGATAATATGTAGAAGCCACTTCATTGATAGTGTAGGCTTATATGTTAAACTTTATTGTTGTACAAACAGACGCTCGGCTGTATAAGCAGTATATTAAAGTATTGAATAAAATATCTCTGAAACATCATACCCCAGAGAGTTATTCAGACTCTTTTGAATGAATGCTGTAGACATACACACTGTACACTGTTAAAAATGTACCATAAAAACTGTAAATAATTTACAGTTGGTAACTGTTTTAAAACATATGTTCTACATTTACAGTAAAATACTGTGTAGTATACCCTTTGTGTGGTGTAGGAAGGAAGAAGACGGGGTCGGCTTAACTGGGACTGCACTTTATTGATCTCACGATCCTCAAAACTGTTGTAAGCGCTCGGCGCATTCAAACTCAAACTCATTAACTTTCTCAATAACTTTTCACTTCAACACTTCAACACTCCAGACTCTCTCTCAGTGTACAGCCTCAGCCGACGTGTGTCAGTCCCAGTCCTGAACTCTCTCTCCCATCTCTCTCTCTGCTGCAGCTTATAAGCAGTCTCTCCAGCCAATTACTGCAATCAGAGACAGGTGTTAATCATTTGCACTTGACCTACTTACCAACCGCTCGGCCCTGCTCTCTCTCTCCCGCTACAGACCTTGCAAAACCACGCCCCCTCCGCCACATACCCCCACCGCCCGACTCAGGCCGGGGAGTTTTTCTTTGGTCATTGGAGACAAGGGGATCTGCCAATAACCCTTAGTCAAGTCCAGCGTCGAATAAAAACGAGCAGTCCCTAGCCGATCAAGCAATTCGTCAATCCTTGGCATTGGATAAGCATCAAATTTCGACACCGCGTTCACCTTACGATAATCCACACAGAAACGGACCGAGCCGTCAGGTTTAGGCACTAAAACAATCGGGCTCGCCCAGTCACTGTTGGATTCTTCTATCACACCCATGTCAAGCATAGCCTCTAATTCTTCCTGAACCACTTTTTTCTTATGTTCAGGCAAGCGGTACGGCCGGCTGCGAACCACAACTCCCGGCTCAGTCTCAACGTGGGTGAGATCGGTGCGACCAGGTAGGGGCGAGAACACGTCAGCGAACTCCGCTTGTAAATGTTTTACGTCAGTGAGCTGCGAGGGCGAGAGGTGGTCTCCGCCCGGGGCCAGAGCGAGAGATTGAGGCTTTTGAACCGCCTCCGGCCCGAGATCCTCCTCTCCGCTCACCACCGTCGCGAGCATCACTGACTCCGCCTCAGACCATTTCTTTAGCAGGTTGAGGTGGTAAATTTGACGTGCCCCGTCCCTATCTGATCGAATCACCTCATAGTTGAGATCGCCAACTCGCCGTGTGACCTCAAAGGGTCCTTGCCACTTTGCGAGTAATTTCGAGCTCGACGTAGGGAGTAATACAAGTACCTTATCTCCCGGAGTGAATTGACGAAGTCTAGCACCTCTGTCGTATAGCTGTCTCTGTTTGTCCTGAGCCTGTAACAAATTCTCCATTGACAGCCGCCCCAAAGTGTGGAGTTTTGTTCTCAGGTCCAGGACATACTGAATTTCATTTTTACTCGCTGAAGGTCCCTCCTCCCAAGCCTCCCTAAGGACATCCAGCACCCCCCGGGGCTGGCGCCCATAGAGAAGCTCGAAGGGGGAAAACCCCGTGGAGGCTTGCGGGACCTCGCGAACAGCAAACATCAGAGGTTCTAGCCATTTATCCCAATTTTTGGCGTCCTCGTGAACGAACTTACGAATCATGGATTTCAACGTGCGATTAAACCGTTCCACCAAGCCATCTGTTTGTGGGTGATAGACGCTTGTGCGAACCGATTTAACGCCCAACAATTCGTAAAGTTCGCGAATCGTTCGTGACATGAACGCCGTGCCTTGATCGGTGAGAATCTCTTTCGGGATTCCCACCCGGGAGATGAATGAAAACAGTGCGCTCGCAACACTTTTCGCCGAAATAGTGCGGAGCGGGACTGCTTCCGGGTATCGCGTTGCATAGTCTACCATAACTAATGCAAAGCGATGCCCGCGTGCTGACCGCTCTAATGGCCCGATGAGGTCCATACCAATTCTCTCGAAGGGGACCTGCACTAGCGGGAGTGGGCACAATGGTGCTTTTGGGGTGGCCGGTGGATTCACCAACTGACATTCAAGACAAGACGCACACCATCTGCGTACATTCTCGTGAATGCCCGGCCAAAAGAAACGAGCCATTAGACGGTTGAGTGTAGCCGTTTGTCCTAAATGCCCGGCCATAGGATTACAATGAGCCGCCTGGAAAAGCATTTCCCGGCGGCTTTTAGGTACTAATAACTGGGTTGTATCCTGCTTTGACTGGGCGTCTTGGGTCACCCGATACAACCTATCCTTTAAAATACAAAAATAGGGATAAGAGAGCGGCTGGTCAGGCTGGAGAAGGTGGCCGTCGATGGAACGGACCTGATTAAACGCGTTTTTCAGCGACTCATCCAGGGACTGTTCCAGGGGAAAGTCATCACGGTCTGTGAAAATGGGCATCTCTAGACCGCTCTGTTCCCCCGGACCGGCCCCCGGAGGTCCCGAATCCACCTCTCCCGACTGAGCAACCGTCTCTTTCGCCTTTACACATTTTCCCCAAGAAGCATCCGCACACAAATGCCCCAACAATTTATTAAATGCTGGCCAATTGGTCCCCAAAATTAGCGGATGCCGGAGGTGCGGGTTAATTGCCACCTCCACACTATGCGTTTGTCCCCGAAATTGAATATCCACGGGCAACAACGGATAGTTCACCACTTCCCCGTGCACACACCTCACCTTAACCATGCGGCGGTTATCCAACACCTTAGACTGAATCAGGCTTTGATGGATGGAGGTCTGGTTACAACCCGAATCCACCAAAGCCTGATAAGTACCCCCCTCGATACATACAGGTATCTGGTACAGGCCAGCTTGATCGAGGGCGGCTTGCGGCGCGTCGGGGACCCGGATCAGTGTCCCCACCTCCATCACTGGACACTGATCGATGAAATGGCCGGGGTCCCCACAGCGCCAGCAAGCCGGCCCAGGCTTCCCCGCCGCTCTAGTGGCTGGCAGTGGGTCCTGTAATTGGCGTGGAGAGAGTGCCGGAGAAGATGAGGGAAACTGGTCAGTCGTCACTCCCCCTCCCCGGGGCGCCGGTCTGGGAGCCGCCGTAACGTCGGGCGGAAACCTCCACCTCAACCTCGGTGCCGGTCTCGGCAGCATTCCGGCACGCGACCAGGGAAGGGGGACAGGTTTGGGGAGAGAAGGGGAAGAAACAGCAGGAGGGCGAGAGAGAGAGAGAGAAGCCGATGGCAGGGGCTCGCCGACCCCGGTGCACGCCACCATGTGGTCCTCCGCCAACTGGATGGCCTGGGTCAGCCGCCGCGCGACGAACTGTTCCAGTACCACCCTGTCGATGGCTCCCTCGACGTCGCTTCCGCCGGCCATCAGCCACTTGCGGCACGAGTCCCGGAGCTGGTGCGCGAAGACGAAGGGCCGGCCAGAGTCGTTGAGGGTCAGGGTCCGGAACCGCTGCCGATGTTGTTCCGGACTCCGGCCGACCCGCTGCAAGATGGCGCGCTGCAGGTCTTCGTAGTCCAGGAGGTTCTGGACTGGCAGTTGGTGGGCGGCTGCCTGCGCCTCCCCAGACAAGAGCGGCAGGAGCCGCATTGGCCAGTCCGACCTGGGCCACCCCCGGGACTCGGCGGACCTCTCGAAGAGGTCGAGGAACGCCTCCGGATCATCCTCCGGGCCCATCTTCGAGAGGCTGATGGTAGCGGCCGAGTCGGTGTTACACGGGGGGGTGGCCGGAGCCTCCCGGACCATCCAGCTCCGGAACAGCTCGCGGTCTTCATGCTGGGTCCGGATGAGGGCCTCGAAGCGCCGGTCCTGCTCCGCCCTCACGGCCAGCAGGTCCTCGTGGGTCTGTTGATGAAGACCAGCGAGCCATTGTACCAGGTCCGCAAGCGGCGTCTTTGGCGGGGTCTGCATCGCGGCGGCACTCTTCTTCCTTCCCGGGTTTCGGAACCAGTGTAGTATACCCTTTGTGTGGTGTAGGAAGGAAGAAGACGGGGTCGGCTTAACTGGGACTGCACTTTATTGATCTCACGATCCTCAAAACTGTTGTAAGCGCTCGGCGCATTCAAACTCAAACTCATTAACTTTCTCAATAACTTTTCACTTCAACACTTCAACACTCCAGACTCTCTCTCAGTGTACAGCCTCAGCCGACGTGTGTCAGTCCCAGTCCTGAACTCTCTCTCCCATCTCTCTCTCTGCTGCAGCTTATAAGCAGTCTCTCCAGCCAATTACTGCAATCAGAGAGAGGTGTTAATCATTTGCACTTGACCTACTTACCAACCGCTCGGCCCTGCTCTCTCTCTCCCGCTACAGACCTTGCAAAACCACGCCCCCTCCGCCACAAACTGCTAAAGGAATTAGCAATTAATATTTGTTTGCACTTCTTCACTAGTGCTTTATACAATACAAATTAATGTTCCTAGCCTTGTTCAGGAAGCAGACACACTCTGTCAGTTTAACATTTAGACTAAACACATCTCTTTAACTCTGGTATCAGGGCTTGACATTAACCTTTTTGTTCACTAGCCACTGTGGCTAGTGGTTTTCCAAAGTTACTAACCACTTAGCATTTTCATTGGCCACAATTTTGACATAGAAATAATGGGTAGAATCTGTCATATAGATGTTTTTAATATGATCTCATAATTAGGCTGCAGGTATATTAGGCTGCTGTCCCTTTAAGACCTGATGCACAGATCCATTACGCAGTTACACATGCATTTTCATGAACACGCGGTTCATGTATGTCTTCTTTAGTCTAATTTGTAGCCATTTTGCACTTTGTTAGTTAGGATAGTTTAAAAAATTAAATGATTTTGACAGTTTTTGCCATTGAAATGACTGGGGGAAAAGTGTCTCAATAAACCTAAACCTGAATTCATCCCATACTATTTGTAATCATAATTACATTGCATTATGTTGCTTGTAAACCCCAAATAGTATAACATTCTTCATTAACAATTTATTTGTTACAATGTCATTGTAAAAAAAAAAAAGTCGTTTCAATGTAGCTAGCTACTTTTTGATAGTAACTTGTAGTGTAGCTAACTACTTTTTCAAAAGGGTAGCTTGAATGTAACTTAACTACTTTAACTTACAAGTAGCTTGTAGCTTACAAAGCTACAGTCACAGAGTAGCTTGCCCAACCAACACTGCTTGTTACTTGATTTCATATTCAGGTTTCAGATCTTCTATGGCGAGTCACAGATGACATTTAACATTCACCTTCTCAGTCATCTTGCCAAGTCAGTCAAGTTGTGGGGCCCATTGTGGACACATTCTGCATTTCCTTTCGAGAACGCAAATGGCAAACTTCTGACTTTGGTGAAAGGAACAAAAGGCGTGGCTAATCAGATTGTTACCAAGTTTCTTCCGTTTAGATCAATTCCTTACTTCTCATCCAAATACAAGGTGAAAGAAGAGGTGTTACGGTTCTGTTCTGATTTGAACAAGTACCCAAGGGTTCAAAATGCTGTCAAATGTGACAATACCACGCTACTTGACAATGGAAGCGTGCACATTGTTACAGAGGAAGAACAGACTGCCTTCTGTGCCTCTCACGTGTGCATACCTGATGAGGTTGTAGTGCACAAACGTATGATCAAACGAGGCCTGGTGTATACTAGCAGAGACTACACCCGATCTCACAGACGAGATGAATGCTATGTGAAACTAACTGATGGAACATGTGGGGTGATCAATACAATTATTTCTTTCCCTGGCGAGGATGATCACGTAGCATTATTAATAACAATATTTGAGGTAGCTTCAGCCTTTCCACTACCACAACCTTGTGGTTTTGTTCCACACATTTCCATTGTGCAATGCTTGGGGTCGCCTAAAACAGAGTTAGTTCCTGTTAGTTTCCTTCAGAGTAAATGCATGGGCATCAAAGTGCAAGGCAAATTATACATTTGCAGTTTTCCAAACGTGCATGAAAGGGATTAGAACAAATCCTTGTCAGGTGTGTGTGTGTGTGTGTGTGTGTGTGGACTGGTAATCATCACGTTATGGGGACAAAATGTCCCCACAAAGATAGCAATATCCGAAATCCTCATCCTTGTGGGGACATTTTTAGGTCCCCATGAGGAAAACATCTTATAAATCAGACTAAGTGATGTTTTTTGAAAATGTAAAATTGCAGAATGTCTCCTGTGAGGGTTAGGTTTAGGGGCAGGGGCAGTGTAGGGGGATAGAATATACGGTATGTACGGTATAAAAACCATTACGCCTATGGAAAGTCCCCATAAAAGATGAAAACCAAACGTGTGTGTGTGTGTGTGTGTGTGTATGTGTGTGTGTGCTTGTTTATGTGATTTATGAGGACACAAATTTGTATAATGACATGGGTATTACACTGGTATTACAACATCAAGGTGGTTTATGAGGACATTTCAAATGTCCCTGTAAATCAAATTGCTTTAAAAACATATTAAACAATGTTTTATTAAAAATGTAAAAATGCAGAATGTCTCCTGTGAGGGTTAGGTTTAGGGGCAGGGGCAGTGTAGGGGGATAGAATATACAGTTTATACAGTATAAAAACCATTACGCCTATGGAGAGTCCTCATAATGCTGTTGCACCAACATGTGTGTGTGTGTGTGTGTGTGTGTGTGTGTGTGTGTGTGTGTGTGTGTGTGTGTGTGTGTGTGTGTGTGTGTGTGTGTGTGTGTGTGTGACTAATATTAAGTCAAGGTATGTTAACTAAAGATGTTTTACCAATATCAGTCTATAATTTTCAGTAAAATGCAGCATATATGGAAAGAAATGTAACTGGCATGTTAATGTAAAGTTAGTATAGTTTTCTTTGTTGTTTGTTTGTTCATTATTTTTCAGTACTCTTTTGGTTTTCATAAAATATTACATTTGACTCGCTCCTTTTTATCTTTACTTGATCTAAAAGAAACCTTTTGACAGTGTTTTGAATCATTTTAGTGGCACTATACCACCTGGAGCCAAACATGCACTTAATAAAGTAATGTCCACAGTAATATATGCAGTTTGTGTATTATTCAAATTGACCTGCTTCTGTGTGCCTGTCCGGTTGTATATATTTTCCCCCACCAGTGGGTCACAACACCAATCATGTAGATTATATAGCTGGGGTTAGTGACACCAGTTAGAAAACATCAAAAGTTGCGTTGGACATTAGACACAGGGCAGCAGGCATTCATTTCCTCCTGATAGAACCCAAAAGCAAGCAGCCTTTTTTAAGTGAATTGCCCTTATTCTTTCTCCCATGCAGTTGCAAAAGGGTAGAGGAGACTGAAACATAAACTGAGTAAAGAAAACAAGAAAATAGTATCAAACTTTAAACAAGAATCATTTTAAACAAGAAAATAGTATAAAACAGAAAACTTACCTTAAACAGCAGACAAACAATCAGCCCCTTTGAGTGAACTGCCCTTGATTTTGTCTGTAAAATAAATATGCATTCGCTGAACACGTGCGCTCATTTCCACATCGAGACAAAAATATAACTCAAAAACTCAAAAAAGGGGGAAATGACCAACATTAATCACACAGGTGTATGTAAAATAACATTATACACACGAATTTAGGTGAACTATGTAGATAAAAGCGATAATTACAATCAAGATTAAATAAGATTATCAGAATGCCAAAAAAAAAAAAAACGTACCTCATAGGCATAATTTGCAGTTGACATGTGCCCACAACTCTTTGCCAGGGTCGATATTGTCCTCAATACTTTTGCAGATGTATAAAAGAAAAATGAAACCTCTCTCGCTGACTAGCAGAAGAGGCGATCTTACACTGGAATGTTTTTGTTATTATTTCCCGCTGTTATCAGAGGTGCTGGCTCCTCTAACCATTGCAGAGACTCTATTCGTTCCGCTGAAATAAAATTACATTCAGTATACTATTGAAATTGATTTCTGACATGGTAATGTTATTTTTGTGCACGCATGAATGCACACAACTGTCCCACCCACTTTTTAAAACAAAGTTACATCAACGTCTCCCATGCGGTTACAAGGAGAAAGGGACAAAAACAGTATGTTGGCAATTCTATTTAAGTCAGTAGGCTATAGTATCTACACATATTACATAAGAATAAGTCTAATACCATAACATTATAAAACAACTGAAACAATGAGCAAAGAGTTAGTTTATTTGTGTGTCGTTTTTAACTCTATTTTGTGCTGTAATAATTCTAAAAAAAATTCTGCATCTAGCCTATACATTATGTGTACATCATTAAATCATTATTATCAAACCAAAGAAACAACTATATTTATTGGAGTCCTAATGGTTTATACTGGTGTCCAGTAGACACCAACATGTAACCTAAATCTTGCCAAAGGTGTTCTATTGGTCCTTAATGGTATCCAATAGACAACACATGCCACCAATAGAAGAAAGCAAATTACCAATAGAGACCCACTAGGACCATTACAGTCTCCATTAAAACCAATAAAGACAAATAGACATAAACATGCCACCAATAGAAGAAAGCAAATTACCAATAGAGACCCACTATGACCATTACAATTTCCGTTAAAACCAATACAGTTCCCTATACAACCATTAAAACCATTACAAATTCTGTGATGGTTTCTATTGTTTTTTTCAGCAGGGTAATTAACTTACCATTTTGTTATTAAATGTATTTCACCATTACATTCACCTCTGAATGTTGTATTCTTTTCTTGTATTTTGTTAATATATTTTTTACACGTTTTTAATGCCTATGCATGATATTAGACTCAGCAGTGAACGGGACTTTTATTTTGGTTTAATTCATGACGTCATAAGTCTGTGTCGTGCTCCTGCATCTGTTGTGACTCTGAAGGTAGGTTTGTGTTTTAAGCGTTTCAAGCAGTAAAACAGTTTAAAGAGACGCATAATAAATGATGTATTATTAAATGTATC
The DNA here is from genome assembly GCA_033150135.1 of Gobio occitaniae. Classification (NCBI taxonomy): domain Eukaryota; kingdom Metazoa; phylum Chordata; class Actinopteri; order Cypriniformes; family Gobionidae; genus Gobio; species Gobio occitaniae. Next base: position 176,983 of record JARQWZ010002304.1, read on the forward strand.
ACAGCATTGCTTTATCTAACATTTATCGGCGTTGTGTGAGTAAAGTAACAGAATAAACTCATGAGTAACAGAAGCAGCGGCTCATTTCTCTCTTTATCGTGAATCAGTTCAAACATGAGTTCAGTCTCTGGAGAGAGAACCGGAGCTTTAGACTCTCCGAGTCAATTGAACCGATTGATTCACAACAAATGATTCAGTGATTTATCTCACATTTATCGGCGTTGTGTGAGTAAAGTAACAGAATAAACTCATGAGTAACAGAAGGAGCGGCTCATTTCTCTCTTTATCGTGAATCAGTTCAAACATGAGTTCAGTCTCTGGAGAGAGAACCGGAGCTTTAGACTCTCCGAGTCAATTGAACCGATTGATTCACAACAAATGATTCAGTGATTTATCTCACATTTATCGGCGTTGTGTGAGTAAAGTAACAGAATAAAATCATGAGTAACAGAAGGAGCGGCTCATTTCTCTCTTTATCATGAATCAGTTCAAACATGAGTTCAGTCTCTGGAGAGAGAACCGGAGCTTTAGACTCTCCGAGTCAATTGAACCGATTGATTCACAACAAATGATTCAGTGATTTATCTCACATTTATCGGCGTTGTGTGAGTAAAGTAACAGAATAAACTCATGAGTAACAGAAGGAGCGGCTCATTTCTCTCTTTATCATGAATCAGTTCAAACATGAGTTCAGTCTCTGGAGAGAGAACCGGAGCTTTAGACTCTCCGAGTCAATTGAACCGATTGATTCACAACAAATGATTCAGTGATTTATCTATCATTTATCAGTGTTGTGTGAGTAAATTAACAGAATAAACTCATGAGTAACAGAAGGAGCGGCTCATTTCTCTCTTTATCATGAATCAGTTCAAACATGAGTTCAGTCTCTGGAGAGAGAACCGGAGCTTTAGACTCTCCGAGTCAATTGAACCGATTGATTCACAACAAATGATTCAGTGATTTATCTCACATTTATCGGCGTTGTGTGAGTAAAGTAACAGAATAAACTCACGAGTAACAGAAGGAGCGGCTCATTTCTCTCTTTATCATGAATCAGTTCAAACATGAGTTCAGTCTCTGGAGAGAGAACCGGAGCTTTAGACTCTACGAGTCAATTTAACCGACTGATTCACAACAAATGATTCAGTGATTCAAAGCGATTATATGATTATATTGATATAGTGATTATTTTTGATACCACCAAGTTGTTTAAATAAATGGTTGGGGAAAATATTCAACAGAGCCATTATATTTAATAAAAAAATGTAAGTCTCCAAACCAGGGATGGAAATAAACTTTTTTGTCCACCGGCCACTGTGGCTAGTGGATTTCAAAATCTACCAGCCACTCAAAGTTTTTACCAGCCACTTTCTTGGTTTTAACCGACAATGTATAACTGCATGTGAAAAATTAATACTACAAGCTCTACAATACTTAAGCAGTTTATATAATCTCAAGTCTCAATTAAATACTGACATTTTCTCTTTCTCTCTTATACACACACAAACCATGAACTGATATACATTTCATTAAATGAGTAGGGCAGATTAATGGATGTGGCATTCGGATGATTCGTGGTCTTTTATGGCTTCCAGTTTTAGGTTTTTAGTCCCAACAAAGATAATATTAGTTTTGGCATCTTCTGAAGCGTGTTGACGACATACTAGGGTTGCCACCTTCAGTGTGGCAAAATAAGGGACACCCATTCGCGACAATATAAAATATAACATTTTATATTATTTTACATTTGATTATTTAATTTACTTCTAAAGAACTCTTTAGTAGCCTATTTGGTACACTTTAAAGGGATAGTTCACCCAAAACTAAAACATTCTGTCATAATTTACTCTCCCTCATGATGTTCCAAACCTGTATGAGTTTCTTTGTTCTGCTGAACACTAAAGGAGATATTTTGAAGAAAGTTTGTACCCAGGCTGCTTTGGGGGCACCATTGACTTCCACAGTAACTTTCCAATGTGTTCAACATAAAGAAATGTATACATGTTTGGAACAACTTGAGGGTGAGTAAATGACAGAATGTTCATTTTTGGGTGAACTGTCCCTTTAAGCAGCCATTCTGAACCAGTAATCACTGTTTTGACAATTCTGAAATTCAAAAATGTTTTTTTATTTATTAATTTACTTAAATTATGACTATCTTATTATGTAATTATTTGTCCCATTTTTATCTAAATATTCTTTTAATAAATGTCACACTTTATATGGCAGGATTATTTATTATGTATGATTAAAATGATACATAACATTAATTAGGCTATAATCTATTAATTAACCTGTCTAAAAATATATAATATTTACCTTACCTTTAGAAGCACGGATGTGTGTGTCACCGCTGCGGCTTTAAGCCAGTCAGTCTGAGACACTAAAATGCTTCTCTGCAAAGTGTGCTGTTGGCCTGAGGTTCATCACGAGTTACTGGACAGACCCATTGTTACCTTTTTTGATTTTCAGCCCCATATCTGGAGATCCTCTTGCGTTCAAACGGTGGACGCGATGCGAGCTCGATGTTTTTAAAAAACCGCACACGTTTACAGCGCATGGTCTCGAGACTCCGCCGCTATGGCAACAAAGCCGCTAAAACGCAACCACGCGCAAATTAACTTCTCTACTACTTATTGTGAATTTGATTTGTAACGCCACTTTTTTTTGAAGGTGTGCCTCCTCTAAAAGTGTCCGCCGTCCAGGTGAAACAGTAGGATATGCTATTTTTATTTACCCGCCAAGGTGGCCGGTAGGTGAAGCGAGTCTACCCGCCATAACACAAAATCACCCGCATTTGGCTGGTGGCGGGTGCTAATTTCCATCCCTGCTCCAAACATTTGTTTTTAGATAAACTTGATGTAAGTAATGATGAAGGCAGTGACCAATCGATTCAATCTCTTTTTTAATTAAATCTCTTCTCCTCCATCTAAATTAGTTTGGGTTCATTATTCCCTCATTTGAGTGGAAATATTTTTGGGGATTTCTGTGGGTATTGTGTAACAAATAAAACCAAAGAAGAGTCATTTAACATTGTTCACAGAATATATCCTGAGAAACACACATTAGATATGAGATGTCTCGATGCCAAGTGATGCACTTTCATTTTAAGTAAAAAAAAAATAATAATGTTATTGTGCTGTTTTTAATTTATACGTACAAAATGTGAAAATGTGTCAAGACTTGCTGTTAAATTCTGTAATTTTAAAAGTTAAATAAAAAAAACTCTCTCTGACTCTCTTACCAGTGACTGAGCTAGAGCTGATTGAGACACACTAAGAGATTTAGTTTGGATTTTTCTTTCTTTCTGATAATTATTAATGAATTATTCTCATCTTAAACAGGACAAACACACAGAAAAACTCCAGGTGACGCGACAGATCCATGTGAAACAATATTATAAAGATGGAGTTTATTAAAGAGGAGAGTGAAGACGTGAAGATTGAAGAAACATTGAGAGTGAAAGATTTAGAAACTGAGGAACAAACAGAGAAAGAGGAGAGTGAAGACATGAAGATTGATGAAACATTGAGAGTGAAACATGAAGAAACTGAGGAACAAACAGGTTGGTTTCATTCTCAAAGCTGAACTCAATCAAGGAGAAATCAAATTGTTCAGTCAAATTGTTCCCACAAAGTTGGGAGCATAAAATTGTCCAAAATGTCTTGGTATGCTGAAGCATTAAGAGTTCCTAACTAAGGCCCAAGCCCAAACCCTGAAAAACAACCCCCCCCCCTCCACCAAACTTTACACTTGGCACAATGCAGTTAGGCAAGTGCCGTTCTCCTGGCAACCGCCAAACCCAGACTCGTCCATCGGATTACCAGACAGAGAAGTGTGATTGGTCACTCCAGAGAACACGTCTCCACTGCTCTAGAGTCCAGTGGCGGCGTGCTTTACCCCACTGCATCCCATGCTTTGCATTGCACTTGTCTAATATTGTCTAATCACTAATCTGAAGGCCACAGAAGTTTGGAGGTCTGTAACCATTGACTCTGCATAAAGTTGTTGACTTCTGTGCACTGTGCGCCTCAGCATGCGCTGAACCCGCTCTGTGAACCTACCACTTTGTGGCTGAGTTGCTGTTGTTCCCAATTGCTTCCACTTTGTTATAATCCCACTAACAGTTGAGCATGGAATATTTAGTAGTGAGGAAATGTCACAAATGGACTTATTGCACAGGTGGTACCACACGGTATTATTACGGTACCCCGCTGGAGTTCACTGAGGTCCTGAGAGCGACCCATTCTTTCACAAATGTTTGTAGAAGCGTCTGCATGCCTAGTGCTTGATTTATGCTACCCCTGGCAGAAATTATGGAAACTAAGCCACACTTAGAGCTGAGTTCACCCAGCTTATTTACTTTATAACAAACACAGATATGACAGAAAAATGTTTTGTTCGATAGCTTAACATTCTAGCTTCATGAAAAAAAAAAAGTCACTGACAAAATTAATGGCATGTCTTTTTCCAGATCAAGTAGAGAAAATGTATGGAATCACTCAATGTTAAGGAAAAAATATTGAATCATCACCAAAAAATATCACAATTAGTTCTTTGTTGCTCCTCCTCTGGCTTTTTTGACAGCCTGAATCCTTTGAGGCAAGGACTTCACTAATGAAAAACAATATTACCCATCAATCTGGTTCCAACTTTCTCCAATAGCAGTTGACAGATCAGCTTTGCAGGATAGGGCCTTATCATGGACCAGTTTTTAAATTTCCACCATACATTTTCAATTGGATTGAGATCCGGACTGTTTGCTGGGCATATCATAAATGAGTTGGGAAATTTGGTTGTTCTCTTCTGGTAGTCGTCATTATGTTTCATTAGAATAGCGCCAGACAAAGGTTCCAGCATCATCTCCTTGACCAATGCAGATTCGTGATTCATCACTGAATATCACTTTCATCCAATCATCCACACTCCATGATTGCTTCTCCTTAGCCCACTGTAACCTTGTTTTCGTCTGTTTTGGGGTTTGTTTTTGTTTGTTTGTTTTGTTTGTTTGGCTTTTCTTTAGGTAAATCCCATTTCATTGACATTAAAAACAAGCCCACCATTTTTGTCGTATAAAAGTAGCAGGCCTATCTCAATCCACACCTTGTTTTATTTTATTTAAAGGGGTGGTTCCGTGTTTTTTTTCTAGGCTTGTGTTTATGGGGCGCAGTATAACATGTCTTGATATTTAAAAAAAAAATAATAAATTACGCCATATTTTTCTTATATTTGACCTTTATTCCACACTGCTGTCTCCACTGTCCTTTGAACGGCTCGTTTGCTTCCTGCTTCTGTGAAGCCCATCCCTCAGAAAAACGCAATGGTCTTAGATTGGTTAGATGGCCAAATGTAGTTTGTAGTTCTGCAACAGCTCTCTCTCTTTCGTAATGACTGCGACGTGGCCTCGCCCACTTTGTTGCGTGTTTGCGGGGACAGTGTTTATGTTAATAGCAAGGGTTTATGATCAGTGGCCCTTAAATCCATCAACTGTAAGAAATTTCCCATTTCTATTTCATTGTGACCACAAAGAGCAATACCAGAGCGACAACAGAAGAGCAAAGTCTCGCAGATTTTTTTCAGATATTCTCTGTTCTCTGTTGCGTGTTCACTGCTGATTTGCGTGGCTACACTTCCCGTTTTAAGTGTCTGCTGATGACCTTTCATTTTTAACCTAGCTGAAATGCACATGATACTTTTTTGATGTTCATTTAATTTTTTTAGTGGCTCGTTCCCTCCAAATGCACGGCATGCGAAACAAAATCCTGGTCAATTTGTGGGACTATATTCAAGCCATTCATAAACCCCATACCATTCTTTCCGGAACTTTCTACGGTCAGTAACTGGAAATGAAATTACTGGTTGATATGGTCCAATCTCAATTAAGTTTGCAGACGTCTTGGGTCCATGAACTGGATCTCGACTCATGACGCGCGCTCTCTGTGGAGGCCTGACTAGCCGCTTCAAATTGCTGCAGAATTGACGGCTCGCACCGGGAATTCCCCTCTTCTGACTGAGTGACACTTGTCTGCTCAGTTACCGGTCTTCCATCAGCAATTTCTGGTTTTGTTTGTTTGCCGAAGTAGTTATCCAGCGTATTGGGACACTTAGCAATTTTGTCCGATCTAGGGTTCATCTCAATCAGCCCTAGTTCAGTAGTCAGGGCACTGATCAGGGAGTCGTCCATTTTAAGGGCTGTCTCAATTGCAGAATCCTTCCAGTGCACTGAAATGTTTGCTCCCTAAAAAGTCCCACAATGCACTGCAAAACCCAGGGTGCATCGATGCTCACTATGCTCCCTTAACAAAGTTCTGAAACTTAAATCACGTGAGCCAACTCACTACACATAATGACCAATAACGACACGCGATATGCGTTTTTGAAAACAAACCATTATTTTATTATATTTCAGCATAAACATACATTAGACACACCTCATTAGAGAAATAATGAACACAATCTAGCTAACATTTATAATTTATTTAAGGCATTATATAATCATAATGTACTTTAAATAACATGACAAGTAATGTCTCTGCTGTTCATAAATACCAGTAATGATGTTGTCACGTCGCGGGAAAGAGTCATCAGTGTCCCATTGTGTAGTGAGCCAGCGTCTTTGTACTGATATAATGATTCACGAGCTCGGGAACAAAGGAACTGAATGAGACACACTCTTAGTTTTTCCTAATAGTCATAGGCTTCTAATGATGGTAAACTGCTCTTATGTGTCTAAAGTCACAGTTCGGTGCGTGCTCGGTACAACAGTTTTACAAAATTGCTTTTTATTTATTTGTATAATGCTGCAAGCTATAGGGAGCCCTTACTTATTTATTTTTAAATATAATAATCAACACTCAAACAACACATTGTATGTAAACTTGTAAATCTAATTATAAAATGTTTTTTTTTCTCTCCATTTCGCTGTTGAAATATAATAATTTATACAAAGTGACTTTCATTTTCATTACATATTTATTTAAACATATTAAATAATCAAAACATCACTAACAGGTTAAGTAGAATATAATGAATATTTAGGCTAATCTAGTGCATGTGAAGAATATTTTGCAGTTTCATCAGCCGAAGCACTTTTCACTTTAAGTGTGTTCAGTCTTAGAAGGTTTCAGTCGTTAAGTCCCCAGCTGTGTGATTAATAATAAGACCACACCAAGAAAACCCCATTATGTTCAGTGATGCGGTGACTGTCCACACGTGAAATGACGCGACTCAACAAAATGTTCTACTGTAACCGACGCCTCGTTTTATTTTGAATCTTTGAAATATGCGCTGTATTTTAAACATTTGTCACGTGTTGTGCATGCACAAATAGGAAATATGAATGTGAAGTGAATTTGTGGTCTCTTTTCAAATACATTGTGTCGGCGTCACTGTAGCCTATATGTGCGCGGCTTCCTTTCCGTGTGTTCTGACCGCTAATGGAAAATATCAAGCTCTTCCATATCAGTTCTGTTGAAGATGTTGCTGTTCATGTTTGTTAGCCTAGGACATTTTACAAATCCAGACCAGACGATGTTCTACGGCCATGTCTGGAATAAAGAGTAGCCTATCCATGTCACACAGTAAGATTTAAGATTTTGACCATATACCTATCCAAGTCACAGACAGTATGAACGTCAGTAAGCTATACTTATTGTATTTCCACCACATGGTGTCACTGTGGCCTCAACGCTTCGCCCTCGCCTACTTTGAGCTTGATTGCTATGTCTGAGGTAAACCACGCCCTCCTCATTACCATACGCACAAATAAATGTAGAAATACATAAATGTATAAATACATAAATAAACATATAAATAAATAAATGTATAAATGAATAAAAGTGGAAATAAACAAAAATAGAAATTAATAAATGTATAAATAAATAAAATAATAAATAAATATGGATAAAATAAATATATCCATAAGGAAATAATTGTATAATTAATTATTTATTTTAGTTTTTTTGCTTTTCTATGAAAATGTGTATATATATATATATATATATATATATATATATATATATATATATATATATATATATATATATATATATATATATATATATATATATATATATATATATATATTATTTTTTTTTTTTTTTAAGTATCTGTTCTGGTTCTTTTTGGTTTTGCACCGGTATCATAAAAAACCCAGACGAAACCCAACCCTTATAGCGAAAGAGTTGATTTCTTTAGTGAATAAAAGCCGTGTACACTGAATGACTGCCTGAAGTAAATGCTACGTGACATTGTTTTATTTTTTTTTTATGTTTTTGCTCCGTTGAAACACTGATTGAGCATTACACCACATATGATGTTTCAGTGAGTTGTAATCCACATGGATGGCAGGACCCACTGTTTCCCAGCAGAACATTGCCCAAAGCATCACACTGCCTCCCCGGCTTGCCTTCTTCCTATAGTGCATCCAGTGCCATGTGTTCCCCAGGTAAGCCACGCACACGGCCATCCACGTGACGTAAAAGAACATGTGATTCATCAGACCAGGCCCCCTTCTTCTATTGCTCCGTGGTCCAGTTCTGATGCTCATGTGCCACTGTTGGTGCTTTCGGTGGTGGATAGGGGTCAGCATGGGCACCCTGACTGGTCTGCGGCAATTGGGCCCAGGAGACTCTGATGTATCTTCAGCTGATTCTTTATTGAGAAGATGCTGTATGGCACTGCAGTCATCAAAGTCTTACTCCTATCAGGGCAAATTTATTTTTCAGTCTTCATTTAGGGGTAAAAAGAAGGTCCTCTACAGGTATTTCAAAGGACAATGTTATGGATAGGATATCAATGTCCTCCCATAAACTTGTGGGCCATCCGCACTCTGTCCCCTTTTTCCCTCCGGTGCAATGCCGTGTGAATAGGATCTAGTTGTATGTTAGTTTTGATACTTTACATGTCTAAATGTTTTGTGGTCTGTTGCTTTGTGCCATTAAACTGGTATTAATTTGCATTCGTCTCTTTTTTCCTTAGACCTGATTGGGCTGAAAGAGGAGAGTGAAATACTGAATAAAGAGAAAGATCAATTTAAGAATCATGATTTCATAACAAGAGAAAACACTTTTAGTTGCTCACAGCCTGAAAAGACACGAAAAAGGGGTGAAAAGAAGGGAACTAGAAGTAATTTCACCTGCCAACAGTGTGGAAAGAGTTTCAGTGTAAAAAGCAGCCTTACGAGACACAAGAGAGTTCACACTGGAGAGAAGCCTTACACCTGCCCTCAGTGTGGAAAGAGTTTTGCTAAAAAAGTAAGCCTTACCAGACACATGACACTTCACTCTGGGGAGCAACCCTACACATGCCCTCAGTGTGGAAAGAGTTTCACTCTAAAACACCACTTTGAAGAACACAAAAGGATTCACACTGGAGAGAAGCCGTTCACCTGCCAACAGTGTGGAAGAAGTTTCAACCTAAAAGGAAACCTTAACCGGCACATGAGAGTTCACACTGGAGAGAAGCCTCACACATGCCCACAGTGTGGAAAGAGTTTCAACCTAAAAGGAAACCTTAATTGCCACATGAGGATTCACACTGGAGAGAAGCCTTACACCTGCCAACAGTGTGGAAAGAGTTTCACTCATAAAGGAACCCTTGACCGGCACATGAGAGTTCACACTGGAGAGAAGCCGTACACATGTGGACACTGTGGGAAAAGTTTTGGGAATAAAATGGCCCTTAGGTGCCACATGAGTATTCATGTATGAGAGAATTGGTTTTATATGTCATCAGTGTGGAATGAATTTCCCAGACAGAAAACGCCTCATGTTTGAGAGGTCTTCCGGTAATGGCAGCGGACTGATCAGTCGCATTTTTAACTCTCCCGTTCCACGTTCCTGCTGTTCTTTATTTACCTTCACCCATCTTTCTCAAAAGTCATTATTTAGTTGCTTTATTGCTTCTTTATCATGCCCAAGCCGTCAAAACAGAACAAGCCGGACCATTCCCGAGGTTTTACGGAAGAATGTACGGATTCGAACTAGGCTAGTGCTAGCAGTGGCCATGCGGTTAGCAATGAGAGCTCGTTACCTGATTTATCACATGGGGCTTTGCTGAAACACATTGCCGAAGTCGTTGCAGAAGAAGGTCGGAACACGCAAAAGATGCTGAATGACTCTTTTGTTAAGCTGGAATCGGGGCTGGACGTGAAAGTTGATTGCATCATCAAACGCATCGATGAGGTTGCTGCAGCCACCGACTCCCTTGCGACGCGCCAGGCTGAAACAGAAACTCGTATCTCCGTCCTGGAAGATGACATTGCTCCACTTAAAGGGAAATTGGCCGCACTCGAGAAGCTTAACTCGGCACTTACGGAGAAGGTTACGAATCTAGAGGGGCGTTCCAGACGGGACAACATCAGAATCCTTAACCTCAAGGAGTCCGTTGAGGGAAGTGACCCCATACTTTTCTTTGAAACTTTCATTCCAAAGCTTGAGCTGTCAGTCCCGAATATCGCAATTGACCGCGCACACCGAGGGCTCGGTACTCCTTCGGATGGTCGGCCTCGACCTGTTATTATCAAGATTCATCGCTCTAGAGACGTCGCTACAATTCTGACCGCTGCTAGACACAAAGGCCAGCTTCAATACGAGGATCAACCTCTCCGTATCGCTCCTGACATTTCGCCTACAGTTCGTGCCGCGAGGAGAGCCTTCAATCCGATCTGCGCTGAGCTTATTAAGAAGGGCATCCGCTTCCAAATGAACTTCCCAGCCGTGTTGGTCTTCAAAGCAAACGGCACGCAGAAAACCTTCAGAGACCCGAAAGACGCCAAAGCCTTTATGGACGGTAATTTGTGAACTATTTTGGCCTTTCGTGTTACCGGTAATATGATCCATGCAACGGTTATGTTTATTCAATGATGGGTGTATGCCGAAAGGAATGGGAGAGTTTTCACATGTGTAAACCGTTATTATCGTGAAGTTTTTGATTTAAGCTGGGATATTGAACAGGTGCATATCTTTTTCTGTACTTTTAATGATTAATAGATCCTAGTTTTCCGTTTGTTTCACAGGAGTTCTAGTCATGGTTGTGGCCAATCTTCTCCTTGTTCGGTTTTTGTTTTTGTTTTGTTATAATGTTAGGTTTTCAAAGCCTGAACCAGAGAAGTTCCTATTTCCTCCCCATCTTTTTCCCTTATGGAAAGTTTGTTTATCTTGTTTACTGCATAGTTTACCTTGCTATTACTTTTTAAATGGTTGATGGTGCCAAGTTGAATATTCTCAGCCTCAATGTAAGGGGCCTGAATAACCCTGTGAAACGAGTTGCTGTTTTGGACTTTTTGCGGAAACAAAGAATTAATATAGCCTTCCTACAAGAGACTCATCTGTTAAAAAGGGATACAAATCGAATGTCTAATCGCTGTTTTCCGGGTTGTTGCTTGCTCGTCAGCTTTAAACAAATCGAAAGGGGTGGCAATCATATGTCAGCGTAATTTGCGCTTTAAGTTGTTGGATACTTGGGCAGATCGCAAAGGCAGAATAACAGTTGCGAAAGTTCATATAGAAAATAGAAATGTTGCATTTGTCTCAATTTATGCCCCTAATACTTTTGAAAAAGAATTTTATGAACAGCTCACTAAGGTTCTTCTGGAGTTCTCTGACTTTAAACTCGTAATAGGTGCTGATTTTAATGCTGTTGTTGACTATTCAGTTGATAGATCGGGACACTCCGAAAATTTAGATCAAAAATATGCTTCTGAGGCTTTATGTTCCTGGATTAATGATACTGGGGTGATGGATCTCTGGCGTGTATTAAATCCTGGTGTTAAAGGCTTCACCCATTTTTCATCAAGACATAAATCTTCCTCTCGAATTGACTTTATTTTTTCTTCTCGGGATTTGTTTTATAATATTGTTTCTGTTAACTCATTACCAGTGGCTTTTTCTGACCATAATGCAGTGATTGCGTCTGTGTTGTTAAATTCAAATCCAGCTCGGGCCCCTAGATGGCGTTTTAACACCTCGCTACTCCGGGACGAAGCATTTAAAACCAAGTTTTCAAGTCAACTATCAGATTTTGTTAATATAAATAAAGGCTCTGTGGATGACCCAAGGACAGTCTGGGATGCTGTTAAAGGTTTTATCAGAAATGTTACTGTATGTTATGCCTCCAATATAAGGAAAGCTCGTTCATCCAGATTACACAATTTAGAGTCTAAATTATCAGCATTAGATAGCCTATTACAACAAAGTTATGATGAGGAGGTTAGGCTTCAATTTGACCTTGTGAAAAAAGAGATAAATGCTGTTATGAAACAGCAGGCCGAATTTTTAATTCATAGGACGCGACAGTTGTACTATTTTAATGGGGCTAGACCCAGCCGTTTATTAGCCCTTAGATTGCGGTCCAATGAACATTTTGCAGATATCGGCACAATTAAGACCAAAAATGGTGATATTCTTAGTGAACCCTCACAAGTTAATGCTACTTTCCGTAACTTTTATGCGGATTTATATAGCTCTGAGATATCACATAATCAGGATACTTGTGACAATTTTCTAAACAAAACTCTACTTCCTAAGCTGTCTGAGGAAGACTCTCTAGAATTAAATACCCCCATTACTTTAGCTGAGCTTAAGGAGGCTGCTTTTGATATGTGTAGCGGTAAATCCCCTGGGTTGGATGGAATTCCACCAGAATTTTATACCACGTTCTGGGACAGTCTCGGCCCTCTACTCTTTTATATGATTCAAGCCGCTATTGAGAGAGGGTCCTTTTCTAGAGATGTGAATATTGCAGTTATTACACTTTTGCTCAAAAAAGACAAGGACCCCAATGATTGTTCAAATTATAGGCCTCTGTCACTTCTAAATGCTGACTTGAAAATGTATGCTAAATTGCTCGCGCGGAGGCTCCAGCCGGTCATGACTAAGCTTGTTAACTGTGACCAGACAGGCTTTATTAGGACTAGATTAGCATCTGATAGTGTTAGGAGGCTACTCCATATAATACATGGGTCATCTTCGTTGACTCCTCCTACCGCGGTCCTTTCCTTAGATGCTATGAAAGCCTTTGATCGTCTGGAATGGCCATATTTGTGGTCTGTGTTGAAGCTCATGGCTCTGGGGTCCTCCTACATTCATATGATCAAGGTGCTGTATTCGAACCCCACAGCCATGGCTTTGACAGGTAAGACTTGTTCTTCACTGTTCAACATAGCCAGAGGTTCCCGACAGGGATGCCCTCTAAGCCCGCTTCTTTTTGCACTTTCGCTAGAGCCACTGGCCCAGATAATACGCATTGATAAAGGTATCACCCCAATCACAATGTGTGGGACCAACCATCATATTTCTTTGTATGCAGATGACATCCTTCTTTTTTTAGGCAATCCACTGCAGTCCATTCCTAACATTCTAACTATTTTCGACAGTTTTGGCGAGATTTCCGGTTATAGAATAAATTGGACCAAGTCGGCACTTCTTCCACTAAATGACGCAATGAGAAACTTAGCACTACCCTCGGGTATACCGGTGGTCAAACAACTTAAGTATTTGGGCATTATGATTGGTGCTTCTTTGCAGTATATAATTAAGACCAACTATGAGGGCATCCTGTCAAAAATTTCTTGTAACTTGGATAATTGGTCATCACTTCCAAACTCCCTTAGATCGCGCATCTCGATTATCAAAATGAATGTACTCCCTCGAATTAACTTTGTGAGTTCTATGCTGCCCTTGCCTCCCCCTTCTCGTTTTTGGGATAGGCTACAGAGCATAATTACCAAATTTGTATGGAATGGCAAACGCCCACGTCTGAAACTTTCCACGATGCAACGAGATAGATTCGCGGGTGGACTTGCACTTCCGAATTTTAAGTTATATCACTGGGCTTTTACACTACGTCCCCTGCTTAGCTGGTATAATGACAAAATGGATGTTTCGTGGCGTTCCTTGGAGGGAAATCTAGTTCTTCCTCTGAAGTTAGATGAAGTTTTATTTGCCAATATTCCTTTAAAAAAGTGTACGCTCCGTTTCGGTCCTTTAGTGTCACACGCTCTGTCGGTCTGGAGAGCAGCAGAAAAAGCTTGTAATATCCGTTCTAATTGGAATCCCTACTCTCCTATCTTTAATAATGATGGTTTGCTAATTGGTAAGCGCCCAATAAAGATTGGCCAGTGTCGACAGTGGTTCGACAAAGGAATTCACTCCTTGGGTGATTTAATATGTGATAAAGGCCTTCACTCCTTTGAAGAACTTTCCATTCAATTTAACCTTCAGAGCTCTACCTTTTTTTTTTTACTTACAGTTGAGGGCAGCCATGAAGGCTTATGGGGTTCCTTGGTTGGCTCCTCTTAAAGATCACCCTTTACTTAAAGTGTTACGTGAGATGCGGGGAACAAGAGGGTTGGTTTCTAAATTATATAATTTTTTTCTGGAAAAAATGCAGCCTCCTCTGACAATAGACTCTTCATGGCGGGCAGATATTCCTGACCTTTCCCCCAGTTTTAATTGGGACAGTGTTTGGGTGATGGCAATGCATGCCTCAAGGAATCCCGATCATCAACAAATCCATTTTAATTTTATTCATAGGACTTATATGACTCCACGAAAACTCTATAGTATGAAGCTTAAACCTGACCCTAATTGCACGCTGTGCCATACAGGGGAAATTGGTACTTTTTTTCACATGATTTGGGAATGCCCTGGGGTTGCTTACTTTTGGAATATGGTTAAAGAAAGTTTGTCCACTTTATTGAATGTTTCGGCCCCTTTGTCCCCATCTGTTTTTATTTTAGATGATCTTTCTGATATCTGTGAAGGAAATTTTACATTTAGATGTGTTTTACTATTAGATGTGTTTTTATTTCATCTAGATGTGGTTTTAACTCTTAGAAGTGTTCATTTTACTTAGAGGTGTTTTTACTTAGATGTGAACCTTAACCTTTTATTCCTAGATGTGTATCACTTGTTAACATTGAACTATTAACATTGAACATGTATTTGTACTAATCATTATTAAAGAAATGTAACCAAGCTTTTAGAAATGCATATATTAAGTGCAGGAACATATTGTTCTGAGTGATAGAGTACTCTGTTGCAAGGAAGCTGGGTAGTGCAAGAGGTCAAGATGACATATCGTACTTTACAAGTATGTGCGCGGCTGTAATTAGACTAGGAATAGACAGGATATGTGACAATAACGTAGCTTAAGAACAGGAACTTCTGCAGGCATGGGTATTGTGATGTCTCGTTAGAATTTATGCTGAACAGGGGTTTTGAATAAATATGTTTCCTTTTAAGGCAAACAAGATTGGATGCAACCCACTCAGGATGTATGAAGGGTATATAATGTAACCCCGGAGAGCAAACTTTGCCCTTCTCATGACAGACATTCTCTGTATGTGAACTGCCTATTTCTTGCAAGAAATAAAATCATGTTTGATACTTTGACTTTTCAAAGGTTTGAATTTGTATTCCTTCCTCCTCATTTTTCGAATAGAATTATTTCCACAACAAATGGCGACGAGGATGGGATGCAGTGAACCAACCGATCGGCGTGATTGAGAGGGCAATTGACTGATCATCCCGAGAGAGCAAACTCTGCGGCTCAATATCCTCAATTTAAAGGAGAGAGAATTGTCCTACTCATCACGACGAGCGGAGGTGAACGCACTCCCAGAATTGAACTCACGAGGTCATCAAAAGACGGTGAGAGAAAATTATTTACGTGGTAGGGTAAATAAGAAGTTTTAAGTGAATATTTGCGTATTGAATATTTCTGTTTCCAAAGAGGGTTTGAGAATAAGCGTTTCTCAAATGCCAAGTGTTAATTGTTTCCCCAAAAGGGCCAGAAGTTGCGAGAATAAGCTAGAAAATTCTCGAGCGTCCGAACAAAGGTGCAGTTTGAAATAAGCCTGACAGTAACTTTCAAACATTGAATAAGGCACTTGTTTGGGAAAAAGACCTAGCATCGACGGATGTGGGCATTTTTGAAAGTCCTAAATTGACGAATTTAGGCAGGCGTGGTGGCCACGCTGGGGGAAAGAATTAACACAGTAAATATAGTACGTGGTGACCACGTGAGAGAAAGGATTCAACTGCGCAAATATAAATACTGTTAATAGAAACAATGGGTAAAGAGAGTTCGAAAAGCGTGGAGGAGGAACAGGTTAATTTCTCTAAGAGCTCATACAAAGCTATGGACAGAATAATGGGAACTTGGTATCATGCTTTTGTGCCGTATTTGATAAGTCAATATGGGTTTAACGGGGGTTTAAGTGTGTCAAATTTGACACAGACCAAAGTAAATTGGGCGACTCATTTCGTCAAAAAGAAGGACAGAGAGGCATTGACTGTGGAGAAATGAAACTGAGAAATTAAAAGACCACAGCTGTTTAAAGATCACCGGTGAGTATGAACTTTGACTAAATTTTGGCTAACATTTTGAGTAATATGATCGGTAATTTGATTAGTCGGTATATATAAAGATTTTAAGATGAACAAGAGCAAATGCTGTAAGCAGCTCCGCTCTGAAACCCTGACTTCAAAGAAATTTGCTGGACTGATGAAGATAATGGGCAGAAATGTTTTTATTGTAATTGGAAGTTTACTGGCTACAAACAAAGAGAGAACAAGAACATTCAAATTTGTTGAATTTGTTCAAAATTTTGTGCGTATTCATTAATTTATAAAATGGGTGAGGTGCCATACCCGAAGGGAGATATACAATTGAGTAACTAAAAATAATGTTGGGGACAAAAAGCAGACAGCACCATAAATTGCAAGCCATTGTCTGTTTTATTGGACCCCGAGCAAGCTCTGTTCTCAGACAGACTGCCACTTTTGGAGCACACAGGTTGCTGAACGTTGCTCCATAAGATAAAGAGGAGAGTGTTTAATTGTGGTCAGCGGGGCCATTTTGCACGTAATTGTGTCTGGACACCTATAAGGTGTAAAAAGTGTGGCAAATCAGGCCACCAGACTAAATTCTATAAACGAAACCCAGTAAAAAGAAAGTAACAGAGGTTTACACTCTGTCTATGAAAATTAGATAACAATAAGATTAATAAAGTCTTTAATGATTATTTTTGAAGGAAGGATTTGAGATAATTTTAATATGAGGTTAAAATTAAAGTTAAAGATGATAAAACATGTTTTAAAAGATATACAAGATATATAAATCCTGATTAACCGAGTTTTAAATGAAAAATATATCATAAATATGTTCTTGCTCTTCTCACTTTTGCAAAACTCTGATAATGATGATTTGACTGAATATTGGGTTGTTGAAATAACTATAGGTGTTAAAATGTTGAAAACCCTAGAAGTTGATGTTTTGGTTTCAAAAGATAAGCCTGTGCTGAGCTGAAATAAACAATTTGTAATCTCAATCCGGCCACCACGTGGCCTAACTTGAGTAACAGAGACTCAATCTGAGTGGAAATTATAGATTTTGAATTCATTTTGGGGGCAAAAGACAAATATAAAGTTATGATCACTTGAAAATGTGATTTCTGTCTAAAGATAGAGTTAAAAGGAAAATGTCTTATATTTATTTGAAAACAAAGCCAAATCTTACGCTGAGCTAGTGTGAGGAGTGAAAGGTTTATGAAAATGCAGTGTACCAGCCCTGAAGGCCTCAGAGTCTCTCTCTGATCCCAGACCAGCTCAAAGCTGATATCTGAGCCTGTGCCACAGATGATAGAAGATATTGATGAGTAAGGGCACAGGGCATCATGTGAACATAATAGACAGTTATTTGTTAAGATATAAAAAGGTGCCATCAAGAGGGCAATAAGACATGTTTTAAAAATACAGACTTTTAATGAACTGAAATGTTTGACGAATGTATGATATGACCAGTAACTTCTGTCTGCTCTTAGCCTTCACCATGTACAGAACTGATGGCCTTGGTCACAGATGTAGCAGAACATTAAATTGAATGGACAGGTGTTTTGGCTAAATTCACTGAGTATAATCTAAAGCACTGCTATGGGGCAGCTTTGAAGAAGTATGATAGATTTTAGTGATTAAGTTGTGTTATAATTAACCTGCCTCCATGTTTTTACTCATTTGAAAGCAGACCAGATGGCTCTGATGACTCTTGAATGCACTTTCCAAAAGGCTCCAGAAAATATCGGATCCTGTTTAGGGTCAAAGATCTCAAAGCGATGAGAGGTTGAGCACGATGTGGTTGTTCCCGATGACGGGTAAGACTTCCTACGGCCTGACGGGGGGCAACCCAAGCCAGGGAAATCACGATAAGTCATCTCGGACCCCCCCGAAAAAAAAAAGGGAAAAAAAAAAAAAAAAAATGGAGGAGGGGGTTTTATGTGAGGTGTGTATGAGAGGTGAGGCAGATGTCTGTGAGGCCAGCAGCATCTCTGTGTTGGGGGGGGAGCTGTGTTTCGTAGGGGCCAAGGTCAAGACTGGACACAGTAGCCCGTGCCCTAATTAGGCCCCTCTATACCGCTCACCAAATACCGCATAAATTGAGAGCCAGGAAACACCCTGAAGAAAAGAGCAATGATTGGCATTTAAGAGCCAGCTGAGACCATACTGTGATTGTGATTGATAACTTTGTGGAACAGAACAAAATGTATTAGTATCAGTAAGGCTGTATGATATTGAACTAAAATGTCTCTATCATAGTCTTAATCCTGCAGGTCATTAGATGGAAGAGGATAATTTGGAGACATGGTGATGGCTTTAAGAGGATGGCTTTTGAAGTTTAAAGAGAAGTTCTGGATAACAGAGGTATCTAAACTAAAGATAACTTGAAACAATTTCACAGTATAACTTATTGGAGATGTTCTAATTTGAAAGTTCAACAGTTACATTTCTAAACTTTGTGAAGGATTGATGAATTAAGGGTTAGTGAATTTAACATTATAGTAAAAGTCTTAGAAGACTGCTGAAAAGATAATGTGGATGAGAGAGGGAGAGAGAGACTGCTTCAGTGGAACAATGGATTGTACTCTGCCTGTGACTGAGACAAACCAAAAACAATGATATCAGAACAAAACAACCCAACTGATTTTTCTAAAAATATATTAGTAATGAACAGATTTGAAACTGGTTAAGAAACCATGTAAAAGCACATTTTGAGAATGAGCAGTTCATATTTATGTGTCCTGATTGAGTGTAGTGTGCAATTAACCTCTGGAATGAGTGTTTTTATCATCACAGATGGGTTAGTTAAGTCAAACGACAAACGCTAAAGAAGCTGATTATTCTGAGCGAATCTGGTGAAAAGATGATCCAGAACATGGACGAGCTGTAAATGGATGGGTATCCAGCTCAGTCTGTTAATGGTAATTATGACTACTTTGTCCTTTATGATGTTGTTTTGAATTAATCTATGGATTAGTGTATATGTTAAAGGGGAATAATTAGAGATTGCCGCCCATCATGGGTTTAACACCCTTGTATAAATTCAACAGAGGGTCGGAGTTTAAATAATGTCAATTGATTAAGAATGGCAAATGTAAATTTTATAGACTGGACGGCAGAGACAAGGAGACAAATTAACTAAAGTCACTATAATCTAAAATATCAAGAGACTCCCTAGTATTTATGAAAGGCCAGAGGGTGAACAAAAGGAGAACTTCTAAGAAACAAAAGAGTTTTATTTTATGTTTCCTCTGAATGGAGGCATGACACTAGATGTCTAAGAGAGCTTCTATTTCTGTATTAAGGGCTGAAGGAGCAGGCAGAGAAGGCTTTCTGTGACTGGGATTGGGATAAGAGAAATATAATATTTTGGTTTCGGCAGAGCAGTAGAGATAAGAAACAATAATGAGCATATGGTGCATCTTTTTGAGAGACAAATAATGTGACAAGTTAAAACAAGAGAGAAATAACCCGAAAAGATAGATTTTTTGGTGGAAAATTGATTTATGAACGATTTATGAACACCCTAACACAAGTGTTAATAGACATATATGAATTGAAAAATCATTTTGAAATGGCTTTAAAGAAATGGATGATGACTTATAGTACAAATTTGAATACTTTATAAAGTGATATGGGAGATTAGGAAAATTTGCAATATGATAAGTGTCACTGCCAAATGACATGAATTAAGAGGTTCAAGATTTTGGGCCAATTGGAAAGAGTTACGTCCAAAGAGTTTTAATGGACAGGAAATGGAGAAAAGGGTAATTTGAAAAAGAGCCCTGATGAATTGATGTTGAATGGTTTACTGATAACAGGAACTGAAAAGATTTTGATAAGAATTGGGTATTGAGTATGATTAAGTATGATGTCACGAGATAAAGATGAGCGAACGTGCTGATTGAATGTAATATGAATTGATAATTATGTCATTTCGATGAAGTGTATTTAACATAAATCTAAAATTGTTTATGTTCATTAATTGTTTAAATATGATGTGGGCTATGATGAGTGAAAATGGGTCTGTTGGAAATAGTAAGTAGGGTGGTTTGTGAAGAATTGTTGAAAAGATTGACTTAAGGAAGGTTGATAAGTATGTAAAGCACAGTGAGAAACTGTGCGCATGTAGATAAGATTGTAGCATGAAATCGAGGTAGAGAGCGAAGTGACCCCATTGGTAGACACACAAAAGAGAATCGGTGCATGATAGAAATTTGTGCTTTGGAACTATGCCCTGCATGGGCAGATGTGTCATCTGAACTGAGAGCAAGGAATGTAGACTGAAGGATGTTTTATGTATTGTTTAGTTTCAGTTTGAGTTTGAGTGAATGCCAAAAAGGTCTGTTATGATTTTGATTAATCAAGAGAACCACTGATTGTTTGTTTTTTCAAATATGTTCTCTAAAGTATTTAGTCTCTGAGGAGTGACTGTGGGTCTGGCCTAGGGATGTGTGTGTCGTCAAACGGTTGATAGCAGAAAGTTGGCATGTTTGGATTTTGGAGGTATCACACACCCCTAACATGACGGAAGTGCAGTAACAGTGATTACTGACTTAGCCCGGCTTCCAGAGATGAAATATGGATTTCTTTCAGTTTATTGGATATTTTCAATATGTTTATGGGAAACTTTCTAGTTAAGACTTTACTAGTATGTAGCTATGTGTAAATGCGCAGCGAAACTAACAACAGAGTTTATTTCAACAGGAAACCGTAAGAGCAGCAGCCGCAGCACAGCAGTCAAAGGAACCAGAATGTCTTTTATTATCTGAAACTAACACAAATGTTTTGCCTTCCTTATAGACTATGCAGTTTTTCAACTCAGGGCCAGAGAAACGCAGCGATGGGAACAGTGCGACCGCACTGTGCAAAATGGCGTCTGGATGAGTAGTGATGGCAAGCCTTGTTTACCCCAAAAATATTTTCGATGATTATGATTAATGGCTGCATGGGCGACCACAAGCAGCCAAAGGGGGTAAACAATAGCTTACATCAATAGAATTGTGAATTATTGCATAGAGATGTTTTTTCTGTTGTCTAAGGTCTGTGTGCAGGTAAAATTTGAGGAAACCAGCTGGGACTCCTTACATGACATCAGGCCAGGTGATTTCGTGCTGATAAAGGATCTGAGGCGAAAACACTGGAGAGCAAAGAGGTGGCAGGGGCCATTTCAAGTGTTGCTGACAACTCACACTGCGGTGAAAGTTGCGGAGAGGGCTCCGTGGATTCATGGGAAGCACTGTCGGGAGGTATCAGCTCATGCGGTAGCTGCAACGGAAGAAGAATTCCATACACAGCCTACGAGCACTAGTGTAAATTACTATGATTATGGAGGAGTAAATGTCAAATTTTGTGTGTATGTTCTTTAAAATGAACATGGGGTGGATTGTGAAGGAAATTTTACATTTAGATGTGTTTTACTATTAGATGTGTTTTTATTTCATCTAGATGTGGTTTTAACTCTTAGAAGTGTTCATTTTACTTAGAGGTGTTTTTACTTAGATGTGAACCTTAACCTTTTATTCCTAGATGTGTATCACTTGTTAACATTGAACTATTAACATTGAACATGTATTTGTACTAATCATTATTAAAGAAATGTAACCAAGCTTTTAGAAATGCATATATTAAGTGCAGGAACATATTGTTCTGAGTGATAGAGTACTCTGTTGCAAGGAAGCTGGGTAGTGCAAGAGGTCAAGATGACATATCGTACTTTACAAGTATGTGCGCGGCTGTAATTAGACTAGGAATAGACAGGATATGTGACAATAACGTAGCTTAAGAACAGGAACTTCTGCAGGCATGGGTATTGTGATGTCTCGTTAGAATTTATGCTGAACAGGGGTTTTGAATAAATATGTTTCCTTTTAAGGCAAACAAGATTGGATGCAACCCACTCAGGATGTATGAAGGGTATATAATGTAACCCCGGAGAGCAAACTTTGCCCTTCTCATGACAGACATTCTCTGTATGTGAACTGCCTATTTCTTGCAAGAAATAAAATCATGTTTGATACTTTGACTTTTCAAAGGTTTGAATTTGTATTCCTTCCTCCTCATTTTTCGAATAGAATTATTTCCACAACATATCCAACTTAACAAAACTCAGAAACGAGTGTTTTTAGCTGGTTTGACAGCCGCTAAGAAAATAGTAGCAACGAGATGGAAACCTCCACATTCCCTTAATAAGCAGTATTGGGTTCTCACATTTATAGATGTGGTGTATCTCGAATTGTCCACTGCACGCATTCATGGCGCAAGAGAGGACACCATTAGACTCTGGGCCCAAACATTGGAAAAACTCAAGGGTTTACTGAGTTGAATTAATCCCCCCTCCCCCTCTCTGGTTTTATGGTCATTTTTTTTTTATTGTTCTTGTTCATCTGGTTAATTTCCTTTTTCCTTTTTATTAATCATATATTCCAACTGTCGTAGATTTCTTTCAGCTCTATTCTACGTGTTTTTTGTTATTGTTTTTTTATGGATATTTTCTAACAATTCTAATAATCTGTAGTACTTCTATATATTCAGAAGTATATTCTGTATGTTTGTTTATTATTTATTCATTATATATAATTTTTCTGTATCTTTGTTATCCCACTGATATGTATATGTGTGTGTGTGTGTGTATGTATGTATATGTATATATTATTTTAATTAATTTATTTATTTTTATTATTATTTAAAAAAAAAATTTTTTATTATTATTATTTTATTATTATTATTTTTTTTTTAATTATTAATTTACTTTTATCTATTATTATTTGTATCTTTTTTCATACTGGGGTAATTGCTTATTGTTTGTCTTCGATATGTCATGTTTAAACGAAATTAAAACAATAAAAATTTGATAACAAAAAAAAAAGTGGCTGATTTTGGATGCAGCTGCTATGAGGATGAGCAAGGTGAGTTAAGTTATAGAGGCTTTGAATGTGAGAGAGTAAGTGTTTAAATATGTGCGAAATTTGGTTTTATTTGAGATTATTCTTGCATTTGCGAACTCAATGGTACCGTGCACCTGAGTTGCTGATAGGACATCCCTACAGCACTGCCATAGATATGTGGAGCTTTGGCTGTGTCCTAGCAGAGCTTCACACTGGGGGATCCATCTTTACCGGCAAAAATGAGCTTGATCAGCTGTCCTGTATAATGGAGGTAAAGGCAGTGTATGAAAGTCTGGTTTCAGAAACATGAATATTAATTTAATGTCCGAGTTTATATTGATTGTGTTTTATTGTTTAGATGCTTGGAATGCCTCCCATTGATGACATAGAAAAATCGGAATTTTGGACTGCGTTCTTTGGTGAGCTCAAAACACACACATGATGTGATTTTTTTTCAGTTGTTTTTAGTCTGCCAAATGTGCTGAACTAGTATTGTCTGTTTTGTTCTATTATAGCTCATAAGGGGAAACACAAGACTGTAGCCAAACCCAAATCTAGACCTCTGGCCAGTATTCTGGGGCACTCTGATCAAGACTTTTTGGATTTTGTGAGACGCTGCCTGACGTATGTTCATTTTGATTACTATACAAGAAATTTGTTTATTTGTCTGATGAATGTAAATGTACTGACCATGTATTACTAACCTTTCCAGGTGGGACCCCAAGATGTGCATGACACCACAGGAAGCCATGCAGCATAAATTAATCATGGAGGGTCACAGGACTCATGTCCCTCACCAGTGATGCGCGGGTTGATCCAAAATGAGCGGGTGCCCGCGGTTACCCGCGGTTACGAGTCATCCAAAAATATTTTTAATGATATTCGGGTCACGGTCGGTCGGATCGTCAATAAATCCTTATTTACCTTTTGAATGTTGAGCGTTATTAACTTTTGAATAAATGCTGACCCGGGACAAAATGCCCGATTTCCCAAAACGTTGAACTGAGCAATGCCATTGTACCATTTTAATAGGCTACTTTTAAACGCATTTAAAGTCAGTTTTATGTATTTTCTGAGAGGGGGCGGGATTTTTGTTGGGAAAGTCGGGGGAGAGACGCACACTTCGATTAGACTGGATAAACACATGCAGCATCTTAATTGTTAAGAAAATTAAACGAAATAAATGAATAAATCAAGCCTGTATTACATAACACTAGGCTATATCATACAGCATTCAGAAAAATAACAGTTTGCGCTCCTAAGAGCTTTCACACTTTTCCAAATGTTTTCCAAATGTGGGCTGATGAATTCTTCAAGCCGGGTCGAAACATAAACATCGCGTTCATCAATAATATGCATCTGGAGCTGAAATGGAAAATGATGGGCCGCCGCAAGAACTTCCTGCTCTCGCTGCTGCACCTCTGAGCGACACCACGTCAGGGCCTGAAACATTTTCTCAATGGCCCAATGAGCTACGATGAGCATTTACTACTTTTAAAAAATGCGGGTCAGGAAGCGGGTCGGGTACAATATTTTCTTCTTTTTTTTGCAGTCCGAGTTGCGGGCGGGTTAGTTGAAAACGTCGGTCGGGTGCGGGTTGTTTATACATTGACCCGCGCATCACTGTCCCTCACCGTACTCATAAGCAGCCAAAGGACAGCACTGGGGAACCATCTCATGACCATCTCAGGACTCATCTCCCTCACAGTATTCATAAGCAGCCAAAGGACAGCACTAGGGAACCATCTCATGACCATCTCAGGACTCATGTCCCTCACAGTATTCATAAGCAGCCAAAGGACAGCACTTGGGAACCATCTCAGGACCCATGTCCCTCACAGTACTCTTGAGGAGCCAAAGGACAGCACTGGGGAACCATCTCAGGGCCCATGTCCCTCACAGTACTCATAAGCAGCCAAAGGACAGCACTGGGGAACCATCTCAGGACTCATGTCCCTTGCAGTATTCATAAGCAGCCAAAGGACAGCACTGGGGAACCATCTCAGGACCATCTCAGGACCCATGTCCCTCACAGTACTCATAAGCAGCCGAAGGACAGCACTGGGGAACCATCTCATGACCATCTCAGGACTCATGTCCCTCACAGTATTCATAAGCAGCCAAAGGACAGCACTGGGGAACCATCTCAGGACCCATGTCCCTCACAGTACTCATAAGCAGCCCAAGGACAGCACTGGGGAACCATCTAATGACCATCTCAGGACTCATGTCCCTCACAGTACTCATAAGCAGCCAAAGGACAGCACTGGGGAACCATCTCAGGACCATCTCAGGACCCATGTCCCTCACAGTACTCATAAGCAGCCAAAGGACAGCACTGGGGAACCATCTCAGGACCCATGTCCCTCACAGTACTCATAAGCAGCCGAAGGACAGCACTGGGGAACCATCTCATGACCATCTCAGGACCCATGTCCCTCACAGTACTCATAAGCAGCCAAAGGACAGCACTGGGGAACCATCTCAGGACCCATGTCCCTCACAGTACTCATAAGCAGCCAAAGGATAGCACACACGCACACATCACAATGCTCCGTGTCTTTCCAGATTTTGCAAATTAGTGGTAATATGCTTGTTTATCTCAAGAATTTTCGGTAAAATCAGTTTAGCGTACATATCGTACACCTGACAGGAACTTTTGGACGTTGGTTCCTGCAACTCTGACCTCGTTATCAGCATAATACCAGAGATCGCTAAACCAGCGACACTTCTGAACAGCCCCTCACCGACTGGAGAGATCTTCAAACGGACACTTCAAACGTGTGAAACCAACAGTAAGGACAGTCAAAGTGTGGCCAGAGGGAGCTGACTCAGCACTTCAGCAGCGCTTTGAAAACACTGACTGGAGAGTGTTCGCAACTCAGGCGACCCATGACTCACACACAGACATTGATTCATATGCCTGCTCCGTTCTGGACTGTATCAACTCAAACATTAAAAGTGTCACCAACCTTAAACGGATTACCACTTTCCCTAATCAGAACCCATGGATGAACAGTGAGGGCAGACTCCTGCTGAAGGCACGAGCTGCCACTAACGACTATTTTTATATCGATTAAAGGGGTGGTAAAACACATTCTTTTGAAGGCTTGACTGTGTTTGTGGGGTGCACTGTAACATGTGTTCATGCTTCGTTTTTAAAAAAATTGCCTTATTTTTCATATATTTGACCTTTATTCTACACTGCTCTGTCCCTCCTTGTAAAACGGTCTGATGCTTTCCGGGTTGTATGAAGCCAGTCCCTCAAAAATACGCAGTGGGCTCAGATTGGTTAGCTGGCCCAGTGTGTTGTGATTCGCTAACCGCCTAGTGCACGGTTGTCGGAAACGTCACGCCCCTTACCCGAGGCTGTGCTTTGGTCAGTATAGAAACAACGGCGTCAATAAAACCATATGAGCCCGAATCAGACCCAGAACATTTGAGTGAAGATGATCGAGCAGAACCTGTTCAGTCCTCAAGAGTAAAGACTGCGGGTCTATAATGATCGCTACTGAATGGCACTTTAACTTTTGTATTTTTAGAACGATTATAGCCAAAAATATCTGTCGCAAGAACTAACCCAAAACGAACACTAAGCACTGGCTTTAACTAGTAAGTTAGCCAAATCACACACAGAACCATGTTTAGCATGCCTGTAGATAAACAATACATAAAAGCTCTAATCAAAGAATCATTTACACTAATGTCAGGTTCGCTGTTGAGATTTTAACGTTAGTGTTTGTAACGTTAGGTGTTCGTCGGATAACGTTGAGTATGAATGAGCATTTAACAGACTGGTTTGCAGAACAGCATTGTCATCTGTTTACTTCCTTGCTACAACCTATTACAGGAAAACACATAGATGAAAAATAAATCAGACTTACAGGTTGTGGCCCGTAAACAGCTTATGTTTGTAAATCCAGCTTTCAGGACAAGCCGTTGTGCATATCCTGTATTGAACTCGCGAAGTTTGTGGAAGTTTGTGTTGTCCTCCGTGAAATGTGCAGCGCGCGCGTCGTGCATCCACGCACCGGCAGTGTTTTTTTCATGCAGCTGACGTTGTGCAAATCTGGCATTGAAATTGCGAAGACTGTGGATGTTTTCCTCTGTTAGATGTGCTGCAGGGAGCCC
Source organism: Gobio occitaniae (assembly GCA_033150135.1). NCBI lineage: Eukaryota > Metazoa > Chordata > Actinopteri > Cypriniformes > Gobionidae > Gobio > Gobio occitaniae. The sequence goes on from JARQWZ010002304.1 coordinate 204,338, forward strand.
TGCACGCCCCTGATTCCCCGCTGACTCAAACACACGTGCATATAACATGCTGTATGTTAAACACTCTGCAACGCACCCCCGTCCCAAGGAAGGCTGAACAGAGCAAGTACCCCAGACCTGCAATCCGGATGAAAATAACAGCGTTTCCTCGGCATCGCGGCAACAACACTCCAGCCTTACTATACCACAACAGCGCCGCGATACAAAATGGCCTCACCCCCCCTTATTTAATATTCTCGGAGGAGGGGTTTATGTAAATATTGAGCCTGTTGATGTCACCAACCCTGGAGGAATGTGTGTAGTCGCCTGCTGGCCGTTTGCTGTAGTCCTTAGAAACTGATTTCTTTAAAAGCAAATATCTCCCTTTGCTTTAAACTTTGAACGTTGTAACTTTGCAGATGTTGTTTATGCTCAAGCAGCAACATTACACGCTAGCTAAAGTTAGAATAGTGAAATCGTGGTTTAATCTATCAACTAATTTATCACAATAATTTTCACTGTTCTGCTTCCATTGTTTAGTGAACGGTGGAAGCAGAGCTCACACACGTCCTCCTCACTCCTGCGGTCACACATCAATGCAAATGAAGAAATACTGCTCCTATTTGAGTGCTGTCCTTTTTAAAGTACCAGTACTAATACAATTTCATATCGTACCCAACTTACCCAGTCAACTAAAAATATTGACGAAGACTAATTAACAGCGTTGACGCAGTCGATTGTATCGACCAATCGTGACAGGCCTAGATAATAGTAACACGTATGTGAGAATACTGTTCATTGACTTTAGTTTGGCTTTCAACTAGGGATGCACCAAATCCAGATTTTAGGGGTTTGGCCGAATACCGAATCCACTGGTTAAAGGGTTAGTTCACCCAAAAATGAAAATTCTGTCAGTAATTACTCACCCTCATGTTGTTCCAACCATGTAAGACCTTCGTTCATCTTCGGAACAGAATTTAGTATATTTTTGATGAAATCTGAGAGCGGTCTCACTCCTCCATAGGCTTTCAGAGGGAATGAAGATTGATGGCCCAGAATAGTAAGTAAAAACGTCATTTAAGGAGTCCAAATGACTACAGTGGCTCAAAAATATACTAAATTATGTTCCGAAGATGAACGAAGGTCTTACATGGTTGGAACAACATGAGTGTGAGTAATTACTGACAGAATTTTCATTTTTGGGTGAACTAACCCTTTAAGATTCTGCCGAATCCGACACCGAATACTGAATCCTACTCCCATCCTCAGTCCATTATCACAGGAAACACATGAATGAAGTAAACAACATCCACAGCAGTGTAGGGATGCTATTGACCATTTAACTGTTAACCGAAAGTAAGAACTTTGACCGATTAAAACTATCAGTTAAACTATTTGTTTTTAACGTTTTTTTTTTTTTTGATGCATGGTTAAGAAATATGCTGTATAGCGTTATTTGTTCACTCACGGAGCGCGTCGACATGTGCAACCACAAACCAGATATATCTCGCAAAATAAAGCAATGGTAAAGCTTACTGTGTGGGAGCATTTCGACAGAAAAATACAGCAGCAGCTCAAGCTCCTGACTGGTGGAAAGCAAATGAAGGCGCTTCCCAAGGCTGGCCACTCTAGTGAGGCGTTCTCTCTGTATTCCTGGGACATCAGTGCCATCTAAAGCTTTATTTAAGGCTTTTAATAGTGTGGTTTTGGTCAAGTTTTCTAAAGTAAACATTGTCGTGTATGTTCTTCTCACCACTGTTTCCTGATGATTTATAGAAAAATTACCAGAGTCACCCTCTGTCATTTCAAAAAACAACACAACGGAGAGCGCAGGAGGCGCGCACGCAGTCAGTCAGCCGAGGCTCACACTGCGGAGACAGAAGGATTGAGAGGTTATTTTCTGCCGCAGGTTTAACTGTCAACAGGCCGTGCTCCAGACTAACTTAGACATGTTACTTAAAAAAAAAGAAAAAAGAAAAAAAAACATACAAGGTGCGGATTGAGGTAGCCTAGGCCTGCTATTTTTATTTGACAAAAAAACGATTCTTGGTTCTTGAAAGCTTCAAACGGATTCAGTGTATTTTCATTTTGTCGTCTTAATTTGGTAATTATTTAAGTGAAATATATTTAGCGTAGGCCTATTTATTTTATTATTTTTCTTTATATTTTATCTGATCTATATGCACGGTAAAATAAAATACACTTGGCTGCTGTCTGTAGATTCCTTCATGCGCATCTCGTATTCTTTTGGATGTTTCATACACAAATGTTTTAACAGCGGCTGTTGTTTAGGGTCCTTGCCACCACGAGACAAATCGGCATTGCAAATTGAACATGTAGCTCGACTTGAATCGCCTTCTTTTGACTTAAAGTACTGCCACATTTTCAGTTCATGAGTTTCATTTTCACTTTCAACAGCGGCGTCATTACGTTCGACCAGCGCGTAGTGCTCTAGACTGCTGACCGCAGTGTTGCCAAGTCTGTGCTTTTCCCGCGGACAGGTGATGCCAGGCGGCATATGACAGGTTGGGTCAAACCATCCTGGTATGGGGGAGACTCTGGATTTTTAGGATAATGAAATTGAATAGCCTACTGAATATAAAATTCATTTTATGAACTTATACTTATATTTTCCTGAAATATTTATTAAATAATTATTTTTAAAAGATTTTTGCATGGATGCTACTTTTTAAATATATGTAAGCTATATTTTAAAATCTCACGTACCCCCTGGAGTGCCTCATGTACCCCCAGGAGAACCACTGGCGTAGTGCAAGTCTTGAAGCAATTAAATGAATTTCACTGTGTGGCAGTAATTAAACATTTTACCACCAGGGTGTAATATTTGACACCATACTCGGTTATCTGTGATCTTCTGTTTTGAATTCAAAAGAATAATCATGAAGAGGTCCCGGCGAAAGTGTGGCGTGGGACCATTTTGATTTAAAAAGCGAAATAGCAAACATTGCGATTGTAGTACCCTCACCGCCTGATGAGGGGAGATATAAATATGAATAAAACACAGGACACGGAGCTGCTGCTGCTTCATCATCAGGTTTTCCACTAACAAGAACTATTGTCAAGTGTCTTGCCCTGGAAATAATTAAAGAAAGCAGCCTGAAGACTCTGGTCAACCTGGAGACGGGGTTGAGTGACAACTAGTGGGTCCGCTTCAAAGCTCGCCACCCAGAGTTGACCACCCGGACACCGGACTCCCTTGATAGGGCCAGGGTCCCTGCTGCAACACCTGAGGGAATTAGTATTGCTTTCGTCAATGAAAAGTATGACTAAATATCGTCGTCAACGAACCTTTATCACGTGACGAAAACGAGACGCAGCGTAAATGCTGGTCATGTGACGATGACGAATAAAAACTAGACTAAATGTGGTTCAAAAAATAAAAACTAAGCTATGTCTCTTCATTTTCGTTGACCAAAATGAGACGAGATGAAAGGTCGCGTTTTTATTATTATTTTGCAGCATTTCTGTGCGTCTCATTCAGGGGCTGCATCGGGTCTCACTGCGCAGACGCAGGTGACATCACTCTCTTCAAACCCTACTCGCGCAGCATTTTAGAAGATTTAGCTCCGGTGAGTGAACGAGACCGATGGGCGGGCAGTCGGGGTTCGTAAGCACTATTCGGACGGTAATTGTTTGTCCAGCGGTTGTAAGATGTCTTTATCATTTACAGGGGCTAGTCAGTGATTTTATTGTCATCTTAATCCAGAATATCAGTGTTTTTCTCCCACCACCCGTGAAAAAATCTCCGGCCGAATTACCTAACTTACTGTTTGACAAACACCAAGGTCGTGTGGTGCCATCTGAATCCACATCTCTGAGTTTTCAATAATATATCCAGTATTTCCCCTACAATGTATTCACAGCGGCGCAGCGAAATCTTCACATGATCAGAAATATCACGACATTCACTTACACACTGTAAAGGAGAGAGAAAGACTGACGATGGCAAGAGAACTAAACAAAAATGTAGTCTGCTTACACTTTCACAATATCACAGGGCTGTGATATTAATCTTATTTTATTTTCGCTTCCAAGGATTAAAAAAAGAAGATATGAGGTAAAACTATTATAAACTATGCTCAACTTCCTTCCCTTCACAGCGCGCGCTGTCATTTCTCCCCAAACATTCATTTAACGTCAGATTCAACACAATGCGTGATTGTTGTCAAATGCACTCTCCACTTTGGCTAAATTGCAGAACGTGTTTGATTAAATGAAAAGCACAATAATCCGCGCAATAGACGCTGTTTCCAAGTTCAAGGCGGTTGTGTGTGTGTGTGTGTGTACGCACGCTGCGAAACGGACCGACTTGCACATGCTTCGCGCGACTAAACCATCAAATAGCCTACACAACAAAATAGCCTATATCTCAAAATGACAGGCTTGGAGAGTATTCACTTAAACACAGTTTAGCTTAAATGGGCGTAAAAGGGAGAATGATATTAGATCTGCGTCTTAAAGGGGCAGGATCTAATAAACTTGGTGACGATTGAGCCATTAATGTGAATCAAACAACATAAGGCAAAGAGCAAATTACTTGCAGCTCTTGTATGATATGTGATGCTCTTAAAAAAAATGTTTTTTTTTTGTATTTGATTAATAAAAAGGTAAAAAATAAATATCAAGCAGGCTTGATAAGCATGACACTTTTTGCAAAAACATAAAATAGTATCCAAACATTTTTATTTATTTATTTATTTATTTTTTTACATATTGGCCCTTTCTTACATTTGAGCCCTTGCCCCTTAGGAACTTTCTGCACGTCCCTGCAGGTTATTGAAGTAAAATAGGCTATAAGCTAGTCACCTTTTAAACTAATGAAAAGCTTAATTTGGATTTTAATGTTCAAAATGTCTATTTCTATCCACAAAACTTGCCAGAAGTCATGGTTTAAGGTTTTTTTTTTTTTTATTCGGGAGGTGCATGCCCCCGGACCCCCCAACGAGCGGCTTGGTAACAACCTCCGGCATGTAACAGCACCGCTGCTGGAAAAAATTCTAGGGGAAACACTGATATCACTTCAGAATTCACTGTATATATCCTTTTTGGCCACTGCAGAGCACTGTGCGGCTGTGCTTCGCTGTTATTTGGATGCATTTTAAAGATCTAGACTTGTATTACTGAAATATTGGCAAGTATTTACAAGAGAAAGATATTTCATCACCTCTCAAAAAAGAAAGAAAGAAAGAAAAGCACGTAAACATTTGAAATGGGACGTTATAACGGCAGCAATTATGTATGTTAAAATAACCGCAGCATTATGATTACCTCATAAGCGAATAAGAGGCTGTATCCACTTATTTCCGCTCATTTCCATGTGGAATAAAATTACATCCTTTATTTTGAGATAAAATACAAGACAGAAAAACATTTTAACTATAATGTGGGTCTAATTTTAAACAATTTAAATAAATTAAATAATAATTTGGATATTATTTTCCTATTATTAAATTAAATATGCATTTATTCTTATTAAGACATTTGGAAACACTTATTACATTGAAGTGGAAAATAAAACGGGTGTTGTGGAAAAAGATGGGGAGAAATGTGGCCACAAAAATCACAGGAAAAAACACCACAAACCTTAAGAGACATCTCAATGTTTTTATTTATTTTATTTAAATGTATGTGTTTGTACTTCTAACATGTTTTGTTGGTAAAATAAATATGTTGTAACTTCAAATCAGAGCGTCTTCCGTGTCTGGAATGGATGTATTCTTGAGTCTATAAGGTAACAATAATATAATAAGATAACATTGTTTGAAATAGGTTTGGCTAAAAGAAGATTTTGGTTTTGTCTATAATACGTACTTATACTATATTGACTGGGTTAAATAGAATTGCATTACTAAAAAGAGGCTAAAATACAATTTTCGTTGACTAAAACTTGACTTAAATTTCATCAGTTTTCGTTGCCTAAAACTAGACGAAAATAGTCATAGATAATTCTGACTAAAATAAGACTAAAATGCTCAGACTTTTAGTCGACTAAAACTTGACTAGACTAAAAAGAGTATGAACGTGACTAAAACTAATAAAAACTAAAATGACAGCTTGACACAAAGACTAGACTAAAACTAAAATTAAAACAGGCTGCCAAAAGCAACACTAGAGGGAATAGATCATTTTTTCACGTTGCTAGTAAGAATTATTAACCTCCATAGTCTGCATGACAAACCTCATCAGCTGTGGAACTGTAATGAGACGGGCTTCGGAGATAAGCCAAAGTCGAAGGAGATCTGCCAGAAGGAAAAACGCCACATCTACCGGCAGCAGACGACCACCAGGGAGCACATCACTGTTAGTGCAGCTGGTGAAAGTGTCCCTCACTTCATAATATATCCCCGCTGCCTTCCCAGTGTGGCGTATGCCTTGGGTGGGCCAGAAAATAGCCTTTACGGCTATGCTGACAAAGGTTACATGATGGCAGAGCTGTTTTTGAAATGGTTGGACCATTTCTAAGTATGCCCCTCCTGCACGCCCTCTAGTTCTTTTCAACCCCCTGAAGGGAATGTTCAGCACCCTGGCCAGTCGCATGGGCCTGGTGAGAGGAGACATGGTGGTGGGCAAAAAGCACTTCTCTTCTGTGCTGAAACATGCCTATGAAAAGGCCGTCACTGCAGCCAACATCATAAGAAGAATAGGGAAGCAAAAAGGGCTAGACATGCTAAGGCAGTAAGAAGAGTAGCGCCTGTAATTGATGATGGCAGCTACTGTTCAATCTGCAAAAGCACCTTGCCACCAGGGTCCAACGCAGAGGTGGATGAGTGGATCCAGTGCGACCTCTGCCAGCTGTGGTTCCACATGGCGCGTGTGGACGCAGACACTGTCCCTGACGGAGAGGGGCTGTGTCACAAGTGTGGTGTCACTATATAAATAAGTGTAAATAGATATAGATAGATAAACAGTTAGATATTTTTATAAATTGTAAATTGTTAAAATTAAGTTGTGTTAATTTAATGTTATTTGTGTTCATTCTGTTTTTTTTTTATGTTAATTATCAATTTTATGTGGGGGAATTAGTTCTCTTTTGTCATAATTAAATGCGTTCAATAATTCACCAAATTGGCAGAATTGTGTTTATTTACAGTAAATTAATCCTCCACATGGCTTTACATGAACAGTATTTCTAGCTATAACAATATACTACGATATAAAGTTCTTAAATATAATGTTAGCATTAGAATATAATGTTATCAAAGTCGAGACTTCTCGCGCGCTATTGGCTGGCCAGTGGTAACTGCATGAACCAATGGCAGAACAGCGTATCTGAGCGTACCTATGGGCGCTAAGCCCGTGACGCTGAACACAGAAGCCCCCGAACTGAGCGTAAAAGCCTGCGAAGGGCGCCCTTAAAATACGCTGTAATGTCCCAAAAATGTCAGATTTTTCTCCTTCAGCGAAGATTTTCTATCCTCGCTGATACCTTTCTGATACGAAGATAAGCTTACTGTGAGAGACGAGCCATCAGCAGAATCGAGCCAGCCAGCCCGGACCCCTGCGAGAGTCGGTCTGTCTTCAGCGCTCTCATCCAATCTGCGAGCTGTCGCTCCTTCTCCCCTGCGCTCGCCGGTGATAAACACTTTTCAGTGTATCCTTCAGTACAAAAGATAATACACATGTCACAATTCTGTGTTAGATGCAGCACAACCCTGCATCAGGAGGATGCCCATGATCAGTGTATTACCTGTCTGGGAAAGGCCCACGCTGACGCTGCTCTCTCTGGGTCCGGCTGCTCTCAGTGCGAGAGCATGCCCATCTCCTCCCTCCGTTCGCGGATCGCATTCTTCTCAGAGCGCGACCCCGCCCCTCGCGCTCTCCTGCTCCCTTACCCTTCCGAACCCAGGCGGAAAAAGCGGCGGAGCCAGAGGGCTGACTATACTGAGGCGAGCGAGCTCACGTCGACCCAGTGCCCGCGTGCCTCGTCCTCGCCTCAGAGAGACGTTTCCCCAGTAACGTTCTCTCGTTCAGACCAGCTTCCTCCGCTCGACGCCGAGGACCTGGTCTCATTCGGCGGCAATGATGAGGACGATCCACACGATGATTCCGTGTCCCTCGTCGCCTCCGATGCCGAGGAATGGTCGGGCTCCGTTGGCCCTACCTCCTCGACATCTCAGCAGCGCAACGACACGGCTAAGGCTGGTGCAGACACCGAGCTAATCCGTGTCCTCAATAAGGCCGTTTGTGAGCTGGGCCTGGACTGGGCAGTCCCTGAAGAGCCCACACCCAGCCGTCTCGATGAATGGTACCTACCGAGGTGCACCAGGAGCTGGCGAAGTCATGGCGCGCTCCCTACTCTGCTCGCCTCCGCCGATCCACCTCGCACGCGCTCTCCACCACGGACGCCGCCGTCGAGAAGGGCTATGAGAAGCTCCCGCCGCTCGAAGAATCGGTGGCTGCACACCTCTTTCCGCCCTCCGCGATAGGCTGGAAGCCCATAATCGCACACCCTTCGAGGCCCTGCCGTACCACAGCGGCCTTGGCAAATAGGGCCTACGCTTCCGCCGGACAAGCAGGATTCACCTCTCCACTCGATGGCGGTCCTGCAGGTGTTCTCCAAGAGTTGCTCCGTACCAGCAGCAGCGCAGATCTGCGACTGCGCTCGCTCCCGTGCAGCCCCGCCCACCTTATGACCAACGTCATCACTAGGCAAAGCGCTTCCCACCCAAGCGTCAGGGTCCCCGGCCTAAGATCAAGCTGGACCCATATAGCAGTCCAGGAAGCAGTCCTGACCAGGAAGAGAGGAGGGGTGAGCTCCGCCCAAGCCGGTCCCGCGGCCCGTTTTTGTTCAAAAGAACAAAGAAATGTTGTATATGTGAAAAATGTGAGCAGTGAGCCCACGCTCGCGCTCCACTGCACTTTAACGCTGTTATTGCAGGTTCAATAAAAAATGTGAATGTTCAACAAATGAGTCTTCTTTCTCTTCCACACCACACGAATGTCGGCGCGCTTTCGACACTATAAAACCCCTATACAACTGGGCAGAGGCTTGGAAAGCAATCCCTGGTGTGTCACAGTGGGTTATAAAAACAATTCAACTAGGCTATTTGCTCCAATTCGCTCACAAACCACCGCGATTCGCAGGCATAACTTGCACTTCAGTGAAGAGCAACGTAACTCACGTCCTCAAAACCGAAGTGGAAAGTCTATTGATGAAAGGAGCTATAAAGGCGGTGCCTGCAGTTCAGAGCGAGTCAGGGTTTTACAGCCGCTACTTCCTGGTTCCCAAGAAAGATGGCGGCCTCAGGCCCATCTTAGACCTCAGACATCTGAACAAGGCTCTTCTCAAACAGCCATTCAGAAAGCTGACATTAAAACAAATCATTGCGCAAATCCGCCCGATGGATTGTTTTTTCTCAGTAGATCTGAAAGATGCCAACTTTCATATCCAAATTATCCCACATCACAGACCGTTTCTGAGATTCACGTTCGACGGGAAGGCCTACCAGTACACAGTCCTGCCATTTGGCCTGTCTCTGGCGCTCCGCACTTTCACAAAGTGTATGGATGCAGCTCTCTCCCCCTTAAGACAAATGGGAATGCGCATTCTGAACTACCTCGACGACTAGGTCTGGCCCAGTCAGAGGAAGAACTACAATCTCACAAATCTGTGCTACTCAGCCATCTAGAATGCCTGGGTCTCAGAATAAATACAGCCAAGAGCCAATGCAGACAGCTGAACTAAAGCCGCTTTCACTGAAAACCGCCCTGCTATTAGCATTGGCATCAGTTAAGCGTGTTGGTGACATCCAAGCGCTCTCTGTGAACGCATCGTGTCTAGAATTTGGCCCAGGTGATTCTAAAGTCATCCTCAAACCAAGACATGGCTATGTGCCTAAAGTGCTTTCAACACCATTCAAAGCAAAGGTAATCACTCTTTCTGCTCTTCCAACCTCTGAGGATGAGAGACAGTTACACCTGCTCTGCCCTGTTAGGGCGCTCAGAGCATATTTTGAGCGGTCCTCCCACTTTAGACAGTCGGAGCAGCTCTTTGTAAGCTTTGGTGGCCGCACTAAGGGACTTCCGGTCACCAAGCAAAGTCTAGCCAGATGGCTAATTGACGCAATAGCGCTAGCATACGATACTATGGGCCTTCAATGTCCCATAGGTGTCAAAGCTCACTTTACCAGAGGCATGGCCTCCTCCTGGGCGTGGTCTAGTGGAGTGTCTATTGGTGACATCTGTAGATCGGCAGGCTGGTCCTCACCATCTACTTTTACCAGATTCTACAGCCTGGAAGTCCCTGCGCTGCAGGCACAGATCCTTGCTGTATAATGATAAGCATTAACGGGTAACCCGTCCTTATTAGTTAGGCATCTGGGTCTTCATATGCTCAATGCATGACTGAATTTTTTTCCCTTGATTGCTGGCCTCTATGAGCCCAGTATGAATAGGGATATATATATATATATATATATATATATATATATATATATATATATATATATATATATATATATATATATATATATGCATATAAAATATATATCATGATGTGTCAATAACTCTAGTCTTGGGCCCCCTTATAGTGCTCAAACTGAGGGAGTACATACCATTGCGCTTCATAGCGCGGCGGGATTAAATAGGCTCCCATATGCGACTGACCGTTCGAAAGGGAACGTACTCGGTTGCTTATGTAACCTCGGTTCCCTGAGATAAGGGAAGGAGTACTGCGTAGACTGCCATGCAATGGCGCTAGAACAACGGGTGACCTTCGCTTCAGTCGAATTAACCTGACGTTTTTGGAGCATTACAGCGTATTTTAAGGGCGCCCTTCACGGGCTTTTACGCTCAGTTCACGGGCTTCTGTGTTCAGCGTCACGGGCTTAGCGCCCATAGGTAAGCTCAGATACGCTGTTCTGCCATTGGTTCATGCAGTTACCACTGGCCAGCCAATAGCGTGCGAGAAGTCTCGACCCCGTTTTGACTGTGCAGTAGCACTGCGTGATTGTATAAATGCTTCAGTATTCGAGAATAGGAGAACCTATAACCCATATGCGTCTTCGACGCAGTACTCCTTCCCTTATCTCAGGGAACCGAGGTTACATGAGTAACCAAGTACGTTTTCAGATGCGCACCACCATTTTGGACTGCCATGTGCTTCACATGAGCATTCGTCGATTAAAAGAATGTATAGACACTTATAAATAATAAATATACAACATAAGAAGATTAATATACTTATTTTACCAACTTATAGTTGTTAAAATGTATGTTTTATATTAGAAATGACTCCTCCTTACCTGTCTGAAACACAGTGAGTTGAAGTTGAACACCGGACGGCTAACGGTAATCCGGACACTGCGTCTCCTGGCAGTTTTTTCACGATTTCTCCAAAATGATTCATCCAAAATGTGTCGATCAAACTTTGAAAAGTGTGGAAGGCATGTCCCCAGAGACAGATGAACCAATCAGGTTTATCTTTCCGCGGATTGATATCTTACGGGACTTTTTACTGCGCAAAATGTCTGGAATACAGTGAGTCTACATTACTGATGTAACTTTATCACCAGCGTACACAGTTTGTAATAACACAATAACCATAACGCGTTGTTCATTATAAACGTGGGATTATGAATATATTGAGAACGTCGTCATACATAGAAATCATGCCGTAATGTAAACTTTTGCCGCATTCATCGTGAAGCGTGCAACCGTTTTGCAAAGATTAATATAAAGGTTAATAAAACGTTACACTCACTTCTTCTGGAGGTGCAGCAGGAACACGAATAGTTGGTAGCGATCCCTTTTTCAGGAGCAGCGTCTTGGCAAAACCTGCTTTATACTGACCCTCGTTTATAAAGCAGTCTGCTGAGAAATGACTAGCGCAAACATTAAAGCATTGATGTTGATCAGGGGGAATATTCCCTCAGCCACTGCGTCTTCAGCGGTTCGGATTTAGGAACATCAAAATGACTGCTGTGTTCGTTATTACACTCAAGAACAGAACACCACAATCGCTTAGACGCCATTCTGCTCCAGCGTATCAACAATGGCGGACTGATGACAGCTCGCTCAGGGCGGCTCTGTGTTGAAACACTGCTGTCAATCAACAATGGTGGGCGGGGCGTACACCGTGGGATATCACATGGTCAGACGGCTCGATTTGAGACAGGGGAAAACATATAATGAGATTAAAGAAAAAACACTGGATGTATTTTTATCATTATAGGATGGTTGTGTACTGGCACTGCCAACACATATTTCCGTACAATCAACTTGTAAAAGTGCATGTACCATTATATGACCCCTTTAACATATGCTATCTGTCAGTCTGAAATGTAGTTGACTGCTCATTCTGACACTCCCTCCTCTTTTTTTTTCTCTTTTTGTTGTAATTATTCTACTCATTGTAAAAGTAAAACACAATATGTTTGTATCTATAATTAATCACATACCGTAAAACTTCAAATAATAGCCGAGTCCCAAATAGACGCCTGTCTCTTTTAAACGCCTGGTGTGACGACAGGTTTGGGTAAATAAAGGCCGGTCTCAAATAGAGGCCGGGTCTGTTTTTTAGTATCGGGTTGTATTTGATCTTCTCAAACCCGTCAGATCGTCTGTTCTATGTTTGATTAGATTTCACGTGACAGACGGAACCGTTCATGAACGACTCACCACTATGGCAACATAACAAAGAGGTTAACGAACTTTCAGTCTTCAGTTTTTCTTAATTCTCTCAATACCACCATGGAGACAAATAGAAAAAAGTATGATTTGACATTTAAGCTGACAGTTGTCAAATTTCAAGCGTGGGAAAAGCTGGATACGGAGCGCGTGTGTGTTTGTGTGTGCGAGGGAGAAAGAGGAGATAATATATTTCATTAACTTCGGGATGTTATCTTAGGTATGTGGCTTGACAGTAGCTTCTGATGGAAGCGAGGATATCCATTGTTTCAAAGAGGGAGAGCCGTGCGCATCTGGCGGGAGCTGTTAGTGCGAGCAAGACAGGCAGAGAGAGGGAGGGGGAGAAGAGCGACGAGGAGGAGGAATTCGCCAATGAACTTGTAATTGAGGATCGCGGGGATGATGATAGTGATGAATAGAGTCATTTTCTATCACATGATTGCAGTTGTTTTACAGTGTAGCCTTCACTCTTTCTTGTTGATGTGTTTCGGGCAACAAGTTCATTTGCTCGATGGATTTTAGCGGTAACGTTAACTTATATTGTTCTGCCCATTGCTGTCACATCATTTCTTACATTAAATGATTTGTTAAACACATTCAAATTAATTATACATAAAACGTAATATAATGTTGTAACCTCCTACCATCATGCTTGAACATCTCAACACTAAATTAAAGGCCTGTCTCTTATAGACGCCTGTTTCAAATACAAGCCGGTGCAGTTCGGCGATTTGGGTAAATACTATAACAGCCCGGGCTATTATTTGAAGTTTTACGGTATTCATAATTGTGACCATACGGTCTGCTTACAACATATCTTAAACCGCCAAAATGTCAGGAGGTGCAACTGCCCAAACAAATAAACAGTCTAAGAAAACTACTTGAAATTATGTCTGAATAGGAAAATTAAAAACTTAATACTATGGGATATTTTTTAGGTTTGAAACCTTTCATATAAACACATTTTACAAACATAAGTAGTTTTAAAAGTTTACAAATTGTATAATTCTCAAATGTCAGGGTGGCACAACTGCAAACATGAATCTGATTGACTATTTGATTATGAATTGATAAGTTAATAACAGTAAATATGATAATGCTTCATCCAGAGGAGCTCAACTGATCCAGGAGCAGTGAAACAGTTTGTATTTCTCTCTCAAATACTCGTAAAAACTGGTCCTTTCAAGTGTGAGTAAGTTTGAATGAACACTTTAAAATGTTATTTAACTAAAACTACTTTAAACACATTGCTCATGACTCAAAAACATTACATCAGTTTTGGAAAAATGTAAATAAAATCATATAAAGCCAATTCAGTTTTGAACACACATGACGAAGAAATCACAAAAACACATCACCATGCCTGCACAAGTTATAAACATGCAGTTATTAATCAGTGTATTATGAATCTGCCAAACATTGAAACGCAGGAGAGAAATTCATCTTCACAGGCGAACCGCTCACATAAACCTACACACTGCATTCCCTCGGTTAAACTACACTTCTGCAGATTAAACACCTTTAAACTTGGCTCTAATGAAAGAGAACATACTCATGAATCTCATTTACACATTTTAACAAAACACAGATCAACTAATCATCGATTCTTAACCTTTAAGACGCTTTTGAACACGAGTGAACAAACACACGCCTTTCTCCCCTCAGATCTCCCGCGGACTGAAGAAGCGAGAGCGCGCACAGGGAGCGCGCCGGTGACGTCACAACTGCGATGCACGTGCGATTTGAATATTTCAGGTAAAAGAGCTGGGCTTCAAATAATTATTTCATTATTATAGTGTGAAACATTGTGGAAGTGACCGCATTATGCCCACATACAGAACAAAATATAAAACAGAAAGCATTAGGTAATTGAAAACAGTATTTTATATCACAGGAAATGTGAAATGTATGATGTCTGTTATTGTATTTTTTTATTTGGAGAAATGCACTGTTAGCTAACTGTGTGATTTGTACATTTCTGAAATTCATAACTTTGGACAAATCACCTCTGATAACAGATCACTAAATGATATTTAAAAAGTTATGGGGAAATTTCAACATAAAATATATTCTATATATATCCTGACAGAATGTGTTTTCAGAGGAGGGTTTCTGACAGGAAAATATATTTTCTGAAGTGATTTTGACCTCAAATCAAGGTACATTCATGATTTTTTTAAAAAATAAGGGGGACATTTCAATATAATAAAATATATTCTGACAGAATCTGTTCTGAGGGGAGGGTTTCTGACAGGAAAATATATTTTCTGAAATGATTTTTACCTCAAATCAAATTATATTAGTGATTTTTAAAATGTTAGGGCGACATTTCAATATATTAAAATATATTCTGACAGAATCTGTTCTCAGAGGAGGGTTTCTGACAGGAAAATGTATTTTCTGAAGTGATTTTGACCTCAAATCAAGGTATATTCGTGATTTTTAAAACTTAAAGGGGACATTTCAATATAATAAAATATATCCTGACAGAATCTGTTTTCAGAGGAGGGTTTCTGACAGGAAAATATATTTTCTGAAGTGATTTTGACCTCGGATTTAAAGGTGAGACGGAACATACATGTATTTGAAACACAATGTATTTAGAAATGTTAATTTACAAATAAATTAATAAATAAAAATAATTTAAAAAAAGACAGAAAGTTGCCCTTTCCAGTAGCTGAAAGGAAATTTCATTTTCTGAGGTAAAACTTTACTTCATTAAAATTTTTATCAATGACTTTCAATATATATATCAACTGCATGAATAAATAAATACATTCCTGTGAAATATTAAGTATAAAAAGAGAGAAAACCTGTCAAGAGTATGAAGTTTAAAAAATTAATCCTGTCAGAGGCTGCTCTTTTTCCACTGCCATGTAATTTTCTGAGGTAAATTTTTACTTCACAAGAAATTAATTTACGCAATTAATTTATTAATTGGAAGTTGTCGATAAAAATTTCTTGTAACGTAAATATTAAATTGAAAAAAAGTCTGTCAGGGATTGGAAAAGGGGCCGTCTATAGGGTTATGGCTAAGGTTGAGTTAATTTTCTATCATTGACTTTCAATAAATAAATCTTAACTACAACTATAAAGAAAACGAAAAAATATTATGCAATAAAGTACAGCAATAGAAACATAGAAAGAAAAATTTAACAATAATAATAATATGTTATAAGTAAGTCATTTGTAATGATTTGATTCATGTTTTAGAATGTCATTGAAAACATTATGAAAGTTATAACCATACCTTTATGTATTTATTATTCTTAGGATGGCAACCCCCTACAATCAGCAAGCACCACTCAAACTGAAGTGTGTGGGTAACCGCAGGAGCCAAAAGGCTTTAACTTTTGTCTCCAACGATAATACAATTGATGTTGGAGTATACAAGGTGACCACACTTTCAGTCCTAACAGATGGACAGACATGTTACACGTCAATAAAAAACGGAAGTGACCCAGAGTTTGAAGAGGGTGGGTCGTATGTTGTCAGAAATTTCACCCTCTCAAAGAGATATGGCCGCACTGGTTTTTTTGTAAACTGTTCAAGCAGGAAATTCAAAACCCTCACCATTGGCCATAATTGAGGAGGCAGAGAGAGCTGCTAAAGAGGTCCTCTGTCCTCCTTCCCCATGTGTAACTGGGAAGAACAGCACATCTTCTCAAGCCATGGGTACCGGAGTCTCCGGGGAAATATTGAGAAAATGAGTGAATTTAAAAGCAAAATTGATTTTCTAGTACATTATCCTGGTTTACTTAACCTAGGTAAATGTAAGCTATTATACTTCTCAATCACAGTCCTAGAGTACCCTAACACTCTTATTTGAGATGCACAATTTAGGTGAATTAACCTTGATTGGGAATACATAGAAAATATTCAGTGTTGGGGATACCTGGACCAGGACTGAGAAACTCTCATCTGTGACACTGGGCTGTTATTTTCCAGTTGCAAGTGGCCAGGAGGACTCGGGCCCAGTTTCCAATCCTGGACCTTTGTATGAGATGTGGAACTAAACTCTACGACATGAGGCATTGGAGCTGTATGTCAGCGATAAAGTGGAGGTCACCCACCTAAAAGCCAATATTCAGCCGAATGGAGTAGGAAAACCAACTACACGACTGTCAAGGTAAACAAATATAAATTTCAAAGATTATCAAAGACAAGTAAACAGTCATTAATAAAATTAAACAGCAAGCATTGAGATCTTGTGTATCATAATCAAATCAGGACATCTATATTGATACCCAGCCCAAGGGTGAACTAAATTAAGTCAAAGAGAAGAAAAAAAAAACAATCTTACATCGATAGTTACAATCCCAATGTTCATACGTTTGGCGTGGATGTCTTCTGGCTCTTTGTCCTGCAGTAAAAACCAGCATAATTGTAAGATTCCTTCTAAATATTTACATTAAATTACATTAAAATTGCATTTACATTCCCAGTATATATATATATATATATATATATATATATATATATATATATATATATATATATATATATATATATATATATATATATATATATATATATAAAAAAACGCTCGCTCTGCACCACTGGACACCCACCACAAAGTGATTTAAAAGGTTGTTTTTTTAATTACTTATAAAAAAAAACTTTAGTGGGGGGCAGGGCGGGATATTTTGGTACATTTTCAGCCCCTTTAATGAAATTTCAATTTAGATAAATGTTCACTATAAGAATCTAACTGTAAAACTAACCTTAACCTAACTAACTTTTTTTTTTTCCACCAGATTGATGAGGGTCAGATCCTCGAGGCAGTGTTGACGATTATTGGAGTGTCAGAAGATGACAGTATGCTCATCCTGTTGGACAGTAATTTGGAAGATTACACTGTACCAAGTCATTTTTACTCTGGCAATATAAATGACTTGCTACAGCAGCTTCCAATTACATTTAAAGTCCAGCACATAAATCATCATGTGCTGAGACTTCAACACCTTGAGCAAGTTCAGACTGCCGATCCAGTTGAGGCAGCAGAATCCCTGGACCTCATCGAGGCGGCAGAATCCCTGGACCTCATCGAGGCGGCAGAGTCCCTGGATCCAGTTGAGGACGCAGAATTCCTGGACCTCATCAAGGCTGCAGAATCCCTGGACCTCATCAAGGCTGCAGAATCCCTGGATGGTGAAAACGCTGAATGAGGATTAAAATTTGTTTGCGTCATGATCATTGACTTTTATTTTGATTAAGTTTTGTTTTCTTAAGTTCTGATTGTCTAATAACACTAAGTGTTCTATTAAAACGGTTTATTCTAATATCTTGTTGTGCGCTTCTTTGCATTCACCCCATTACCTTACAGTTTGTTTGTTTTTATGGGGTTTTAGAATGGGGTTTTTCAATTTGAATAACATTGCGTAAATTACGAAAAACGTAAAATGCAGTAAATGCTGTTCTCAGATTTTTTTTTCAGGAAAAGATTAGAAGCATCAGGAATGTTGAAAACAGTGCCATCTTGTGGCAGGTCAAAACTAGAGATGCAACGATTGCAATTTTCTTGGCCGATTCTGATTTCCGATTTTTTGTTAATGAGATCTTAAATCTTTGATTTAACAATTTTTTAAAAATGTATTAAGTTTATTATTTATGATGACAATTATTATAAGTAAATAATACATAAACATTAAAAGGCTGTATCCTGTTTAAAAGTAAACATTGTTCATAAAAAAGATCAAGTGAAAAATTATCAACCATCTAGGCATTATTATTATTATTAGTAGAGACATATTATTATTACATAGAGACGTAGCTATATCTACTGTAGGCTACAAAAGTAGCCTGATATATTCTGTCAATTTAAAAAAATTTAAACCAAACTTTTATTTTGACGGGTGGCCGTGCAGATCTTTGAGTTTCTGTGTTCATGATATGACAGTTTTCTCAAATGAAACGGTAAATTCTCATGAAGTGACGGTTTATGAGTTCGGCTGGTCATCCAGCGCCATTAAGTTCATAATTTCTTTGTAATTGCTTTGGTCTAATCGAGCCACGAACGCTGTGCTAAGTGAGCTGGTCGATAGGAGATTCCAAGTCACAGTTCATCACTTAGCACAGCGTTCACTGCTTGATTCGTCGAGACTGTTTTCCAAGATTGCTCCTGTCTGTATACGCGTGATGTACTGTCTTTATAAAGTACCTTCTTATTAAAGTGTTTGTACACATACAAAGTTCTCAAGCTTCGGTTTGCATGTAGGGACCCTCATTATGCTACCGTGTTAGTGTGAGGCTATTTTGAGCCTTGTTAGTGGCATTAAAGCAGCACTAGGTAACTTTTCAACCTTTATAATATATTTTCAAACCTCTTGTGATGATACATCGACTTACACTAGGTTGAATGACACGTCTGCCATAGCCTGACGGGGTCTGTATCCTTTTTAATCGTACTTTTAAACTTCGGGTTTCGGATAGTAACCTGAGAAAAAAAAGAACTACAAAATTCGACTGCTTTACGGCATATACGTCACTTCCACCACCACCCCCACTTCCTTAAATTCGGACGTGCGAGCCCAACTATCATTTGTTTGCCGAATGTTATAGTCATGGCCGAAGCAGCACAGAAAAATAAGAAAGCAAAGGTTTTGTCGGAGGAAAGCAAAAAGAGGAAAGGAGAAAGTGATGGGATTAAAGGCAGGACGAGGATCAACATTGGGCCAGCGTTTGCTCGTTGGCGTGAGCTGAAGGAGGAGGGGCTACATTCTTGCAAGTAAATACATAAGACGTACAAAATCATATTTTAGGATACCTAACATGTCTGTGATATTGGTTTATTTGTCTTGCCTCAAGCTATAATGCAAATCGATTTTTCAAATTTTCAGATTCATCTATGGTAGCTTGATATTATAATATTGACAATATATGGTTATTATCTACCACTCAAACATTGAATTGAAGTATCATATAGATTCTGTAAAACGGGAACCAATAGACTAGGCTACTATAATGACGCTGGCTTGTAAACGTGAGCATCGCGATCATTTGACGTTTGAAAAAAAAATAAAACCCATGAAATGATATTCATATGACATGCTGAAACATATGCCACTGTACCTGGGATGAAGACATTTCACACGCGACGCAAGCAGAACACCTGCATGTGAACTCCATAGACAGGTGAACTCCTCCTGCAGTGTTCAGGGCTATCATAGTTGTCATGTCAATAAATGCACGTGCGATGCATCCACTGATGTAGAATGACAGAGTTTACGACAGTAGTAGAGGACAATACTGTTTCCCAACTGTAGGGGGACCCCGAGAGCAAAAACTACCTAGTGCTGCTTTAACTAGCGATTTAATTTTACTTATTTTATGCCCCATAGACAAGCGTTATAAGCTAATCTGTTTTTAGAGATAAAACTCTCTACATTCGATTTTCATAAAAACGCATCCCAGAGAACGATCTACTCGGTAATCATGTGTTAATTACCCCAGGTTCATTTTTCATCTGAGTTGTCGTTTAATAATCGCATCCATGAACTTGATTTATGCCCGAGTCCTATCCTGACTCTTTTCCACCGGCTGTGAGGTGAAGACCACATGTCCCAAGATTCTGCGCTCAAACGTGGCGTCATCAAACTACGCCTTTGTTTTGAACAGGCGACCTCTAGTGGACGAAAAAATGACATAGTGTAGCTTTAAGCACAAATAAAAAGCCTGACAATGCTAAAAGTTTTTTGACAATATATGATATATTTATATAATAATAATAAAGTGTTCCAATAAATTAATGAATAAAATGTTTATGGACAGTGTTGCTGTCAACGGGCAACCAGGTGAGAGACAGGGCCCACGACCGATCTAAATTATCCAGATAGAAATTTGCTGCCCATTTCTCAGCAACTGAAATAAGTGGATAAATTACTTCAGAAAATAAATGTTTCTAATTAAATTCATGATTTGTATGGTTTAACGATGAAATGACAGTATAATAAAATATATTCTGACAGGATTTGGTCTCAGAGAAGGGGTTCTGACTGAAAAATTTATTTTCTGAAACAGTTTTTCCCCTTATTTCAAATTAAATTCAGGATTTTTATGAAGTCAATCAATGACACGCTGGTTCTTAAAAGGTTCTAAAAAATCAAGCTCCTCTGGCTCCTCCCAGTGGTCCTATTGCCATTTGCAGAAATACACCGCTCCCTGTAAGAAACAACCAATCAGAGCCAGGAGGAGTGTCTTAGCAGTGTCAATCAAGCTTGTGTGCGCGCTGATCACACCCCTCTCATGCACAGCGCGTACAGGCGTTCAAATTCAAGATTACCGTGTGCTTCAGCTTTGCTTAGGGCGGACAAACAATCCAAACTGCCAATTCCTCGAGTGGCACCTGCTCATAAAATAAAGACGGGTAAACGGAAAAAGACGGATGGCGATGATAAAAAAGACAAAAAGAAAGAATTAGATAGAGCCCGAAATAAAACGAGGGTAAGTATTGGAGCGGCTTTTCCGAGGTGGAGGGAGCTACGTGTCCTGAAAGGATTAAAAACGGATGCTGAGTTAGCCACATTTCTGCTTGACAAGTAAGTATCCCTGCTTGATTTGTTTCATTTTTTAAGAACTACACAACTAAATGCACAACCAAAACAGGCCTGACAAATTATGTATGGCATGGTTTCTTGTAGATTTCAGGGTGGTCCTTTGCATATAACATCAACACCAACCAAACATCAGATGACCACGCATCCTATCCCTGCCCTTTCCAGTATTGTTGGCGACTCATCCTCAGATCAGAATAATGTACTAGCAAACCTTATTTAGCATTACATATCGATAGAATAATTACTTGCATACTGTAATGTTAGTTACCGATATATTATCTTACTAGCTATTTATTACTTATATAGAAATAGTGCACCGTCATATAGTTACATTACATGTATTGCAAAATACGTAATGTTTTGAGGGCCAAGTTTGTACTCAAAGTATGGGCAGGCCATAGTCAATGTAAATCATATTGTTGATGTTTCGTCCGTACCAGTGAATGTGCCATAACTGTTTATCCGCCGTCATCGGTGGCCCTGCTTTGTCACATGCCTGTCCTGTCTCGTGTAGCAAGTGGTGTTTTTGTTATTTTCCTGTCTCTGTCTAGATCCCACCCTCCTTGTTATCTCGTTATTGGTTTAATTTGCCCCACCTGTGTTCCCTCATTCCCTGCTTGATTTGTCCCCTTTAAAAGTTCCTTTCTGTGTTCAGTCTTCGTCGGATCGTTGTTATGTCTACGTCTCCACCGTGATTTCTGTTTTAGTATGTTTTCAGTTTGTTTTGTTATTTCTAGTTTATGTTGCCCCCTCGTCGGTTTTGTTTTGTGTTTATGTTTATTTTTATAAATAAATCCTTATTTTTGCACTTGAGTCCTCGCACCAGTTTCCTCTTGTTTGGACGTGACATGCTTGTGACATGATTAATCTATCTGTGTTTTGTTAAAAATTTGTAAATGAGACGCACAAGTATGTTACCTTTCATTAGAGCCAAGTTTAAAAGGCGTTTTATCTGCAGAAGTGTAGTTTTAACGGAGGGAATGCAGTGTGAAGGTTTATGTGAGCGGTTCGCCTGTGAAGCTGAATTTCTCTCCTGTGTTTCAATGTTTGGCAGACTCATAATACACTGATTAATAACTGCTTGTTTACAACTTTTGCAGGCATAGTTAGGTATTTTGATGTGTTTTTGTGATTTATTCATCATGAGCGTTCAAAACTGAATTGGCTTTCTATGTTTTTGTTACTTATATATTTTAAAAACTGATGTAATGTTTTTGAGTCATGAACAATGTGTTTAAACCAGTTTCAATTGTTAAAGGGTAACTAAACCCCTGCTCAGAGCTTAACTCCACCCACTGGCAATATTTGAAAAATGCTGGAAAAGTGGGCAGAGCCCAGCGGAGACAGAGGGGACGAACCGAGGGCGGGGCTGAGCGGAGGGCGTGCACCTGAGACCCGCAGTGACTGATTGATTGACAGCTGTCAGACTCGCGAGTCGCAGAGATGGAGAATGACTGGAGTGACGCCAGCTTTGCAACAGAGCGGTCATTTCTCCCACACCTTCACCTGAATTGGACGAGGGTGGATTGTCTGTAGACCCAGAGCCTTATCAATGCGAGCCGCTGCTCAAACTGTGTTAACTCCCGATGCCGACGATGCTAGTGAAGCAGCCGCGCAAGAGACTGACCTAATCTATGAACAGTCAAATCCTTACACTGCTGCTACTAAAAATAGATCAGATATCTGATGTACATACAATTTTCATTCAAATGAACTGAATCAAGAAGCAGCGCAGGACCAATAAGTTCAGACCTAAAAGCCTATTATAAACGGATTTCCTCAAATAAATTAGACTATATACGCCAGCACGTTACGGTATTGTTGTTCGTTACCGAGGCAACCACTTGCGTGTCAGGGTTTGAAAGCGCATCTCATGTATGGAAATTATCTGTACACATGACGGGCGGCAATAATATCGCAAGAAAAGCCTGACGTGTCTGACAACTGCATTATTTAACCATATTTTCTTCATTACAATGTTAAAGCAAGTGTCAAGTAAGTTTCATTCATAATGTTTCTACCTCATGTAATATGGCAGTTCATACTGGAGTGAAGCCGTTCTCATCATGTGATTGGGGGAAACATTTCTGAGGGCGTGGTGAGCTCGTGCCAGGGGCGCGGATAGTGAGCCGTTGGAAGTGCCATCCTACGTCACGATGAACCACAACGTCCAATAGGAAAATTCAACTGCAGTAGCCACCGTTCAACCTTAAGAGGGCAGCACTTTGGCGGTTTTACACCATATTTTATAGAATTAAAACACTTTATACTCAAATGTCAAAACATTTACTCGAATCAATGAACAGCATTAATAAAGCCCCAGAATTACAGATCATTAACTAAAAAAAGTTGGTTTAGGGTTTAGTTACCCTTTAAATAACATTTCAAAGTATATATTTCAAATAACTCATTTTGTGACAACAGAATTACTTTTTGTAATTGTTTTTTACAACAGGCGGTACAATGTACCAACTTTTTCACACTTGAAATTAGCGTTTTTTACGAGTATTTGAGAGAGATCTACAAACCTTTTCTCTCTGCTCAAGGATCAGTTGAGCTCCTCTGGATGATGTATTATCATCTTTACTTTATCTATTACCTTGTCAATTCGAGCCATGTTTGCAGTTGTGCCACCCTGACATTTGAGAATTATACAATTTGTGACATTTTAAAACTACTGATATTTGTAAAATTTGTTTATATGAATGGTTTAAAAAAAAAATAATGTATCCAATAGTATTACGTTTTTTTTTTATTAAGGCATCATTTCAAATAGTTTCCTTAGTATATATTACCTGACATTTTGGAGGTTTAAAGGGGTGATGAATTGAGAAATCAACTTTCCCTTGAGCCTTTAATATATAAAAGGTCATGGTAATATAAGAATATCCTGTAAGTTTCAGAGCTGAAAACTTCCTTGTTAGTCAAAGAAAAGCTTTTATTGACACTAGGCACAGAAAATGAGAACTCTCAAATATATATTGATCAATGACGTAATAGAGCGGGGAAACGCCGCCTCAACAGATAAATGTGTACGCCTGCTTCTGTAGCCCCGCCCACCGACTCTAAACGATGGAGCTAAACGATCCGCAACCGAGCAATAAACATGTCAAAGATAGCAAGATAATCGTTTGTAAACAAGACACAGGTCAAGACTGGATTTGTAGACATATTGAGATTAAAACACAAAGTAAAACATGTTTTTTTATATTGCATTGTTACAGGTGGTTTTGATTATGTGTACGTGTCTAACTGACCTTAGCACGCTGTCACAGGCTGAAGAATCCTTTATTTGTTGTTTCATTGCGATTCGGGATCAGACTCGGACATGTATGGGCCAGGGGCCCGTTTCAGAAAGGAGGTTAAATGAAAACTCTGAGTAGGTTAACCCTGAAATAAGGGAAACTCTGGGTTTTCTGTTTCAGAATGGGAGGTATGTCAAACCCGAGAAAGCAGGGTAAGCCAAGCCCGTTTCTAAAAGAGAGGTAACTTATACTCAGTTACCAGGGTAACTTACTCTGTGAACCTAACCTGGGGTCTCATTTATAAAGTGTGCGTACGCACAAAACGGGGCTGGAAAAGTACGTACGGCAGTTCCCACGCAAAGGTTGTGATCTATAAAAAACAAACTTGACGGGAGAATGTGCGCACTTTTAAGCAAATTTTGAGCCGTGCGTACGCACATTCTGGAGACAAAGGGAATTGGCCACACAGATGGTGAGGTCGTGAACTGAAGTTAGATGGTAGAAAATAAATGTGAGAAGAACGATTAGAAGAATTAATGACATTTAAATTTTCACTCCATTTCATACATTAGATCCACATTATCATGAAGATTAAATCCAACAGTGTTATTTGTGCCTATGGTTTAGTCTATATACATCTAGTATAATCCAAACGTAATTCAAAATGTATTAAAAAAAATGCGCACAAACTCTTTTACTAGAGTGAGAAAAGTAATGAAGTAAGAACAATTTAAAACTGTTTTCATATTGATATACACATTTACATTAATGTTCCAGTTTCATTAATGGCGATATGCACTGAAATTACATAAAATCATTACTCAGAATTTAAACAAAAATTATATGAATTTAGATAGACATGTGGAGGTGCTACTTTGATCAGTTTTCCTGTGACACGCAGGAAATCAGTTTTAATCAGTGTTGTCAACTTAGCGACTTTGTCGCTATATTTAGCGACTTTTCAGACCCCTTTAGCGACTTCTTTTTAAAAAAGCGACTAGCGACAAATCTAGCGACTTTTTGGACAAACGTCAGCTACTTTATTTTACAAATGTCGCCAGTACTGTTCTTGCTTTCTCCCTGCCGTCACACCTCTCTCTGCGTTTACCCTGTTCAGTGAGTGGCTGTGGATGAGAGGAGCAGCACGTGCCGTTGAAAACACACAGCAGCTGACAGACGGGAATGAGCGAGCTACACATGAGCACACAGGGTTGCCACGGACCAATCACTTATCTGCTTCCTTTGTTTTATATTTAAAGAATTTAGTTTGACCCATTATGATTCCCATTCTTCTCTTGTACTTATCACTTATATTACTCACTATCACAGAGCTTTAGTTCATCCAGTTTCAGACATCTCTCAATTCAGATTGTTAAATAAAAAATTGTCATGAACTATATCATACTCGTTCTACTGTATGAAAAACAGATATAGGAAATGAGAAAATTTATTGGATAGTTGGCTGTATTGTATTATTTTGAAAATACATTATGTAAGCACGGATTAAGAGAGAAAGCACATTAGGCAGGCAGAACGCAAGGACGACGCGGTGACGTCACGGATATTCTAATTGTCATCTAGCGACATTTAGCGACTTTTTGGGCAGGTTTTAGCTACTTTCCTTGGAAAATAGTTGGCAACACTGGTTTTAATGACAGCAAGGATAGGTTCATTCCAATAATTCCTCTTTAAACTAAACTGCAGATCTCATGGTATGACAAAATATGTTTTAGTGTGAACGATGATCAGTGATGCACACTTACTTCGATATCATAGACACTGCAGGATTCGGTGGTCGAACGGTCCATTATCCGGTTTGAATATGTCCAATGATAATCTTACTGTACAACCACAGCTGCACGGACACGGAGAGTAAGGCAAGGCAAGTTTATTTGTATAGCACATTTCATACACAGTGGCAATTCAAAGTGCTTTACACAGAAATGAAATAAAAATATTACAGTTATAATAGGAATTAAAAGAAATAAAAAATAAAGAAAATATTGAAAGATAAAAATAAAGAGTATAATTAAAAATAAAAATAAAAACAGGGTTAAATTTAAGCATATAAATTAAAATGCAAGCAGTTCGGACAAAGCACGTACAGTGGCATAGCTCATTCAGTAAATGCACAGCTGAACAGATGTGTTTTGAGTCTGGATTTGAAAGTGGCTACTGTTGGAGCACATCTGATCTGGTCAGATGTCAGAGTAAAGACATCTTCACAAAATTATGAAAAATACCACTGTATTTGAAGGATACAACTTGAAGAAAAAATTTAGATTTGCACGTTTCCTTTTTTAAAATACATTGTCAGTGACGCTCTGAGTCAGGCGATTGTATTTATGCTGCAATAAATAAGTTGGCCTATCTGTTTAAATTAAAATAGCCTAAACATCCTATATGTTCACATTATCAGCAAAACTGCATGAATTTGAGTTGAAGGGTTTAAAATTAACAAAATATTTTTATTTAAAATAACATTTGGCCCGTGGAAATTAATGAAAAAACTGAGAAGTATTTTATCCAATTTTGTTTTTATGGATATTTTGATATATTTATTCTAAAACATAAAAAAGATATTGGATGATTGTCAGCAATGTACTGTGTAAGGCACAAATGGCATTCACAGTCTGTATCTAATATTTTTCTGTCTTGTACCTTTGACAGTGTTAAACATGGTATCACGTGGATGTTAATGTGCATGCAAATGATATGCAAATGAGGATAAATCAGGGAGGAGACGGGGTGGAGATGCACGTACGCACAATCTTCTGCTGGCTGTGATTTATAAAGGGATTTTTGCGCAGGTTCTGACGTACACATGGTTTTATAAATCAGAATTTTTTTGTGCGTACGCGAAATCTATCTTTTGTGCGTACGTACACTTTTAGTAAGGTTTATACGCAAAGTTTTATAAATGAGACCCCTGGTGCGTGTTTAAGGGTCTCTGCAACATGGCTTTCAGCATCCATAATGGCTGTGATTTCATTATTGCCTCTAAAATGTTCAATTTTGAGTACAATTCTGATATTAAATCAAAGATCATTAAAACTACAGTAATATATGGAAACACTTTTGATTATTTTTTTACTTAGTAGAACTCGATAAACATAAAGTTCTTCAAGTTTCCTCTTCCTCCCTTTGACACTGTACTGTGCCCACACTTCAGAGGGAGTCATTTGTCTCATCATTCGCTTCACTGTTTCCCCATAGTTTGGTCCTCCAAGACACCTTTAGGACTCAAACCTTTTTACCAGCATATTAATCAAATAAGGAAGAAAGATAAGAGACAGAATTAAAGCAACATTCATTTTTATGATAAGCTTCCAAATGGTTTTCCAGTATAGACAGAGGAGTGCAAACCCATCACCATCACAAGGTGACAACTAGGGCTGTAATCTCCCAGTCGATTATTGGTCGATACGTTCTGGCTCGACCGAAATTCTGATTGGTCGATTTTTTGCCGCGTTCATTTCATCAGGTGGAAAGCACTAATTGCTAATGGGGGTGTTTTCAGAGCACCCCTGTTTCACAGGTAACAGACGGTCTTCAGAACAACCCCCATTGTTTTCACTTCTTTTGGATTAGCCCAACCCACTGGAGAAGAGAAGTCTCTCGCTGGTCCTTTGTTTTTCATTCCCCGCTGGCTCAAACGCACGCCCATAGCGGTAAACTTGAGGAACGCCCATCAACATACACATGAGGGGAAGCGACACAACACCGCGCTAAGTGGATCTGTACTGTCAGTTTTGCCGCGTTCATTTCATCAGGTGGAGAGCACTAAATTATGTTTTATTAACAAAGTTCGGGAGGAGCACGTTCAGATAATTGACACAGGTGGAGGAGCATGTTCAGATAATTGACACAGGTGGAGAGTACTCAGCTAATCAACAAAGAGGTGTATATATACGCAGCCGTCTCACCTCCATTTTGTTGACAGTTCATCAGCATTTGGCTCGTCATGTCTCAACGACTAAGCTCCTCATCTAGCGATGAAGCAGACATCCCTAGGGATCCGCCATCGCGATCTGCCGACCTCAGTGCCACCCATCTGATGCCCAACATCACAGCAGAGACCCAGGCTTCCTCACGCGGCCGCACGCCCGCTAGAACGGGCCCGGGCTCGCGCTCGCCAAGACGCTGGGGTCAGTCTTCACCACCACCCGCAAGACTTCCATCTATCTCCCCGGCCTCCTCTTACCGCTCTGCCGCCCCGACGGTCCCACCTATCGGGAAGTGGACCGTAGCGGGTTTGAGGCAAGCGTTGGGTAACGCAGACATACAGGCATCTAGAAAAATGAACAAAACAGAGCTGTATAATCTGTATGTGTCTATTCAAACGACTAACCTCTCTCCTAAGCTCTCACCAGCCCCGAAGGCGGCTCACAGGCAGAGCAGAGCCCTAAGCTCGCCAATCCAGGCACCACCGTCGTCTTCCCGTACAAGATCCGGCGGGCCTCGCCATTCGAGCCGCCGCAACAGGCCATCAGCGAGCCTGGGCCGCGACCCGGATGCAGCCGAGGCAGGCCCTCTCCAACCTCCCGACACGGCTCAACCTTTCACCGCGGCTTCTGCTGCCGCCACAGCGCCGTATGCAGCCGGGCCCAGCGGCCACCCCACAGGATTTCAGTTCCATGCTCCTGTTCTCAATAACCCCTCTTCTTTCCAGTGGCCTCCAGCTCCTGTTGCGAACGCTAGCGCGGTGATGCATCCGCTAGCCGCACAGGCTCAAACATTCCAACAGTTCTATCCCACAGGTAACCCCGCCCAGGTTCAGTGGCCCACAGCTCCAGTGGGGCAAACAAGTGTGGGCACGCCTCCGCTTGCAGTTCAAGCGCACACCTCATACCATCACCCTCCATTCCCTTCCTATCCCCCAACTAACTTTCTTTTTCAAGCACCAGAGGGCGCTCCAAGCGCGAGGCCGCCGACATCCGCAGCCCAGGCTTGTAATCTCCCCAGTTCTTTCACGCTAACTAAATCCCAACACTCTCTATTCTCTGCAGCACAGATGCCCGTGCCATCCAACGCCGTCGCCATGGATCCACCACCAGTAGCCCAAAACATCCGCGCCCAGATCCTGTCAGGTGCGGATGTAGACCTCTCTTCTCTTCTTTCTCTGCTCCCCGAAGCCGAACCGGACCGCCGAGTAGACTGTGGGAATTTCTCCGTCACCCTTAAAAACACAAACACCCATTCATCCCGCGTTCTTTCATTTTCCGAGTTTTCTATTGCTTTTTCACGTTTTACAGAAGTTATCTGTTCTGCTTTCCCCCACAGGCGGCGCGAATTAAATGATTATCTGGCAATCATAGCCGAGCTCGCGCTGTCCTATGGGGGAGGGCATTTCTACACTTACCACAAGCTTTTCTCCGCCAAATGTGCCGTGCGAGTCGCGCAGTGGAACCAATGCACATACTGGGGCGCAATCGACACTGATCTCCACAGCAGGGTGTTTTTAGGCTGTAAAAACATTTCCTGCGCGGTCTGCAGGTCAGTGGCACACTCAACTCAGTCATGCCCGCAGGTTAATCCGTCTTCCATTTCCTACCCAGAAACAAGCACGGCTCGATCCACCAGCTACGTGCCACGCGCAGCATCAGTTAGCGCAAACCCGGAAGTCGAAAGGAGAGTCTCCTCTTTTGAAGAGAGCAAGCAGCCTTGCAGACATTTTAATTCCGGTAAATGTATCAGACAGCACTGCCGGTTCATGCATATATGTACATTTTGTGGTGGCGCTCATGCCCGTATTGTGTGTCCCGTGTACAAAGCTGTTAATAAAAAATCAAAAAATTATTTATCGACTCCTGTAAATATTTCACGCCTAGACTTTGAACTAAAGCGCCATCCGGACACCAGATTTACTAATTATCTACTATCCGGCCTCAAAAACGGTTTTAAACCCGGCGTAGAATGCCCACTCTCACAAAACACCATCTGTAACAATCTCCAGTCTGCCCTCATAGAACCCGAAGTCGTAGATAACCTGATCAAAAAAGAAGTTGAGTCAGGCTTCATGATCGGCCCGTTTGACGAATCCCCGTTTAACGTGTTCCGTATAAGCCCCATTGGAGTAGCTACAAGAAAATTCTCCGGCAAAAAACGGCTAATAATCGATCTGTCAGCCCCGCATAATTCCCCACTCCCAAGCATAAACAGCTTGATCCCTCTCGATGAATTTTCGCTTAAATACCATGACATAGATCAGGCAATCGACATGATCAAAATTGCAGGTCGGGGCGCATGGCTCGCCAAAATCGACATCACATCTGCCTTCAAAATAATGCCTATCCATCCGGATTCATGGCACCTTTTCGGAGTTCGTTGGCGTGGAAAATATTACTTTGCAGTGCGATTAACCTTCGGGTGCAAAAGCAGCCCCAAAATATTCGACATGCTATCAGAAGCTGTTTGCTGGATTTTGTCGAACAATTATGCCATCCCTCACCTCATTCACTTGCTAGACGATTTTTAATAATTTCGCCGCCGGACGCCATCTAGCCGCACATTTTCTCACAGTTCAAAAAGTTTTCGCTGAACTCGGAATCCCAATCACTCAGGAGAAATCCATGGGGCCTGCCACATCCCTAGAGTTCCTAGGCATTAATTTGGATTCAGACAAATTCCAGGCATCCCTGCCCAAAGAGAAGATCGACCGGATAATTGTAGTCTCATCTACTCTCCTCGAGAAATCCAATTGCTCAAAACGTGAACTTCTATCCCTGCTCGGCCATTTAAACTTCGCAATGCGCATCATTCCGCAGGGCCGCCCCTTCATATCGCATCTCCTCTCGCTCGCGTCCTCCGTCCACTCGCTAAAGGACCTAATTTCGATAACTCAAGCATGTCGCGACGAACTTGGATTATGGCTAACGTTCTTAAACCAATGGAACGGGCTATCCTTTTTCTATAACAATCTTGTTTCGTCCCCATTCGATATCCAACTGTTCACAGACGCGGCTCCCTCAATTGGTTTTGGGGGATTTTACCAGGGTCGTTGGTTCGCTTCTCCATGGCCACCGCAGCTCCAGGACACAACTCAGTCCTCAGCGCTATTCGAGCTTTACCCCCTCGTAGTAGCGGCATTTTTATGGGGGAAAGAATGGGCCACTAGCAGCATTTTAGTGCACTGCGACAACGAAGCAACAGTACATTGCATTAATAAAGGTCGTTCCCATGCACCGGCTATGATGCCACTTCTAAGGCGCCTAACTTGGATTTCAGCTTTTTCAGCAATTTATCATGAGAGCTAAACACGTCCCTGGATCGGGAAACCAAATCGCTGACTCCCTGTCTCGTTTTTTGTTTCAGAAATTCAGGACGCTGTCTCCAGAGGCGGATCAATTCCCAACGCCAGTACCTCGCTATTCGGAACTGATATTCCCGTAAACCACCCATTGAAACCCCTCCTTGACGCATCGCTCGACACCATCCTCCAAGCAGTTTCTCCCAGGACCCTACAATCCTACATAACTGCCTGGAGAAACTTTAGAGCGTTCCACATCTCTTACAACATGCCATTTCCCGATTTTTCTCTCCTTTCGATAACCTCATTTGTTTCCTACCTCAATATTAAAAATAATAATAATATCATGAACATAATGACGGGGTAGACTGGACATCATATAAAAAAACAACAATAAAAAAAAAACATCAATGCATTAAAAAATAAAACAGTTCCAGTGTTTCCGCAACTTAGACTGAAAACATGTAGTGCTAAACCTTGATACAAGGGGCACCAAGTAAAATCTTGCCTAGGGCAGCAAATTGGTCAGGGCCGGCCCTGCAATAAGGTTCATTAGTTAACATGAACTAATAATGAACTGCACTTATACAGCATTTATTAATCTTTGTTAATGTTAATTTCAACATTTACTAATACATTATTAAAATCTTGTTAACATGAGTGAATGCACTGTGAACTAACATGAACAAACAATGAACAACTGTCTTATGTTAACGAACATTAACATTACATCGTTATATATTATAAAAATGGCAAGACCATAAAGAGACATCAGAAAAATAATTTATTGCTATTTTCCATCTTATTGGGACCCAAATAATGCAACTTGATAATTTTTTAAAAAAAATATGACTTTAAATTTTGATTTTAATGTTTGTATCCCAGTATAGGGGTATATATTCACTGAAAACAGAATTATTGTTTGGCAATAACTTTTACATTTTAAACAATTTCAAAACATTTTATTCTCTAATAACTTATAATAAATATTCTTTGCATATTCTAACATATTCTGCTAAACAAATGATGAACAATATTTCCAAATACATTTATATTGAAAATTCATATAACTTAATGCAACACAGATACATTTCATACTAGCCCTAAAAAGATAAGAAAATTAATTTATTAAATTATTTTCCATGTAATTAGGACTAAAGCAACTTGATTATTCATAAGCATGAAGTAGATTGTGTACGATAGGTTTTTCAGCAGTGTTGGCGATATTGATAAATTATAGACCCTAGAAATTTGCATATTAAATATGTTAAATATTAACCCTTTCATGCATGGTGTCCACATTTGGGGACAGTTAATTTAACTTCATTTAGGGTTCATTAATCTTGGTAATTCTCTCCAAACCACTTGAGGGCAGTGTCAGTAGATTGACAGCAATATTTTAACAATGGCTACTGTCTTGTAACCCAAATATTCATTGCTTGATGACATCATTAATCCAAGATGGCTGACAGCGATAGCCATGTGCCAAATGCCCCAGGAATATCTGTGAAAAACTTTTACGTAAGGAGGTCAATTGAGCTAAAATAAAA
Source organism: Gobio occitaniae (assembly GCA_033150135.1). Classification (NCBI taxonomy): domain Eukaryota; kingdom Metazoa; phylum Chordata; class Actinopteri; order Cypriniformes; family Gobionidae; genus Gobio; species Gobio occitaniae. The sequence continues at coordinate 237,564 of JARQWZ010002304.1, forward strand.
TATTAGTATGTACAGTAAAGTATGATGAATATGTTAGTATTTTAAAAACTAAAATTTAGAGTAAAATGTTGTTTTTATACACCAAAAACTAACTGTCCACGTATGTGGACGTCATGCAACAGTGGAGTCAGATTGCATAAAGTCTGATTTCTGTAACCTGCTAGTATATGTGTTCTGTTTTTGCAAATATGTTTTGAATTGTCTTATATTGTAACAAAACAGACATTTAACAAATATATCAACATAAATAACCATTAAAAGTGACATATTATGGCATTAAATGGCAACTTTACACATACATACAGAGACAAATTTGCATTTTGCCTACCAAACAGGGACAGCACAGGTCAAACACTCAGTTCAGAATAACAGAGAATATCCCAGAGGACAGTGTGTGTGTGACAATGACCGCACTGATGAGGAGTGTGTGCCAGCAAAGCCCAGTCCATATTGCTATTAGGTTTCCACATATATGTAAATAGCATTATAGTTCCTACACTCTGTGTTTTATCGTTGTTATATTGTAATATTAATGTTTTAAATATCTGAGCTGTTATGCATAGCATAAAATTACATAATAAAAGCACAATATTCCATATTGTCATCTGTGGCTTTTTTGTCCCATTTTACGCCTTTGTTGCATTGTGTCCACATACGTGGACAGTTAAATAATTTTTAACTGAATTTTGTAAAAATTAAAATGGATTTCAATTTTAGCATCATATTACAGTAATAAAAAGAATTAAAAGAAAATCTAGATAATGTTTTCCATAATGCATGCATGAAAGGGTTAAATAAAATGTTTGCAAATGTCAACAAACAGAACAAGCACACTTCTGCATTACTAAGCACTACATCATTATATATAATATAAGACTTATGAATTATATATTACTATATATAATAAGAATTGTAAACATTAAGATTCATTTCACTTAATTTTATTTTTCACTTATTGGCAATGGATGAAGACATCACACTTGACATCATGCTGTTGCTGCTAGTTCATTGTCTCATTGTGTGGTGCAAGCTGACAATCACCTGTAACCAGTCTGTCTGTCCTATCTGAAAGTCATAAAGATGACATTAGTTACCATGAGATTAGTGAAAACACAATGAACATGACGTAACATAAAAAACAACAGCAACCCGTCTAAATCCAAATTAACGTTAGCCTAAATTATGTTAACGAGTCAAAGGTTATGGTAATTGAGCGCACTAATTCTCAAATATTAGCGGATTTTATATTTTAAAAACAACATCGCTGTAACTACATACTCATGCTACATACACATGTCGGTGTGTAATAAAATTATTGAAAATCAATGCATTTATTGACTATTAATTACCAAAAATCGCAGTTCTGTCACTGTGACTATCAATTTGAATTGCCCTCCAAAGCACTTCCTGGAACTATTCGAGGTCTACATGAATCACGTGACTATCAAGCGTTTTGAACTTCCGTTGTCGCAACTCTCTCTCTCTATGGCTCTGGTTTGGATCAAAACTCAACATGCATCAATGTTACCATGCTGTCTGGGATTATTATTCTTGCCCCACTGGCAGATCATTTTACTTGTTTTTTTAAGTAAAATGCGCTTTTTTTAGATTTTACATTACATGTAGATTTTTTTTTTTAGAGATTTGTAACAAAAAAACAGACATCCAAAGTCTCCCGGAAGTTCAAATTGATAGCGGCTCCTGATGCCCGCAAATTAGTTAAAATCTCCCGGAATTTTATTAAGTCAACCAATCAATTGTCAGTGTGGGCGGGCTTTTATCTCTTCTCCTGAACCGAATGATTCAGTTCAGTGTATCTACAAACTAGGTTTGGGACTTTTTGCAGGTTGGGATGTCTGAAAATACTCTGTAAGAAAAGCATTTGTGCAGTTTGAATGAATGAATAAAGTATTTAAACACTGCTGGTGCTTTTAAAAGGGGAGGAGACTGATAGAAACTCTGGGTTTACCGAAGAAAACCTGCTCCTGACCAGGTTAGGTTCACAGAGTAAGTGACCCTGGTAACTGACTCTGAGGATAAGTTACCTCTCTTTTAGAAACGGGCTTGACTTACCCTGCTTTCTCAGGTTTGACATACCTCCCATTCTGAAACAGAAAACTCTGAGTTCCCCTCATTTCAGTGTTAACATACTCAGAGTTTTCACTTAACCTCCTTTCTGAAACGGCCCCAGGACAGTTGTGGTAAAAAATAAAACATATCACTTTACATGTGTAGGGGGAAAATAAATGGTTCCCCTTTATTAATTATTACTTTTTTATCAATTATAATAATTGGGATCTATTGACTTATTGGGGGAATTCCTGAAAGAATCGTCTAATAAATGTTTAATGAGAACATTTATAGACTATAGTCCATTACTCAAATTAGGGATGCACCGAAATGAAAAATCAGGGGTTTTGAAACCAAAATTGAAACTAATATTAATAATTTCTTGTTTTAATTTATTTTTTGTATAATTGTATTTTATTATTATCAAACTTTTTCATTAGTAATTAGTAGTGAGAAGACACAAAAAAAATTAAGTGACTGCATTGTTATTGCTTAAATATTTTTTTTTAACTCTCAATGAACTGTATTATTAACTTACCATTGTGTTATTAAATGTATTACAATAATACATTCAACTCTGAATTTGGCCATCTTTTGTAATAGATTATTTTCTAGGTAAATTTCTATGCATGTCTGTGATTTTAGACAACAGTTTATGATCGGGACTTTTATTTTGGCATCTACGTGTGACGTTCATAAGGCTGCGCCGCGCTCCTGCATCTGTGTGATTCGGCTGAAGAAAGGTTTGTGTTTTAAGCGTTTAAAGTGTTTAATGAATGTTGTATTATTAAGTGTAACACTGCATTGCTTTATCTAACATTTATCAGCGTTGTGGTGAGTAAAGTAACGTAATGAACCTCATGAGTAACAGAAGGAGCGGCTCATTTCGCTTTTATCGTGAATCAGTTCAAACATGAATATATGCTGCGTCCCAATTCGCCTACTTATACTACGACCTAAAAAGTATGTGAAGAAAAGAGTATGCAAGCTTTGGGACATCCAGTACTTCTTCATCTTTAACGGACTCAATCTAACATGAATCTCTGGCGAGCGACGAGAGAACCGGAGCTTTAGACTCTCTCGGTTCACATCAAATGATTCAGTGATTCAAAACGCTCACTCAAATTATTAAATAGCTAAACTAATATACTATGGGTCTGAATAATTTTATAATTTTAATAATTTTATTAATTTGTTGTGTTAGTTTTGAGTGTTTTTGTCTAATCAGGTTATTTAGGTCCATTAAAGGGATAGTTCGCCCAAAAATGGACAATTCTGTCGTCATTTACTCACCCTCTAGTTGTTTCAAACCTGTATTTCTTTGTTGAGTTTCTTTGTTCTGCTGAACACAAAAGAAGATATTTTTAAGAGTGTTTGTAATAAAGCAGAGAGAGCAACCAAATGACGAGTAAAAGACGACAGAGTGTTCATTTTTGGGTGAACTGTCCCTTTAACCCATTTGTGCCCAGTTTTTCCCCCTGAATGGTTTCAAGCATATAGTCATGTTAAAGTGTCCTATGTGAACATGTTCTGCATTTACTTTCCCCAGCTTTTTTTTTCTTTAAAATCGTATTTGAATGTGCAGCAACTGTAGTTGCCGATGGGCTAATATGTTTTATGACCCTTCAATGTCAAATT